>BMAU01020842.1:585000-1082500 GCA_019973935.1 Trichonephila clavipes | reverse complement strand
TATGGTGTGGTTTAAATATGTATATATATATTAAAGTTTTTTTTATACATTTTACTATTTTTTATTGAATACTGTGTTAACTTTTAACCAAAAACTTTTTCACTTGTCGAAAGGGAGAATTTTCACAGAAGAAATTTTTCAATTGATGAATAAATCGGATTGAACGTAAATCAGAACTCAGTGATCTCTCAGATGATGACAATGCTGCGAACAAAACATATAAATCGCGTATACTCAGGGAAGGAAAATCAATATCAGATGAAAGCGATGAAGAAACTCATGGGATACTTGAAATGAAAAGACAATTTCTCGGATCATTCTTTACCATAAAAGTCTCTAGAACACATTTATTACATTGATTTAGCTGTTGCAAATTCTCGGTTTCTGTGCAAATACGATGTAATATCAAATAAGATTCCTCTAAAAATCAAAATGGATTCCTTAAAATTTAAGTTAGATATAGTAGAAGCGTTATCAGCCTTTCCACCTACTAACAAATGTATTTTAACTGATGATGAAAATAACAGTGTTGTAATTCCACTCGCAAAAAGATCGAAGCGTTATAATCCTCCTGCTATACATGCCATGGCTTTTATCCTGGCCATTCCAGGATAAACGGCTTGACATTTATAGCCATTTTTGATGTGTTCATCACAATTCAAGGCTTTGAAAGTGAGATTTAAAAACTACGAAAAAGCTGTTCGAAAACATGCTGTGAAAAATGCAATGGTTATTTATACTTATCAAAAACAAAACAAATGGTTTTACAGTAAAATAATAATGAATTAATAAAAAAGTTAATTATACATCAATAATTTCCTTATTTGTAACAATTGTGTGGGTGTGTATTAGCATTAGCATTATTTCGAAGATTATAATACAAGGAAATACTCTTATTATATACTCTTTTATAGTACAAGGAAAACGCATTAAATTATAAAAAAAATAAATGTAAAAATCGTTATTAAATAGTAATACCTTTTAAATACTTAACATAAACAGAATAAAATGAATAATCAATGCGAAACATTTAAAATTATTTACATTTGAATAAAATCAATATTTAACTGAAATCCAAAACGATAAAAATATCGGAATAAAAATCTGTTTTGAAAGTAAATTTTAAAGTAACTTTAGACACATATCTTATTTACAGAAATTACTTATTTACAGAAAAATATGGTAGAAATTCATCATCTAATACACAGATACAGTTACTTTAAGCACTAAGGGTTAAAGAAAAAATAATATGGTTTTGAAAAGCGTCTTCAAAAATTCGGTCATAAAAAGGTTTATTTTTTATTTCAAAAAAGGCGAATTCTCTCTTAAAAATCGATAAGTTTAGGTTGTCAAATAAAAAGAAATATTACCTTCATTTCCAAAAATGGGTTCTTGGTGCTTAGTAAACCGTGCATAAAAGCATACAAACCTAATCGCTCGCTTCTATAATAAATGACTAAGTAGGTGCAACCCAAAATCTGATGAAAGAAACAGCATTAACAATCCTCGTTATGATTCTACTCCTATCACAGTAGGGATTGTTATGTTTATCTCTGCAGATTTATCATTGACTTTCTTAGAATTACATGGAGGATTACTCGCTATGTATCATTTATCCCGGAAATAAGTTCCCAGAAATAAAAGGAAAATGCAGCCTATATATATGTATAAACGTGACTTTTTTTATTTACATAAGAAATCTTTCTGATGCTTTTTTATTTTCCTCATATTATAAAAAATATTACAAAACATTATTAGCTGTTTCATTTCAAAGCGTTCTAATATTGTCATTAGAGATAAAAAAAATGATAAAAGATCTGGAAAATTATTACATTGAACATAATTATGTCAGCCATGGCTGTGAGGTAGCGGGCTCGTCTCCTAAATCTAAGGTTGCGGGTCCATCCATTCTGGCGTGGCCACAGAGTGGGCAGGCCTCGTTAGCAGCCACGCCAAGCCAGTGGAAATATACTCCCCAAAAGTCATATCCTGTACCCGACAACAGCCTCGGATCTCTCCAGGTGCCTCGGGATAGGGCCCACATTGGGCAAAGATTCCCGTGGCTTTCCAAGACTCTTTGTTTTTTTTAGGTGAAGGAAGTATATTTGTCAATGTGTGTATGTGGAGATGATGCTCTTTGCTCTTCTGAGGGTCAAGGGAACTTCCAGTTGGGTCGACTCGACTCCCTGCTTGGCTTTTTGGTCGGTTCTTTTATTGTCGAGGGTCCCAATATGACTTGAGATACACTGTAAGGTTGCAGTTCAGCTATATAAGATGAGCTTTGCAATTTTAGTTCGGCACTGAATTGTGTTTCATATTTAGAAGGTGTTTTTTTAAACAGATGGGTAGCATTTAGGCAGCTAAGCATTTGCAGACACAGTAAGTCCCCAAATGTGATAGACTTTTTATTGGTGGAACCATCTGGTGTCAGATCCCACTACCAAATGTTTGGTGCTTCAATTTATTTAATTAAAGCTCTCGTCGGACGCTGAATATTGCCATGGTTTAATTTTGCTGGGAGTACCAGAGCCATATTGATATTCAAGAGATCTCTTACATGCCACATAATCATATGATATACGTGCCTACGGTTTTCGCATCCAGGAAATCTATCAGTTTTTACAGGGATCGAACCCAGAACTTTAGGCTTACGATCCGGGCACGCTATGTCTAAGCCACCAAGTCTACTTGTGGGTACCATGAATTAGAATTCACGCATAAAAAAGTTTTAAGAATGTTATTACGAAAAACTTTTTTCAAAATGCAATTTTTGGCAACAAATTTTTTAAAAAAACGGTATATTTTTAAAACATACTCATTTTATGAAAAATGTTTTTATAATAGTATATTTTTCATTTCAATTGATCGCAATTCTGCAAATAATATGAATGAATTTTTTTTAAATTCCTAGTTCAAGTTCTTTTGTAGAAAAGTCTTAATTACAAGGAAAACTATTATTATTATTATTATTATCGAAGCATTTTCCATAAAAGGAAAATGTTTTGAAAATATGTACTTTTCTTCTCCGTTTTCACCAGAAAATTGCATTTAAAATGTTTTTTTTACTGTAATTATATTATTAAAACAATTTTATATGTATTTTCTGATTAACATTAAAAAAAATTCATTTATATTATTTTGCAACGCCACTGTTCCGAACGTGATCAGATATTTTAAATTTATTTATAAATAACGATTTCAAAAAAGCGTGAATGTTAATTGAAATTATATCAAATGGAAGGCATTGTTTTATTATGAGTATTTCATGCTATATTCAAGAATTAGGAGGTTATACAATTAAGCAGAACTTTTTCCTTTTTCGCTATTATATATTGTGGAGAATTATTCATTTATCGTATAAAAAGCATTACGCTGCATCCATTATATAGAACTAATGTTATTAAGTTATCTAAAAAACATTGAAATTTTTTTACTTTTTATATGACTTAATTTTAAAAAATTTTAACTTCTTTAATTTTGATACGATAGTTTCCTTTTACTCTCATAAAAATTAATTTACATATTTTGAATGAAAATTACCTTATTTCTAATGACAATATATTTTTACTTATAACCATATTATTGCCTTATTTCTAATGACAATATATTTTTACTTATAACCATATTACTTTATTCTAGTTTGCATTACTTTATTTAAAGTTTAAAAAAAATCTTTTCTTATAGTTTTTTTAAACATTCTGATAAATATTAGATATAATCTTTTGAACTTTTGTGAAAAATACAGAATTAAGAAAAGTTAAGACTGGGACTACTTTCTGTCTCCAAAATTATTGAAAATGTTTGTTTCAAGTTTTTATTAATAAATATCTATTACATACTTTTTTTCCAAACCAAGTCTTTTTTATCTTTGGGAGGGAATGAAATGACTTCTAAGGAATCTTAATTATTCATTAAAATAACTTTTTAAAATGTCTTTTATTACAATAACACATTTTAAAAGATTTGTTTGCTTATCTTTAATTGAAGTATACATGTATAACAATTTTATGTTTTGATTACAATCGAAATTTACAATTTTATCAATCCATTTCTTTAGAGAAAATACTCTGTTTTAAAAACATTTTGCTTAAAGGTGGAGTTATGAGTAAATACTCTTGAGTGTCTTGAAAATTTTTTGAAAGATTTGTGTTCCAAATCATTTTTTTGTTGAATTTGATCTAAGAATTTAATTTGGAATTATTAGCTTTAAGTTCAAATTCAAACAAAAAAAAAGGTCAGAATAATAGGAAAAATAGCCTGTCATCCTCATAAAATAAAAGTACAATACAAAAAAAATACTTTAAAAATGACTCCGCAAATTTTATCTAACAAAAAGAAAGAGAATAGTCTCCTATATAGAAAATAAATGGAAGCTGCCCGAATATAAAAGGAAAAAAATTCACCATTAAAACAAATGGTTTTTGGACTTGTTTTACTTTTTTTTTATTACTCATTTTTTAAGTTTAAAAAGAAGAACCAGTTAGCTTTGAAAAACATCGCTTGCATATTCGATGGAAAAGCAGATAGCTTTTGAGCCTGGGAAAATGTGCTAAATATAGGATTTTCCAGCTCTGAAGCATCTTTGCTCTTGCAAAACTGCGATGATACACGGAACTTATACCGCCATCTATTGGATGTTTTTGTAAGTAACGCAGAATAGTTTTTTTAAGGGATTTGCGCTCCATGCTGAAAATTTTTATTATTTTATTTGATAAATAAATTAAAATAATTGCATAGTTTTTATTTTACTTCTTTTTAATAAAGATACTAAAATAAATTAAATTAAAAGGATTTTTTTTCTGGATGTTAGTTGAATGATTTTAATGGGACAATAAAAGATCCCAACAAACATTAAAAAATAAACGCAAAGCATAATTAAAGATTATTTTGCATTTAGTAAAAATGGATTTTTATTCTTGTAAAAAAAATACGGAAGATTTATTTTCATTGTTAGAAATAATGAAGAGAAAAGGGAATCACCAAATATTTTTGTTTACTTTAAGAAATATCTAGGAAGTTTTTGTGCTCACCAAAAAAAAAATTTAATTGACAGAATTATTTTTTAACATTTAAGTAATTAAATAACCTTCTTTTTATTTTAATTTCTAAAAGTACTTCTACGGGACTTTGTTTTACTTTTAAATACTTTAATGTTTTCCACATATTAAAATAAAAGACATTTTATAAGAAATCGTTATCTTGTTTAATAAGAATAATTTTATATTTCATCAATAATTACTTATATGATCATCCACAAAACATTTTTATCATGACATTCAGAAGAAAAATTTATGAGTAATAGATGTTCGTTAAAATAATTATGTTTAGGTTCTTTTTCATGATGAGAGCACAAAATAAAGTAATATTATTAATAAATTACAAATGTGAAACTTATGAAACAATTACAACTGCAAAAAAATATTACAGCTATTATCTTTTTTATACTTTTTATTCATAAATGCAGAATATATATGAATGTGTGAGTTATACACAAATTCGTTTTAAGAAAAATATAATGTTCTTTAAGAATTCACAGATCCTTAAGGCGAAAAAAAAATTCTTAAAACTATAAAAATGATCAAACGATAACTATCTAAAGAAAATTTTAATACGAATTCTAAATTTGAAATTTTAATCTAAAACCCAAAATAGAGAAATGAAACAATATTATACATAAATAAGTATATTTCAAAGCTGTGTGATTTCAAATTAAAGCCTTAATTTAAATTTAAAAATCAAAAAAAAATTTCGTTTTATTCTTAAAAAGTATTTTACAATAATGATAATGTCATGGGATAACGTTATGGGTGACTAAGTAGATAAAGAATATTCACATTTCTTGCAAGGGTCGTATTTATCAACCACAAAGCACTGGCGCTCAACAAACCAGTTCAAAGCGAGATACAATGTTCAGGTAAACATACTAAATCTACAAGCTCAAAATAAAATGTTTTCTGCATTTCAGCACTTGAAGAATTATAGGGGTAAAAATTCCCTGAAGCTTAAAATAACTTTATTCTGAACCCTCTTGCATACTTTAAGGCATACTTAATCTCTTTTTCGGCTGGGCCACATACAATGAACAACTATTTCACGCGGGCCATAGTATGATCATTAAGGGAGAGTGTTGGGGAGGGGGGAGGTAAGATCAATGACATCTAAAATGAGGAAAATTGATAAAAATATCAGAACTCATAATTTTGGATTTTATTTTAAATCTGTATTAAACTCTATCAAACTTCACAAAAAATAGATTTTATGCATTTTTACCCAGTTTGGGGATAATTTCGATTTCCTTTCATCAATGATTCCGAGCCTCCCCCAATATTTTGTTGTTACAAGACAAAGATTTTTGACCCACGCTTCTTAACGCACGCTTGACTTGGGGAGTAAGCTGGTGAATGCGAGACGAGAGCGTTACGAAAAGTGTGATCGGGCGAGGCGAACGGAAATTGAGAGGGAGATATAAGTTAAGTAAAGATGGGAATTTCAGTCAGTAGTTCGTTTGCGAGTTTGCTAGCATTACGCGAACAATGATTTTTGATTATTTCGTAATTTCATTCCGTTCTTGAACATTTTATAAATTAATATTTTGTTTAATACATTAAATATTCTACGTTTAAAGGGAATGTAATTGTAAATTCATTTTAATGTTCATATATTTTGTGAATTAGTAACTTTGAACACATGGACATTTTATTACTATATATTCGTGAAATCGATACTGGTCAGTCATCAATTGGTGATATACGTGCTGCTCACTGTGTTTTTGACGATGGAACAAACATCGTAATGGTAGTTGTTTACATTTCGCCCAATAACACAGTTAGTAATATTATAAAATTTTATATAAAAGACTTATGATTTACGGTCAAGTAGGCTCTGAAGAATTAGGAGAAAACTATCATACGTTGCCACTAATTTTAGCGGGAGATTTCAATGTTAATTTCGCGTCCGAAGATGGACAACTCTTGGTAAACTTTCTGCAAGATAAATTAGACCTACAAATGAATAAAGTGAATAATAACCGAAATGAGCCTACCACACGACATGGAACAACAATCGTTGCAGTCTTCTCTAGATATATTTCTAATTTTCATTCGAAAACATGTGTATCTTATTTCTCATACCATAAGTCTATTGTCTCGGTCTTACAATCAACCACAGTAATTACTGATGAATCCGATAGTGAAAATAACGAATAAAAATAAAAATTCTGTTCAGAAATATTAATTTATCGATGAAAATCCACAATAAATTTAAATATTTGTAGAAAATTAATATATACATCCGAATATACATGTATATGTTATACATATATGCATATATATAAACATATATATATACATACATACATATAGATGGAGCTAAAAAATTCTTGCTTCAGTCGTGTGGTCTAAAGCACACTCGTTTCTTTAAGAAAGCTAATTTATTTTGTCTTGAAAGAGATTCTCAAGAAAAATGTGTGCTTAGTGGTAGGGTAACGAGTAAAATTATATTTTTTAAGTATAACATTTTTATGATAAATGAAACAAACTATTGATCTATGTTGGAATTTCTCTACAAAATAGTCAAGATCCCAATTGTCTTGAAACAAATCCATTCTATAGATATATTTTGCTTTGAAGATAGGAGAGTTATTAGAATTTAGATTCACCCATAAAATGATTGCTACTCCACTGTTATTTGCTATCACTAACCATTGCTACTAAAAGGAAAAATTTATCTCGCAATTCTTACCAACACGACATCTATAGCAAAATTGATGTATGTGATTGATAGAATTTCTCATTAAATTTTAAATGCATTGTTCTTAAATAATTGAATTTGTTTCTGCAACACCGAATCGCAAGTTGAGTATCGCTGCTTTAAAGGCTTTACGTAAATTTTATATCTCTTATACGTAAATTTTATATATCTTAAACACTGATATTTACTAATTGTCTATTAATTTTATTAATTTTTAACAACATTGAGACAATAATACTTGTTATTGTTGCTGTTTTCCTTTAAATAAATAATATATGTTTGCTTTCGGTAAAATGAAATCTTAAGTATATAATTCCTTTTTTTCTTCATAATTATCTTATTCATGGAAATCAGAGAGGGATTGTTGTACTCTCAAATTTATTTTAATATATATCATTTCAATAACTTCATAAGATTGAATCACTTTTATTTAAATAGTAACCTTTGACATTTAAGATTACAACTTACTTATATATATATATTTAAATGTATAAAATCAATCATCGACAATCAATAGCTAAAATTCTGATTCTAAAGAAATCAAAATCAACTATATATTTTTGGTCTTAAAATTTATATTCGAATCATTAAGATATTGTATACAAAATATTATATATATATAAAATCAATAACTTAAACAAAATATCATTTATTACAATTTTTACATCAAATATGTACATTAAATTTGAAATATGAGAACAACAGACTTGAAATAATAATGATATTTTTTTTTCGTTTCAAACATTATTAAGCTAAGCATCTGATCTTTTAAAATAAGACATTTCAGAAAGTTCTGTTGAATACAGCTTACATAACTCTAAGTATTAGCAACAAAACCCTTTGATTCAGAAATATAACCGCGTAACGCCAATGATACTAGAACGGGTATTCAGTTTGCAAAATTTCAACATAGCAAACAATGATGATTGTGAGACTAATTTATTCTGTAGCAACTACTCTGTTGGCTCTTTCTACTTGCCTCGACATGCTTCGCTCTCAATGAAAACCATAGAAGTTAAGAAAAGTTAATTATTTGGACTTGCATTTGTGTCACTGTAAATCTACATGATTGTTATATACAAAGGATCTTGCCCTGAACCATTTCCCAGAAAGGAAATAATGCTTGTGTTTGTACATCTTTGTCTTGTCTCTCAGACCACGCCACGTAGATTCTAAAGTGTACGTATAATTATGAAACAGCTCTAGTTTTTAACGTAGAGAAATAGAAAATCAAGCAAAATTCAGTTAAATTACTGACTTTCTTCCAATGCAAGAATTTCTTTATTGATCACAATAAATAAAATAAATAAACAAATTTATTCGTAATAAACAAGCTAAATAAATCAATAACAGTACAGATTGAAGGATAGAGAAGTTTTTAATGAGTTAGTTTTACCTGAATTGCAAGTTAAACAACTACAACAAAAAAAGCGTTTTCATATCTCAGCTGAACAAAAAAAACATATTTTTTACTTTTAAGTATATAGATCTAATAGATGATAAAAAGGATTTTTTTTTATTTATAACTCCCCTAATTCTCTTGTAGGTCGATTTTTAAAAACACCTTCTTAAGCTGATCTCCGCGTAGCAAAAATAACACATTGTAACTTAATTTATGTAATGAACGCTTAAAATAGAGTAAACAATTTATATCTAGATGTGTAATAAGTTAATATTACTTTCTGTTGTATTTATTTTATGTTAAAATTGTAATAGTCGCAACGTCTTTCTTACACTATAATGGCGTGTCTATAGGAAACATAGCGAAATGTTGGCGACAGAGTCAAATTGGCATCATTTTTGGCGACCATGTCAGCTACTTTGCAATTGTCTAAAGATTCAGAAGTTGATATACTGTATCGCCCTCTGGTGCAGAGCTGCAGCAAAGAGAATAGTACAAAAAACTTCTCCACAAAAAAATACATATACATGCCAATTTTCATAGTGATCGGTTGAACGGTTTTGGAGTGATGCGATTCCATATATACAAACATCCGTTTTTATATATATGGATAAATCTTTTTGTTAAAAGAAAATAGTTTAATTTGTGAGGTATAAATTTGAATTACGTAAAACGCTACATGTTTTCTTACCTCTTCTATACTTTCAGACTGTTACTGAGTTATTAAAAATTCATATTTTTGAAAGGATTATGAATACAGAATTGATTATGACTTAACATATTATTAAAGCATTTTTGCTTTTTGTTCGGCGAATATATTTTTGGCTTCTGTAATGACTCTTCAACCTTTTGAACAAAAATATCTTCTTCGCCAAAAAGGATTAAATTTTTGTACGGTTATTGCTTATAATATTTAGTAATTTTGATTTAAAATGTAAGCTTAGTATTAAAAATAAGCTCAAATAAAAAAGAAATTAAAAGCATCAATTCTTCTGTCACAGCAATATTTAGCATCAGACTAGAGCTTTAATTTAATAAATTCAAGAGTCGAAATTTCGTAGGGAGAAGTAGTAGAAGGTGCCAGTAGATGCACCAGTAGATGGTGCCATCAACGAAATGGATCTTACACTTGGGAACTTGCCGTGTCTTCAAAGGTTAAACTACTAAAATGCAGCCTATTCGGAAGAAAACAGCATATAATTAAAATATAATCATAATTTTAAAAATTATAAGCATATGAAAATTCTGCAATAAATATTAAATAATTTTTGCGTTACGCTCGCTATTTTTTAAAATAGTAGCCTCTGATGCATAAAATTATATAGAATTAAAAAATGTATCATACTCTTTAAACCCTACATCATTTAAGAATAATATATCTTTTGCATTTAAAAATATTTGAAAAATATTGAAATTTTTAAAAAAAAATTTTAAATGTAATTTTTTTTATTTTTTAAAAAATGTAATTGTTATTCTATTTATATAAAAATACCACAGTGTAATAAGGAAACATTTAACTTTATAAATCCACTTATAGCTAGTAATTGAAGCTACTATTTTAGAAAATAACTTATAATTTCTTATAGAAATGTTTCTTATTTGCGTATGCTTATAATTTTTAAAATTATGATTATATTTTAAACATTTTACACTATTCTGAAGCCCCATTCCTTTTTAAATAATGCGCAAAATATTCGAATTATTTAATTTAAACTTAAAATAATTCTACCTGTTTGTATTTTCAGCCTTCTAGAGTAATTTAACACGCATTAGACCCCTTTTAAATCAAACTCTGAAAAAGATTACGCTCAATGCAGAGAAGATAAGTTAAAAAGTAAGAATAAATTTCGTATTTTTCTGAGCGAGATGCAACCCTCGGCCTTGATCCTTCAAAAATCTCCGTAATCCTGAATTGTAAAAGTTGTTTCAAGAATATGGCTATGGTACGAATCGATGTGGCAATAAGGTCTACAATTCTCTCTTTTCCTCAATAGGATCTATCTCTCTGAGTATTTATGTATTATTCGGTGGTGGCGTTCACTTGTGTTAAGACACTGTTCTTTCTAAAAGAGCCCATTTGACTGAAAGGGGAAGACCAGAGTTGGAGAGGACAGATACCAGGGTTAACTTAGAGTTGTTTGGCTTTTCAATCTCTATTTACCTAGCGCAGTGGCACAATTCTCGGTGTAGGAACCGAGGGCTGTAACGCTTTCCACCACACAGCGTGAATCGACGTCTTTGTGGATCATCACACTTGCATTAGCACCTGCATTTTAAAAATTATTGCGTTGCCTACCTTGGATCTCCCCTACAACCCCTTGACCTACGAGGGACCCCTTCCCGTCACTAGCAGGATGTAACGAGATGCTAAAAAGACGCCCGGTCGCTGATCCCTGAAGAGAGTGAGGGAGAACGAGAGATACTTTGAGCCTTCGAAGTGAACGGACGCCGAAAGAGAACTCTCCTCTCACAAACCACATCATTTGAACACATCTTTTAATAAATTTAATAAATTCAATGTATAATATGTAAATGAATGCTGTGACGTAATTAAACCAAATGTTTAAATTAATCAATACCTCGCTACCGTTATTTATCTCAAACGTCACAGCAAGAGGGGGGCAATTATTTTGGTCCAAAGTCACATTGTGGAAGTGGAAGATACCGGAGGGTCACACCTTTTTATATTGATTTCAACCATTAGTTAGGCATCAATTTTTCCACAAAAACAAAAAAAATATGAATTAAATAAAATAGTTGGTAGTTTTTGCAATTTATTTATTGTGTTCATTCTATTTCTTTAGCTGCAAGCCCCTTTAGAATCAGTTGAATGAGACAAATGTACCCTACCACACTTTTCCTACATTTTTTTAAATCAGAGTGGGATTGCTTGTTGAAACTCTCATCCCAGATTGCAAGTTGATGTCAGACACCTTGCATCAATATTTACGATCTTCATGCAAGAAAAACTTTGTTCACAAATACATGTTCACTCAAATAGGAAAAACATCTTCTAACTGTCATGGGGACTGCAAAAAAATATGCGAGCTGCTTGTGGCACCTGCTCCGATATTCGTCCAATCGTGACCTAAATATTTAATCAATATGTATGTCGCAGGAAAATGAAGAAATTAGGGATTTCATGAAATCCATAAGAGATATGATCAATTGAAGGGAGATGTTAAAATAACATATCTTCAAGGTCATTTCCTTGATGAAAGTAAGTGATTTTATCAAACCCTGGACTGCTTCAGTGAAATGAGGAAATGAACTAGTCAGGATTTGCATTGTCAAAATGCTGTCCAGGGAAAGGAGACACCTGGGGGGTCGAGCCCTTGTACTTCCTAACGATATAGGTAGTACTATCGATCCCCTAAATATCAACCCCATATCTTTAAAAAAATATCTCACCATAAAAGTAACATAGGGATTGATATTTTAGTGTGTAAGCAACCAAGAGGAAAGATGTTACACATGAAGAAATACCAGCCTAATTTTCTAATTATTTGTTAATTAGTTTCGAACAAATAATTTGTATTTCATTGACAATTGTATTACTTACTTCTACGTTTCATAATGTTCCCTGTTTGTTAAATAAACACTTTTAATCTCTTAACAATATTCTTTCATCATTTCACTGAAACGTGTCAATTATTTGTTCAAATCCCTTAGTTTCATCAGGGATATGACATTCAAGAAACGTCATTTTAACATCTCCCGCCAATTGATCAACTCCCTTAGAGATTTGATGAAATTCCTAATTCCATCATTTTCTTGCGACATGTGTTCAAAGTAACTTATACTTAAAACTATTTCATTGTTTTTTATAAATATGAAGATTTACTTTTTTACAATAATGTTGTGCTTCTCAAATTTTCAATATTTGTGACCCAATATTCATTCACAGTTTTCATCATGCCCCCCCTTCCATACAAGAACAATGTTTTGAATTCAATAATAATACTATATTTTTATGATATATCTACAATAGAACCTCTCAAAGGCCACCGGCGTACGTTTCACTCATTCAAAGCATTATTTTCCTGTTTGGAAAACGGTGGCATTAAAAAATGAATCGCGTAACTGTAAATCGCCAGTTAAGGTATCCGACTACGTTCGGAACCGTGATTTTAAAAAAGCCCATAAATGGATAATTTTCATGATATTTAGTGTCACTTAAATTAGAATATATGCATAAAATTGTTTTAAGGACATTTTGACAAAAAAAAATTATTTAAATACATTATTTCGGTAAAAAATTAACTTGGAATAACCTTTTTTCAAAATGTTCTCCTTTTGTGAAAAAGGCTTCTATTATAATAATATTTTTCCTGTATATCGCTCAGACCTCTCTACAGAGGCTCAACTAGAACTTTTGAAAAATTCACATTATTTTCAGAGTTACCACCCATTGAAATAATTATTCGCATTTTTTTCTTAAAATTGCTCCCCTCTGCTGTCGTAAAATATGAATAAACCCACTTCTAAGTTATATATTTCAAAAATTCTAGTTGAGCCTCTGAACAGAGGTCTGAGCTATATACAGGCAAAATATTATTCTAATAGGCGCATTTTTCACAAAAGGAGAACATTTGGAAAAAAGATTATTCTAAGTTAATTTTTTGCCAAAATATTGGATTTAAATAAATTATTTTTGTCAAAATGTCCTTAAAACAATTTTATGCATATATTCTAATCTAAGTGACACTAAATATCATGAAAATTATTCATTTATACGCTTTTGAAAATCACGGTTCCGAACGTATTCGGATATCTTAAGGGTACAAATTATCAAGATAAGTGTTAATTTTTGTACATAAATTTTTATATATGACTAGACCATGTAGTCACTCGTAATTTTATTATACTTGTTCTTTACATACTTAATATTATTAAATTAATTATTAAATATACTGTGCAGCACTGATACTTTTAAAAGTATAAAATATTAATGTAAATGTGAATTTTTATTTTTTATTAGTTCAGGATGTATTTTGTTTGTTTACTTTCAGTAAATTTTTATAAATAATCTTTCGTTTTCTACTTTTTAACATGCTCCCACCCCCTTGTGGAGTTACCCCCCTCCAAGGGGGCTGACCCTCCCCCCACACACACACACTTTGAGAAACACTGTGGTAATGAGTAACAGGAAATAACTAGGAGGAACTAGGAAATAACTAGGAGTCACTTTTGTGACTTTCAAATCATTTTGAAACAGTTACAAATTTCTAAATTTATAATTTCAAATAGTAATAATGATTCCTATAACTATCCTAATTTTTTGTTTATCAATTTTAATAAAAGGATGATATAATTTTAAACAAAATATTCTACAAACTTTAAAACCAAATCTCATTTTTTTGTTTTATATTTATATCTATAACTACTTTTTCTTAAAATATCCACCTAGGAAAGCGCAATCCATCAGGAGTTTAAAGTGAGCTCACTTTTAACACCGTTCTCTCAATGCATTATGCTATTCCTTACACCTCCGCAAGCTCTAAAATCTCTAAAAAATGTGGGGGGAGGAAGAGTATGATCTGGGAAATGGAGAGAATTTATAAAAGACTTTTCTCGCCGAGCTGCGTTCGAAGATTTCAGAATGAAAAGAACTCTTATCTTTATTCTGCAATCTCTTATCTTTATTCTGCAATGGTAGTATCAAACGGGTTTTCGATAGCCGAAAAGAGATAAATTTTTTTCTTGGATGCCTTTTACGCAAGAAAAAATGCAAGAACTCCTAAAATAGCATTGGTTTCTTTTTTCCATCTGTATTTTTTAAAGTCGAGTTTCCTTTAACAGAAAAATGATACTTTCTTTTTTAATATGTTTGAGGTTACTTATCAATACTTCAGTGTTTGATTAAAATTTGACATTTAGTTACAATTAAATTGCCTCTTGTCACAATACCTCAATATTTTCAGCAATATTTTTATTCACAACATAAAGTTGCTATACATGTCCATTTTTGCATGTCCTTAATCAAAAATCAATACTTTCAAAAATATATGGTAGATATATTTAATTAAATATATAAAATAGGGAATAAAAAAATCCATCAATATTTAATTTATTACCTAGCTATTAAATTAATTTTTAGGTAAACTACCCACACCATCGCAAACTTACCTTCTTCATGAATATTTTTGCAGTGTTTTTTTTTAAATAAATAAAGTAAGTTTTGTAAATTCCGATATATAATACACATTTTTAACACAAAAAATACCATCAAAATTTATACGGGTGTGTGTAAAACGCTGAGTATAAAATTAAAGCTTTAAAAATAAAAAATAAAAACTTAAAAAATGAGCACAGAAAAAAATTTAGACTTCTACATGTATCTTTAAAAGAAATGACATTTCTTATGAACTTAAAATGCTGCAGTTCCAAAAGTATACTATTTTTTCAAAGGCCTGTCGTAATACATCGAATATATCACTTCAAAACATTGAACATATACATTTAAGTCTTCGTAAAAAAGGGGGTACACGTTATTCGGCTAATATACCTAAAAGCTAAAACTTCAAAGTATAGGTGCGCGTCATACGCCGAATTTTAAGGTATTCCTTTTAATGTGTGTGTGTGTGTGAATATTGAAATCTACGTATATTATATTAATTTTTATCATTAAATTATTTTCCAATGCTAAATCAAAATGGCAAGCCAAATTGTTATATAAATTAATTAAAATGACTGTGTGCGAGCGTGCTTGCGTGCGCGTGCGTGCGTGCGTGTGCGTGGCTGTGCGTGCGTGTGAACGTGTGTGCATTAATTAACCAAATATATTATATATATATATATTACGAGTATTCTAAGATATTGAATTTCAACAATATTTAATGTATTATCGTAGGATAACCCCACAATATATGTATGAGATACATAATTTTTAATATATATCTTAAATTACAAGTATAAAATCGGCTACATCTATAATAATAAAATATTAAATTTTTAAGCTGAATTACATTCGGTTATATTGATTTTTAAATTATAACTAATAATAGTTTCATTAAATTACAGTCATAAAATAATCATTTTTCATCATTTTTAATCATAATTATATATATATGTATATATATATATATATAATCAAACATTACAATTATATTTCTAAAATATAGTGAACAAAAGTTGTGCTAAATTATGAATACAGTAAACCTTCGTGAAATCATACCACATTAAACCAAAAATCTCGTAATGAGGAAAGCTATTTTTAAAAAATACTAATTGATTACTTCAAATAAAAAAAATTGAATTTAAAACATAAAACTGCAGGCTACACCATGTCAAGGTGGAATCATTGAAAGTGAGTTTGAACTTTCACGAAATAAGTTTTTTTTATTAATGTATGTCATCAATATGTATTTGATATGCATTAAATCGAGAAATTACTGTGATGATTTGAATCATGTCTTACGTAATTGTTTACCAATTTATTTTGCTCTATTTAAAAATCTAACTTATTATAACATAAAAAAAACTTATTTTTAAAAGCAAATCATTTACTAAACATTTTGTACACTGTAATTAAAGATGCATACTTAAGGAACATTTTATTGACATAAAAATATTTTCATGTGCTATAGTATGTATAAAATATATTTATCTCTGCCTGTGAAAGCACCATTTATCGTTAAAGTGTATGTGAATATATTCTTTGTCATTGAGATCAAATGCACATACATAATGCAATTAAATTTTAATAAAAAAAAATTTCTCTTTTTTAGTATTATGTCAGATAAGTATAAAAAAGGAAAAAATAGTTTTTTCAATGATAGTTGATGTTATTAATCTCAGTAATAATTGTAAAATAAATGGTTTTTGATAAAGGAGTTCTTTTCATCACACAAAATAGTATCTGATAAAGATCTCACATTATGTGATTTTTAGCAGTCTGAATCTTGCATTTCCAGCTTTTCAATAAAGAATGAATAGGAAAGTAATCGTTTCCTAGGAAGCAATTCCATTTATTTTACTTCATTTATTTTATTTGAGTTTTTTTTTCAGTTTCGCTATAGATTTGGATTGAACAAAAAATTCCTATTACATTCATAAGGATAAAGCCTTTTATGCTGGAAAAAATGTTAGAATTTTTCTGAGCGAAATTCACGCTCAGTTTAAAAGCGCAATTATGTAATATACAAATAAATATTAAAATATTTGGAAACATATTTAAAATTTTAACTGGAATTCAATTTTATATTCAATATAAAATGGCAGAAAAGAGTTTTCTTTGATTTTTCCTGAAAATATTTTTTAGATAACTTTGGAAATAAGGGAAAAACTTCGGCTGAATAAATTTAAAGGATTTTTTTTTACTTCATAAATTTCAGAGAGGAAAATGATTTCCATAAATTGACCTGATTTTCTCCCTCTTGTCATGTGCCACTTCCACATGCGTCCTTAAATATTTAACTACTGACAAAATCTGTATACTTCGATAAAAACTGCTTTTTTTTGTTTGAAGAATCATGGCAATTTCATTGTTCTAGGTGAGCTAGGCACCTGGTAAAAACAGTTCGTCATTAATCATCATAAAATGTTCTAAAATAAAGAAAAATGTCATGAAATGTTTTTAAAATAGAGAAAAAATCGAATCACAAGATAAAAAGTTAGTTAAACAGAAAATTCACTTCACTATTTGGTGGTTATTTAACGAAGAAAATAATGAAAGGTTCCTAGTACCAGTAAAAAGCTCCCAAAACAAAGAAATTCGTAAAATAGAAGTTCATCATATGGAGGCTCGACTATATTTTTTTCTGTAGATAAGTTGCTTTGCTAACAAAGTTAATAGTATTTTTCTTAATCCTCTGACCAGAACATCCGTATCTCAGATGGGAATGATTTGCTTTGAAGCCTGTAGATAACACTGTGGTGTGATTTTTGGGGTGGGCTGCCTTGACATATTCAGTTGGACTTTACCCAGTAAGAAGATCCCGTGCTGGTACATAGTGATTTTTGTCAACTCACGATAAGTGCGATTTTTCTTGTCTATCACCGTGTATCAGACGGGTATTCCTATAGTTTTTTCATGTTTGGTATTATTATTTTTAATTACTTTTTTACATGAATGTAAAAAAATTTTACTAGTTTTTGTAAAAATACTGCTCACAATTCTAGAGATAAAAATATATTGCTGTGCTTGATTTAACACCGCACATCTTATTTGAGGCATACTCAATTTCGTGAGCAATAAGGATATTTAAAACAGTCCTTAAAGTAATAAAATTCAAAAAAATTTACTTACCTGTCTGTCAGATGGATATTACTCAGTGTGGCAAAATAAATTGATATTTCGGCCAGAGAGTTAAATATACAAAAATTTTAGCTACATATATATATATATATAGCTAAAATTTTTGTATATTTGTATACACGCATATATATATGCGTGTGTGTGTCATCACTTAAATAAATATGATTTTCCATTTTGCTCCCCTTTTCCCCGCTTCTTTTAGTTCAAGATCTTTCGGAACATTTCGTAATTTTTACCGGATCCCCTACCGATGACGATCGATGTATTTTAAGTGGCGCATACTGAAAGTCGGAAGGGTATAACGGAAAATGATGCATTTTCTGGAAGATTGCACTCTTCCTCTCCCCTCCAAAACAGTAGCTTTTCAACAGGTGGAAGTTTCGACCGCTGCGGATCAGGGACGCTTTTTTACTTTTCCTCTTGCGCATCTCAGCCCCTTCCATCTCTCACCGCCCTAGATCGAATTGCTTTTTTTTTAGTTTTGTAGAGCAGCTCAAGTCACATAACATTAAGAAGTTATGCGTTTCTCTTTATACATGTCGTAAAGAGGAGGTTCTATATATTCTTTTTCTGTTACAAATATAAGAAAGATTTAAAACGCAGTGTTTTTTTTGTTGTTGTTGTTTGTTTGTTTCCAAAAAATCAGTAACGTTATTGATTTTTTATAAAAGAAAATACTTCTCTCCTGTAAAGGTAAAAACTACCTCTTTATGGCTATGTAGGATCGAATAATGGATAAGATCAAAAAGCTTCAAATGTTTTTAATTCAAAAATCCATTACTCAACAATATTGATTTCATATTTCTCTATCTATCTATGTATCTACTTTACAATATGTAAAAATATATAAATACATAAAAATGGAATATTTTAATGCATTCTTCATTTTTTTTAAATTTCTACTTGAACAATCAAACAAATTTATTCAAAAAATATGGTAGAGAGTTGTGGATTTTCAATAGAAAAATAATAATCTCTAATATACTTCCATCATGTTAAATTAAACTTATATTGTTATTCTGTTATATTGTTGAAAACAATTTTAAAAAAAAAAGGTAAAAAAAAAATTCTCATATATACATTACTACTAATATCATACTCTTATCTTTCAAATATATGTAGAATTTCACGTGTTAGTATATTTATTGATGCTACTATGAATTAATACAAACAATTAATAAATGAATTGATTACATCTTATGTACGAAATATTTACTACTTTATCTTCAGTACTTTAATGCAGAATTCCTCTTTTAAAAAAATTCAATGAGTTAAATTAAATCAAAGGATCATATTTATTCAACATTTTTAAATTTCAAGAATTATTTATTGTACCCTACAAATAAATGTATATGTTATAATGATACAAAGAAATTTACTATTTAATAACTTGTACAATTATAAAAGCTTGACACATCAATTTTTAATTTTTTTTTAATATTAGATAAAGGCAATTGTGTGTGTGTGTAGAAATTCAAAACATACTGAAGTCCCAAGAATAGTAAAGTAATTTTCAAAGCCATGTGAGACTACTTTTTACTCGGCGAAGTGCAACAAATTAATTTTGTATTGACTAAATAAGTAATCAGGAGTCACATGCGAAGCATTCGCTCTTGTTGCAAATGTCCATAATTGAAAAAACATTGAGGTTGTAGGAATTTATGCAACAATGGACTTTAGAGTCATTTCTCATTTCTATCTCATTTCTGTTTAACGGAATTCAAGCCTAAGATGACCAAATCATTCCCTAAAATTGTCCGAAATATCCCCTAAACTAATCGCGAATAACTTTGTACCATGTTGCATTTTCCTCCTGGAAAATCCTGTTTGGGTACATTAAGTCAACTATAATATGGATTCAAACGACCTTCTGGTAGCTAAAATAGTCAATTCAAGCAAATTAGGCTGAACGGGAAAAACCATTTGATCCTGAATGGGTTAATGGTATTCAAATCTGGTGTTCTAGGTGTCCAAATCATTCCCTGAAATTGCCCGGAACATCACTCAAATCAATCGCGAAGGAATTTGTCCCATGGCCCATTTTCATCTGAAGATATTTCGCCATTATTCGGGTAGATAATGTTCACAAATGGACTCAAATGATCTCCTGGTTGGTAAACATAGCCATTTCAAGTCAACGATTGGCTCCATTTGGCCAAAAGACCCAGTGCATATCATTTATAAACATCCCACAAATTACCTTGTTGGCAACTTGAATCCGCGGTCTAGTGGAGTCTTTAACACTCATAATCTACTATAAACTCTTAGCCGCTGGAATCATGACTCATATAAACAAACATTTCATGGCCCATCTCATATACTCACAAGATTAGAAGAGTCTTCGAATCCAAGATATGCTGTTAGATAAAACACTTTAGCAGTTTTCTGCTACTATGTTTCGTCACCGACAAATATAACTGCACCATCTTCATGAATACTTCTGCCATACATCCTACAATGATGGATGATGTTAACTATTTCGGTGTTGTTTTACTGGTAATATTCAAATGTGTCCAAACTTGGTCTTTCAGGAAACGTGGTAGTCCACGACACTACCCATGGTGTCAGGTGTTATACATGAATTTATATTTTGTCTGATCCCTCTAGGCATTGTAGATCGAGGAATACAGAATATCCTAATACCTTTTGGATCAGAATGCCCCATACATCTAGCCCTACATATATATATATATATATATATATATATATATATATATATATATAATATATTTAAATATATAAAATCAACCACAATAATCAATTGAAAAATTGAAATATATGAATCTTATAATACTAAATCCCGTTTCAAAATATCAATGGCGATTATAAAAGATAAAATTCCATCTTTTTCAAACAAAATTAAAAAAATTATAAAATAAAATAAAAATTTATAAAATATCCAAGTGCAATCTCGGACTTTGGAATGATAAGTGGGGTTAAACTAGTTTCATGGCGCCAACCTTCCCCCTATTGCAACTTGGTAAGTTAATTGGAAAATATCCAAATTTCAATATATATATATATATATATATATATATATATATAACTGAATTCTACATAAAAAGTCTTTTACAGTACAGTCCCGATAATCCGAACAATATCGGACCGACCCCTGTTCGGATTACGTGATTGTTCGGATTAGACGGAGTAACAGCGAAATCACTATTTGAACTGGGAGTACGGGTTATGTTGTACAATTTTTCACACTAAACATTAGTGGTTCTGTTCTGTAGTTTATTCCATTTTAAAATTTGTACCATAACTTGATGTACAGTGCGTGAATATTAAATAAAGAACTGTTTTGAATTAAGGTTTATACTGTTTTATATTGAAATATTCACCGATTTTTTTTTTCGTCCTTAAAATTATAAAAATTTTTCCGCGGAGCCGTTCGGATTAACCGGATGTTCGGATTAGCCGTGTTCGGATTAGCGGGACTGTACTGTAATTTCTATTTTGCGACAATAATCACTCCAAAAAAACTTGGCAAGGGTACCTTCATTACAAGAGATAGCTCTGACAACTTTCTCCATCTTCATGCACAATGAAATACATTTAACGAGAAAACGCTTAAGACGAAATATCGGTTAACACAAAATAATGCAATGATTCCGACAAACTAATACGTATTTTAATGAAACGAAAATCTTTTAACACGAAAAAACTTCCCTTCTGGAAATTAGAAAAATAAGGGAAACACTAGATAAAGAAATGTTTGAAAAAGTTTCTGTATTGTTGGACTGTACTACTATATCACCGGAAGAGTTTCTTGCAATAGATGATAATGTGTGTAAAGAGCCAATTTTGTTAGACAAAGACATTTTGAAGTTTGTCCAAAGCTCAAAAAATATTATTGATGCAGCTTGTGGCGATGAAAATGAAATGAATAATGCATCTCCTGTTCTCCCAGCATCTGAAATGAGGAACTTCATAAAAGGTAGGCAAAATTATTTAGACTCCCATCGAATGGACGGCAGAGACGACATCGAACTATTTGTTGAAAACTACATCCTAAGAAAACCAATGCAAAGAAAAATATGATTATTTTCCAAAAATTCAACAAATGTTTTGTTTTTCAAAAAAGTTGAAAATTTTGTTTTAAATTTCATTGAGTTCTTGAGAACGTTTTATAGTTTCACTGATTTTTTTTAAATACATATACACATCTATATAAATCAAATATGATTTTATTCAATTTATGTTTTTGTGGCAACACATCCTTTGGCACGAAATTCTTTTAACACGAAACAATATTTCAGTCCCCTCAGTTTTGTGTTAAAGGATTTTCAGAGTATTTCCCACATGATGCAACTGTTATCCAAATATTTGCATCTTGCTATCTCAGGAATTTTGTAACATCAATATATATATATATATATATACATATTCTCCTGTATACATTCTTTCAATCATTGAACCCCATCATTCTTTAACTGAACTTTTTAATATATAATTGTGTGAAAAATACTATAAACTTTGATAATTGTATAATATTAATGGTGGAAACAATTCAAGCATGTTAAAATATTTAATTTTCACTTTAAAATATCATATAATGTTATTGAAATGAAGTACATTATTTAGACAATAGATTTGAAGAATTTATTTAAATTATTTATATATATTTATATATATATATATATATATATATATATATATATATATATATATATATATATATATATACATATATATATATATACATATATATATAATGTCTAAACTTGTACAATAAAACATAATGTTATACATTTTATTAACTTTTAAGCAAATTTTTGATCATATTAATTACAAAAAAAATGTTTTAACATCTTTTATTCAAAATTTAGTAAGTTGACAGACCGAATTAAGTAGCTTTTATTTAATTTTTACTCGACTTTTTGTTAATTAGTCTTTTATTATTTAAGCTGTTTTGACAAATGAAACAAAGGATTATTTGGAAACCATTTGTAGTTTTTCAAGATTAATAATTAACGCAAATTTAAACACATATAAAGAGATTTTTCTCAGCTTACTCTAAAAAAATATTTTAGTCTTCAAGAAAAAATTTCAACTTATGATTGTAAGTTAACTTTATACAGAAGCAAGTTTACTTAAGTTTAAATTATAAAATAAAAAATTATAAAATAGGATACAATAATCAAATACTTTTTTCCCAGAAAATTCTTAATAATTCCCTGCAGAAGAAAGTGTATGATTCTCTTTTCACAGCGAATAAATATTATTATGAAGAAATCAATATATTACTATTTCAATTTAGTTAAGCTAACGAAACTCATAAAATAGAACTAATGTCTAATGTTGACTCGATACTCAGAATTACTGAGGCACTTTATATATATATATATATATATATATATATATATATATATATATATATATATATTCAATTTAATTCATTTATTCTCCAAGTCAATTGACTCATTCTGCGGCACATTATCATATCGTGCGCTAAATTACACAAAATCTAATTAAAGTCTCTCATCCAGACTCATTATCATTCATCATATCATTTAGTGAATCTGCATTAAGTGCCTTATCTAAAATTGTGTCTACTTAATGTTGTTTATTTCTGAAAATGATTAAAATTAGTATACCGCTCTGCTCATTGTTAATTTTATGATTGATCTTGCTATTATGCTGTTTTTAAGCCATTATTATGAAATATAATATAGAATAATGGTTTTTTTTCTGTTGCAAAATGTTTTGTATTCATAGTTTGTAAAAATTAATTGCTAGTGTTTTTCTTTTCATTTTTTTTCGTTAGTCATTCTATTGTGTTGTGGAATAAGGCTTATTTCTCTTATCTAAAATTGCTTCGTTTTTTTCTGAAAATTAAGCTTTAAAGCACAGTTTTAATAAAATAGTAATGTTCCATGAGACAAAAACTTCAACTTTATAGTCTTTATGATTACATACTAAAATGTTAGCAACAAAACTCTTTTTGGTGTATTAGTATTTCATTGTAAAATAGTACAATTTAATATTAATTTAAAACAATGAAAAAAAACAAGCCATAAATCTCAGTCAACATTGAAAACTGTAATTTAAAAATATGCATGTATAGCTTTATTTTCTGTTTTAAAAATTGAGATATAACAGATTAGGAACCATGATTAGCTTTTTTCTTAAGCAGGAACACGAAAAAATCTTCCTTTTTAGCTATTCTTTTAAAATGTAACCTAAAACATGAACTTCCTGAATAATTTTTTTTTCATATAGCTTATCCTCAAACTCTTGTACTTTAAAAGCTTCATCCTTACATTTAAAGAATTTTCATGAGTATAACATCTGATGAATCGTAAATAATTGATGACGAAACATTTATCGGAAAAAAAGAAATATTTTATGAACTGAATATTAAACAAACATAATGATGCACTTTCATAATATCAGAAACAAGCATTTAGCTCTGGAGCGTCTGCTGTATAATAAATTGTGAAATGAATTACACATTTTGAAGCCTTTTGATCATTTAACGATTAGTAATGTAATTATGCTGTCATTACTAATTATAAACATTTCCCAAAAATTTTATGAAAGAGATAATTTCAAGGAAAAAAATGAAACGAAATTTTATTAAAGCTGATTTAGTATGAACAACCCATCTTAAATAAATGGTACAACTTATTGTTTTCCTGATTTATAGTACTATATATCTTCTTAAAACAATTCTGTTTTAATTCTTTAAGAATAACTGTTTCCCTTTTGTATATATTCCTATTTTGAGATTTTATACGAAAATTAGTTACATCCTTCAAAACAGATATGTTTTATGTATTGAAGCAATGTTATCACTGTGCATATGCTTGCGTGTTTGCGGGTGTTATTAAAAAGTAACACTAAAATATATATAAATGGAAAATTCACACCCCACATTATGACAAATAAAATAACAGATATTTATTAGTCCAAATTATAAGATATATCTCACTACAAATAAATAAATCCAAACTTTTTATTTATACTTAACAATTTAAATTGAAATTTCAAGATTAGAGCTGAATAGGATTTGCGGGAATGGATTAAACTAATTATTTTGAATGCTTATCTCTCTTCTCCCTTTTTTTATTTTATTTTTTGTTGGATAAAATAAAAGGATTACTTTATAAAATCAAAAGAAAAGATTTATGAATACCAAAAGCAAAGTATAAAAAGTACAAATTCAACATAAAATAAGGTTAAAATACTGAATAACCACCAATGTCATAAAATGCAGAAGGGGCAAGACTTTAAAATTCCTTTGAATAATAATATACTTCTTTTAATTTCTAAGAGAAAATGTGTATTTTGTATTTTTTATAATTAACATTCACATTCCAGCAATGCTCTTCAGAATTTGTTTGGGGTTTATTTATTTATTTATTTGAGTTAACAAAAATTACGTAAGCAATATTAAAATATGTTTCTAAGCAAATTAAATGGAATAGATAAAAAAAAGTGTTACTTAGATCGGGGCTCAAGGATTTTATGTAAATCATTCGCAAAGAGCAAGACAGTTCTTCAAGTGAGATGGAAGTTTATTGTCGAAAAACAATTCTTAAAATAAAAAAGCAATATTGACAAAATAAATCCCAGAAGGCCTTCAAACCTTATACAATAAGATTATTCACTGGCACTCTCTCGTCCTATTCAACAGCCAAAGTAATAACGAATTGCTTGTGGACTCTTCACGGTCAAATTAATACTTCTCTGCAACCGTCAAAGAAAAACTAACTCAGTTTTGGCGAGCGACTTTCTATTTATAGGCTTCGCGGATTTTTCTCTAAAAATTTACTTGTATCAAAAAATCGTGACATTAGTAGATTTTTCCTGTAATTTCCAGAAGAAACCCTATGGTCACCAAAATAGTCACTAAGTCCCTAAAATGGTTCCAAAAAAGTATGCCAACTTGATCCCAAGATTTCTCCAAGTTCTCATTGAATCACCATTATAATGTAAGGAACGGCGTTACTTGTGAAAATTACTATTTTGACATAAAACAAATAAAATAAAAATTAAGTCAATTTCTACTTTGAATGGATGAATAGAAAGTATTTTATTACGATTGAAAATTTGAATTAGATATATATAAATAGGAAAATAGTCAACTAATAGTAGGAATTGAAAAAAGAGCATGATTTATTTATCTGCATTGTTGTAACAATGCACAACCGGTTTGGCTGAAAAACAAGTTTACTTTTGTCTCAGTTTTAACAGTTACACTGTCACAATAATAGAGACGAATCTAAGTTGGCGTTAAAAATTAGTAATTAACTTAATTAATTAATTAATATTTGAAAAACTTATTAACATCAGGTGTCATCCACTACAAGTTTAAAAAATGTTTGAACTTGATTAAATGAATCGAAAGTGTTTTATTTAACGATTAAAAACTTAAACTAGAAAAATAAATATATAAATATATAGAGAGGGGGAGCTAATAGAAGAATTGAATGAATAAATACAACATAGAGTAATATAAACGTATAACATATCCAGAAATAAATTACTTACAATATTTTAAACATTCATTACACATAAAGTAGAATAATATTGTCTATGCTACTTAACAAGGCAGCAAAAAAGGAATGTATATCAATAACCTAATTTGTATTCCTTTCAGTTTCAGCAAAATCTTGCTGCAGAAAGAGGAACTGGAGCAGAAGCATTTGCACTTGGTGCAAATCGTGGAGAGTGAGAAGACCGCCAAGTGGCAATACACTCAGCAGTGCGAGGAGCTCACGATTGAGATCAAGAAACTCAGGGCAGAGGTTGGGACTCATTCAATCCTTTTCATAATGTTATTTTCTTTATAATCATGAAGGTTTTGAAGGATTATTTGAAATCTTTAAAATATGCTTTTTCAATGAAAAAGAAATGAATTTTATAAACCCAGTAATGATATATTTCTTAATAGAATAATTGTTTGTGTTCTACATAACAAATTTTTTAATTAAAATAAGAAATAAAATTTATAAAATGAAATAAAGTTCAAATTTTAGAGTTGTATCTTAAAGTTTTTCAGAAAATATAACGTTTTTTTTGTAAGTTAATTTCTGTTACTAATTAATATATTTGTTTCCTTTTATTCATATTTCTTAATTATATATATATATATATATATATATATATATATATATATATATATATATATAAATTTAAAATATTGATTAACTAATTAAAAGCAATAAATTTTTCAAATTTACTTTGTTATAAATATTATATTTCGAAAAATCCTATTGCTATGTTTTTAATAATATCTTCGATTTCAGAAATGTATCCCATTAAAATATAAAATGCTGTTGAGGAGGATGGTTGCGTGTGTGTGTTGTTTGAATGGCAATATTTTTTATTATGTTGTTAAATTAAATCGATTTAAGGTTTAAAATAGGGTTGAATGTTTTCCTCTATATTAGTCTATATGGTTAATCTTTGAATACCATTTCTGTACCATGTTTAAATTTTCACAATATTCCTCTTTTCGAAATTTTTAAAGAATTATTGTAAAGCTTAGTTAAATAAACACACATAAAAAACTTCTAAAAACTAAATTTTTATCCTATGTAAAAAGTGTTTAATATCAGTGCATTATTTTTACTTAAGTTGTGTACATCTATTTACAGATTAAAAAATTCTACCGTTAAAAATATTCCTCTGTCACTTTCCTTAACAAAAAATACTTCATCATTCTTCTTATTATTTGATTAATATTTTGTTTTAAATATATTATTTAAAAATGTTTTTTTCTTTAGCATGTACTTGTCTATGGAGAACATATTATTGACATGTAAAAGAATCTGTCGTATAACCACAACAGTAAATACTAACAAATAATATAAATTGAAGAATTTTATCTCGCTTATTCTCTGTCAGATTTCTGTCCTTTACTATTTTATTTATGGATACTATTTTTTTACGAAACCATTCAGTCCTTTATTTATTTCAGCTACATTAAACAATCAATATCTTAAATTATGCTAAGAAAATTAGAAGATCTAAAACAGCTATACTCAACCTGTGGCCAGCCAGGCTTTTCTGAATGGCCCGGTCGTGGCTCTTTACATAAGGGAACTCGATTATTTTTTATTCTGATAACATTTTTTTATAAATATGATCATTTTTAGTTTTATTATATTTATATGTTATAAGATTCGTACTTACTACTTTTATCAACCATCGAAAACTGAAATGATCTTGTTTTAGCAAAATCAAAAAAGTATTTGAATATATTTGAAACAAGAATGCACCAGCAAGTCTGAACTAATTTTAAACAAATAACAATGATTCAAATATTTAACTCAGTAAACCCTCTTTGCTACCATCCTGCACTTGATAAATTGATCTTTGAAACAAATATAAATGGGCCTTTCTCAAAAGAAAAAATCATATTATATGTCATAGTACATGGCAACTTTGTTTGTGTGACGAATGTAAACAAAAGACTTGGAGTCAAATTTGAAAGGAAATTAACAGTACCATATAACTCGGTAAAAAATCCATAAAACCAACTTTTTGTGGGAGGAGTGTTTGATAAGGAGTTTAATATAGTACAAAAATAAAATCCAAAAATGAGAGTCACAATAATTTTATCAATTTTCCGCATTTTCTGTTTTTGTCCTATAGTGATACCCCCTCCCTATTAATACTCATATTGCAGCCCACGTAAAATTTGTGGCTCGGCAGAAAAAAAATTTGAGTATCCCTGATCTAGAGCAGTGGTCTTCAAACTGTGTTCCACGGAAACCTGGAGTTCCATAAGATATACTATATAAATTTCTAAATTTACTTTTCAATTATTTCTTTACGCACCAATTCTAGAAAAAGAATTGTCCGTTTAAAGAATAAGTTTTGAATGTGATTTTTAATTTAAATTTATTCAGAAATATATTGCATTTCTCCTCTTTGATAATCAATTGAATTATTACCTCAAATCTCTGTATCATTCCTTGGCATTGAGTGGTAATACGAATCTAATATCTTATTAATAATTTTCAAAAAAATGCTGAGGATTTTATTAAAATAATTAATCAGTTTTTACAACTAATATCCTTTAAACAACTATCAGATACGTATTCTATAAATAAGTTGAAGACAACTACTACATCAAAATTAAGTGGTTTTCTACGGAGCCCATCTACACAAATCAAAATACGGACTGCTAGTGTCATCTAGTGAATGCAAACTGAACTAAATAACATTTGCTGATTTAAACGATTTCAGCTAATGTTTCATCGTATTGTCTTCAAAAAGTGAAGAATGTTTACAAAATCAAAACATCTAAATGTGACGAATAAACTGTAATAACATAATTTCACAACAAAAAATGTACATAATAGTTTGAGAAATAAATTTTAGAATGTATCTATTCTTAATTTGTTCGATTACTTGTAAATATCAAATGTAACATTTTTTTCTATCTTAACTTTCATTTTTTAATGAATTTGCTAATGTGGTGCTATTTGGAATCTAAATAAAAACGATTTTAAAAAATTTATAAATTGCAAGATTATCAGTAAAATAAATATAAATTTAATCATATTAACTTGACAGTTTTGCTTTGTTCTTTGATTTTTTTACAGGACATCAATGCATTTTATATCATTCATTCAGAAATATAAGCCTTCATTTATTTGTTTACATTAAATTCAATATAAACTTATTATACACACAGAGGCAATACATTAATTTAAAGCCCAATTATAATAAAATAATATGCATTACACAAAACTTGACAAAACCTTTTAGTTATATTTTAACTTATGTATAAAATTACATTCACTTTCTTTTCTGCACAGTTAAATGCTTTAAAAAGGGAATGGAGGCTGACACCCAGCAAATCGGAAGAAGAAGAAAGTGAAGAAATTCGCAAAATTAAGAAGGTATTTTTGATTACTGTATATAAATGTCTATACTTCATTTTGTATAACTTACGTAAATAAAATGGAAATAGTTGCATTATTATTTTACGATAAAAAAAATACCTGGATCATCTATTTTATTCAAATAATTTATTTAAATGACTAATGCAAAACGAACAATAGTGAGGACACACCTCTGTTTCTACGGTTGTCCTTTTTGCCGTTCCCTTTAACATGTAGCGTGCTACACAAGTATGAAAGAGAGTGTTGGCTATTGTGAGGAAAAAACGATTTTCCAAGGAATATACCCGCAGTGTCGAAGTGACAGGTCGATTGATAGACCCTTCATATGGTTTACGATGTACGGCGACAAAAGGATCACAGTCCATTTAGGCTTTTCTCTTCCATGGACCAAGACCGAGACTACCGGGAGTAAATGCGTATTCCTATCAATCAGAAACTGTAGGTCCTGGCGATTTAAAAAGGGGACTTAACGAGAGACAGGCCGAAAGGTAACTAAGAGCTTGACAGTTTTAGAAAAAAGGTTGCAGAGCTACATTAGATTGGCATTTATAAGGAATAATTGCGATGCGACCTATTAGAAATTTAACTACAATATTTTGTTGGCAAAAGTACATTACTATATTCATATCCAGGCAGTCGAAAAAGAGCCCAAATTACCACGATACAAATACAGTCAAACCTCTATATAACGAACCTCTATATTGTGAATTTTTCTATACAGCGTTTTCCTGGAACCTTGAACATTTCACGATTTTCTTCGTAAAATAGCCTCTCTATAACGAAGTGCATTTTCTGTATAACGAAATTTTTATCTTTAATTTCAATTTTTTTCTCCCTTTTTAAAAGTATTTCTGAAAAAAATTCCATTTATTCTCCATTTAACATATTTTATGGTGGTCATACATCTTGAACAGGTTTTATTCGATCCTAACTCGCCGAGAGCACTAGAGTTCTGGTCGTTTCATCCAAGAAATGCAACCTGTAACCCCCATACTACAGTTCACTGAAAACAAACACCTTCGATATCCTCTTTCGCCCTCAATGGAGTTGTCCCGAGTCCTCGTGTTCTAATTATAGAATATTGTATGTTTAATATTACTTGTATGCTTTAAATTATAAAATGTCCTTAAAATTCATTATTTTAATATAATTTTTTTAATATTGAAAATACAGTGAATTTTTCGACATTCTTTTTTTCCCCTTGCAATTTTTCTTTCTTTCTTTTTTTATGGGTAAGATATATAAAATAAACATATATTAATTTTAAAAAAGGTATAAATAATAATTTTTATGATAATGAAAGGTATAAATAATAATAATGTTTATGTATTTAAAAAATTTTTATATGTAGTTTATATATAAAATATATTAAAAGATGAACCTCTTTATAACGAATTTTCCATATAATGAACTCTTTTCCAGGATTTAGCGACTTCGTTATATAGAGGTCCGACTGTATATGATAAAACTATATCTTGTAGATGCATAAAAAACGTGTCATTTCTGCATTAACTATTTGTAAATAAAGGGTAATTTTTACTAAAGCTGTGTAATCCCTCACTTTACCCAGAAATTAAGTAAACTTGGAGTCACGACATTGCAATATTCACTAAAAAAATTCTATTTTGTGGGTAGAAACATCGCCAAAACTTCGAAGCGCCTTAATCGGCCTAATTTCCCTTTAGGGATTACTGTGGAGCATGTCTACACAGGACTACCATGGCCACATTTCTCTTTGAGAAAAGGAGCATTTAGACGCATTCAACTGAATACAGTAATCTATATTTAATATGCTAATTATCAATTTAGTTGTATAATCAATACTTTTATTAATTACAAAAAATTTGGTAAATTAATTCTTAGATTTAACTGTAAAACAAAATAATGTAGAGAACAGTTCAGTTTGAAGTAAAAATTCGCACACTATTCATTCCATCATACTATTCAGTGTTTATAGAATATATCGATACCCTTCCTAAAAATATTTTGTTAATTGTATTTTGAATATCTACAGAAAACAATTATTCTCTTTGATGCATTTCTTTTAAGTTTCTTTTTGCTCTTTATTTTTCTATCAATTATCTACACATGTAAACATTATTAACACATAATATTGTTTCATCAAAAGCATAATGCATTAAAATCGGTCTCTAAAGTAAAATAATTTCCGCGAAGCTAAAAAATAATTCTCATTACCAAACCAATTAACGTAAATGTTTACATACTAATGTATGAGAATCATAAAAACCTGTTCACTGATAATTTTCTAGCATCTTGTACTTTGTACCAATTTTGGGAACTTTTCATTCCATTGTAAACACCAATTATCTTTGCATTTCAAGATGAACGAAAGTCCTGTATTCGGTAGTAAAATGATGTATTGTCCATGAAAAGGGCAAAATACACGAATATTAACTCTAATCCTCCTTTTTCCAAATGTATTTTATGGAATAAATTATTCTTCCTCCTTCATGGAGTGAAAGGAAATGGTACTAAAACCCATGCAAAGAATCGAGATGTAAAAAGATTATGAGATCTTTTTCCAGTCGAACAGCATTGATTGTAAAAAAAGAGCGCAGTCAATTTCCCCATCACGAATAAAAAAGAAGTAAAAACCGATCCTGAAAGAAATGGAATTCTTGTTTGTTGTTTTTGGATTGAAAGGACATAGGATTTTCGAATTACCTGATATTTTTCCATTACAGGTTCAAAGTTTTTTCCGAGGCTGGCTCTGCAGAAGGAGGTGGAAACAGATTGTGGCAGAGTATATAAGTTCTCCCCATGCGGAAAACATGAGAAAAAGGAATAGGTAAGATTAGTAGAATCTCAGCTTAAAGATATTTTTAATCAGTTTAACCATTTATTCATATTTATAACTTCTGTCGTTCGTAAAGCATAATACGAGTGTCCTCAAGCATATACTATACTCTTCAAACTAATTGGTACAAATGTTAAAAAACGATTTTTTTCTAAAACCCTAACTTTTAATCATTACATACCTTAAGTAAACAAAAAAATTCTCCATATGAATATGAAGTACATTTGAATCTCCATATTGCGAATTTTTCTATATAGCAAACTTTTACCTGGAACCAAGAACATTTCATGGTTTTCTCCGTAAAATAACCTCCCTATAGTGAAGTGCATTTTTTATAAAACGAACTTTATCTCTTGTGATTCATTTTTTTCTCCGTATTTAAAAAGTATTTCTCGACATTTCAAACTATTCTATCTTTTAACACATTTTATGATGGTCATAAATCTTGAACTGGTTTTATTAAGAGCCTAACTCGCCGAGAGCAATAGAATACTGAGCGTTTTATTCAAGAAGTGCAACCTTTATCCCTCGTTGTCCAGTACACTAGAAGCATCTTCCATATCCACTTTCAACCTCAGTTCAGTTATCTCGTGTCCTTTAACTAGTCTCCGTTCATTTATAGTGTTCATCTGTCATACAGGTAACTTCGTTTTTAGTAGCTCGAAAATGTTGAAACATACGTGCTTGAGCATCAAAGAAAAAAATTGATTCTTCAGGAAGTCTGAACCAATATCGAAAGGCGTCAAAAAACTTTCCTTGTAATTCTTCTTTTTTTTTCTTTTTGATAGGTAACATATAATAAAATAAATATATATTAATTTACAAAAAGGTGTGAATAATTAGTTTTTAATATATACTGTTTATGAATTTAAAATATTTTTTATGTGGTTTATAAAGAAAATTGAAAGGTGAACCTCTGTATAGCGAATTTTCCATATAACGATCTTTATTCCCGAATTTAGCAACTTCGTTATACAGATGTCCAACTGTATGTCTTTCTACAGCATAAATTACCTCTTCAACTAGTCTTGATATTAATTCCACTAGTGAAGTGCACATGTTCTTAACTTCAATTCATCATCACGGAATCACACTTGTATAGTACTTTTTATCATTTGTTCTGTTGTCGTACAACTCATCTTAGCTAAACGATTCTTGAGAATATGCCATAAATTCACAATAGAATTTAGGTCTGAAAAATTACCAAGTCAATTAAGCACTTTTATTTCCCCGCATAAAAGTCTGAACCAATATCGAATTGTGACAAGAAAACAAATCCTGTTGAAATGTTCCATCAAATGTTTCCATGGATGGAACAATTCTACTGCGTAATATTTCTATGTATTTGACATAATTCATGGTGCCTTGAAAAGAAAGTAAGCTTCCAGTGCTTGGTGTGACAATCCCCCAAAACATACGCTTAAAAGGGTGTTTTACAGTCAGTTGGATTTGATCTGGCAGCAGAGTTTCAACTTCACTTCTTCTAAATATACTTGATTTGTATCCCTTCATAAATAAATGCATTTCATCACTAAATATCAGTATGGTCAGTATCCAGTCTCCAGGGTCTGTATTTTTGGCCTATACTAAACATTTTTTCATCGTTTTCTGAGTTAAAAATTGCTTTTTCCTCGGTTATGATGCCTTACGGCTTAGTTCCAGATCTCATTGTTGTACAATTGAGGTACTCACTTCAACATCATAATCCAATAAATTCTCCCATCGAAGGTCTGCGCCTACTTTACTTTCATTTATTTTGCCATTTCTTATTAGAATTTTATCAGTTCTTGACTAATTTTCCGTATGAGCCCATATTTTCCTTTTCTTTTACCATACGATGATCAGGAATCTTAAAATGTTTTTAAAGTTCTTGGAATGCTTAATTTTACTACACCAACTATCGTAGCTATATCTCTCACAGTCATAGAAGTGTGTTTAGTAAGAGCGATTACCTTAGAACACTCTCTCAGAGTAATATCCTTTTCTGAGCAAGCAAAAGTCACATGTGTTACATGGAAAGCAAAATTATGACCACCAGCTACCACACTGTACGGCTCAAAACTGAACCACTAATGTACTATAACCAATCAAAGGAGTTAAATATAGTCTAAGCAGATCCACTACATTACTTCTGAGCAGATATAACCTGTTTGAGGTGGTTGAGAACATACAGTAGAACGTCATTTATCCGAACGTTTATTACCCGGAGCGTCAAGTATACGGACCAGGTTTTTTTTTATCAACTACATATACTGTACATGAATACGTTTTCGAACAGTGCAATGTTCAACAGTTGTTTCACGTGAGGCTAAAAGTGACTCCCCAAGATTAGGCATATTTGGGAAATTTCAGATTTAGAATGCGAAAAAGACTTCAGTGACGACCACAGGGAGGAGATTACCGGCTTTGTAAAATCGATCCCAGGATTTCAAGAATGTGACGAAGATGCAGAAACCTGGATGGCATGCGATGCAGAAGAGTGTGTATTTCAAATGCTAAATGGTGACGAAATTGGGACTTCCGTGCAAGAAGAATCTGACCTTGTCGACGATGAAACGGATGAAGACGAGAACAGCAACAACAACGATAGTAGCAAGGGTCCATCAAATGCTGTCGCGATTTCTGCATTAGAGACAGCTATACAGAGGTACGAACAACAGAGTGCTGTCCTACTTAAGAGAATCAGAAAAATTGCAGCGGAAAAGTTAAGGTGTACAATGGTACAGTGAAAAATAAGTGATTATTTTCCACAATAAAGGTAAAATTGCGACATTTTGCACCTATTTGCTTTTTCTTCAAGCACGCGTTTCCCGCATGTGATGATTTTCAAAATATTCGTATAGTGTCCGGTTTCATATACTGCATGGATTGCATTCAGTTTTCGGTTATCCGAACAATCGCGTATCCGAACGATATTCAATTCCAATTGATTCGGATAAACGACATTTTACTGTAACTGGTAATCCCATACCAACTCAGACAAGAAACAAATGTTTGTCCCAATTAATTCGAATAGCATAGTATCATATTTTCTATATCAACACAATGCCTTGAAACAGACTAAAAAAAGTAATATACCACATGCTCAATGAAGGAAAAAAATTTCCAGTATGTTTCTCTATTTTATTTCACATTCTCGTCGGTTCGGTGGCTCAGAGAAAGGGTGTCGCCTCGTAAGCCCAAGATTACTGATTCGATCCCGGCTGGAGTCGATACATTTTCTGGATACGAAAATCGTAGGCACGCGTGTCATGTGATTATGTGTTATACAAAAGATACTTTGGGTATCAATCTGGCCCTGGTACTCTCGGCAAAATTAAATGACAGCAATTTTTAGAATCCGACGAGAGCATGAATTAAAATTAATCAAGTATCAAAATTTGGTAGTGAGAGACGCCACTAGATAGTACCACCACAGAAATAGCCCTCGCTCTTTTGAGACTTTCCGTCTTTGCAAAAACTTGTGTATCAAAAGGCAGCCCATTTGAAAAAAACAATTATCATCCTCAGGAATCCAACTATATTATAGTTGTATTATATTAACTTTTCTCTCTCTTTTGATATAGATAACTTAACTTAACTCAGTGATACGATATCCTGTGAGGGACAAGGCCTACTCAGTATTTGCGACCTTGGGCCCTGAGGTGCATGAGCAGGTGTTCCGATCAGGTGGTCAGTCTGACGCGAAAGCCCCCAGTATTAAGTTCCCAAGCAAACTTGGTACTCACTTGGTACTCATTTTATCGACCCGTTGAAGGGATGAAAGACTAAGTAAACCTTGTCCAGCCTGGGGTTTGAACCTCGGACCTGTGGTGTGAAAGCGCGATGCACTATCCATTCTTTGATATATATATATATGGTTATATGTATATATATATATGGTTATATGTATATATATCCATATATTAAATCACTATAAATCTAAGAAATCAAAGTAAAAATATTAGTATAACAAGATATAGTATATGTTGAAATTAAAATAGCCTCAGTAGAACAGTAGCAAACTTTTAGCCTTAGAAACTAAAATTGCAAGGTTATAAACATAGTTTGAAGATCAGTCAAACTTTTTCTGTACTTTGCCTATACTACTAGGCTGCAAGAAAAATAAATTAGGGTAAGAATAAGCTTCCATCAATACCAAAGATAATAGCCATAGCATTAGAAGACTACTAAACATATTAAAATGGTTACCGATGCTAAACATTATATAACTTTAAAAGCTCCGAAGAAAAATAAATCAACTTATTTCAGACATAAAATTTAAATATATAAATAATACAGTACTTTTATAACAAATTAATAGCACAACAGCACATCGTGATTTTAATTTGGTATCAAAAAGAAAATGTTAATGTAACAGCAAAGCATAAAAAGAAAAATTAGTAAATGAATAAAATCAAGCAAAAACTATGTTTAAAAAATTTTCGAAAAAACCAAAAAAAGCAGTATTTTTTTAATGAAGGAGCCAATCAAATTGCAACACTGAAGAAGACTTTTGTATTAGTGTATATTATAATCGGAAAGGGAACACAGAGTAAAAAGAGGAAATTATTGGAAAGATAGCCTTCTACTAGGGAAGAATATGAAGGAATCACACAGTATTGTGTGGTTCACACTGACATGGCTGACAAAAATTGCTGCTACACACCTAAGCATTGAATGAAAGATGCTTTTAATGTTCTGTTGGAGTATTTCATCTCATGTTGTATCCACACATTGCGAAGTTATTCTAATATAAAAGCAGGGGCTATATGTCGAACCACTCGTTCTCGGATCATCGATCAGACGTGTTTGACAGTTGACAGATTGCAGCAAAGATAGTCCAAGATAACAATGTAATATGGTGGTTAAAAAAGAAAGAAAAGATTGCGTGTAACGATTGCTAACTGTTCTGTTCAGATGTGGCCACAGGCAAGCCCTGAAGGTAAGATTCCAAAATAGACTACAAAACTCCAAACAGAATGTTTCAGAACTTTAGATATAGTACTGTCTACGCATTGTACCAGCAATGCATACTAGGAAAGCTAATGTATAAAATGAAGTACAACCCAAAGCCCTAATACCATTTTCGGAATTAATATAGCAATGCATAAGGCAATAGTTAAGCGATCTGATTCTGCGGTGGTAATGCAGGTTGATCGTGAATCATGTGTAAAGACGATGCCATATCATCAAATTGTCATCTCAGCCATTCAATGTATCATTATACACTCATAGACAAAAAAAAATTAGCGCACCAAGAAGGAGTAATCAAATTGAAACGAAATTGTACGCACGTAATGACTACTCTGATATAAGTAAATGATTAGAAAATCAAAAAAAGGAATCATTTATTTCAGAGAAAAAGGCAAAAGTACGGAGGATTTAATGCCCTGTTGAACACCTCTAGCGTGAATGCACGATTCAATACGTTTGGGCATTGAGGCATACTATTTCTGCGTGATGTCTTGACACATTTCATTCCATTTTTGCAGTAACCTTGCCTCTAGTTCGTTCAAACTCGTGGGATGTCCAACCCGCCGTCCCAAATGATCTCAGATATGCTCAATTGGAGACACATCTGGGAATCGTGCTTGCCCAGGCAGGGTAGTAACAGTGCGGAGACAGTCTTGTAGCACCCTTGCTATGTGAGGCAGAGCATTGTCTTGTTGAAAAACGGCTCTTGGGAGCCGTTGCATGAGTAGCAACACATGTGGTTGCAGGATGTCATAGACATACAGCTGGACTGTCATGGTGCCACGGATTAGTACTAGCGGTGATCGTGTATTGTAGGAAATGGCGCCCCATACCATTACACTAGCTATGGGAGCGGTGTGTCACTGTAAAGCAAAGGTAGTTTTGCGGTGTTCAGCACGGGGTCTCCACACACGAACACGCTTGTCATCACTGCTTAGATTGAATCTGGATTCGTCGCTAAAGACGACTTGTTTCATTCCGCAGCAGTCCCGTTTCCTCGTGCACGGCACCACTCCGAACGGAGGTGTCGATGGGTGGGCGTCAAGGGCAGCACACGTAATGGGCGCCGCGATCCCAAATGTCCTTTAGCTAGGCGCCTTCGTATGGTTCGAAAACACACAGGGGCCCCTAGTGAAGGTGCTACCTGTACTTGGATGGTGGCTGATGAAGCAGTTGGCTGTACGCGTGCCTTTCTTACGATGTGGCGGTCTTCTTGACGACTGATCTGTCGAGGGTGGCCTGAGCCTGATCTTCGTGTAAATGACGTTTCTCGGATCCAATGGTCCCAACACCTCCTCACAACACAATCAGAGCGGCCTGATGGACGAGCTACTCGCCTAGCTGACCATCCAACTTCCATCATGCCGATGATTCTCCCCCTCTCAAACTGCGACAGCTGTTCATATTGTCTTCGAAAGCTGTTCATATTGTCTTCATACGGAGTACGACGTTAAACGCTCTCTACAGGCTATACGTAATGCCTAATGACGCTGCATTTCTAATCATTTGCATAACTCCCCGACATGTACCTTCATGCCAAGTTTTGTTACTATCCCGCAATTATTTCTTGATGTGTTAATTTTTTTGCCCATGAGTGTAGATGCGAAAACCTGTCTTGTTGAGACAAACGGAATTTCAGGAGCAGACACCTTGCGAAATAAGCTGCAAACGAAGTATAATTATATTACGGACATTGACTGTTATGCTATACACGAATTGGATGTAATATGGCTCCCGAGTAAAGGCTTGTAGTAGGACGATCCGCCGCTGAAATGAGTACAATATCCCTCTCATCACAAGCTAAATATTGCTGTGATTTAACTTTGTCGAGAGTACCAGAGACAAATGGATACTCAAAGGATCTTTTACATGGCACATAACCATATGAAATGCGTGGGTACTATTTTCACACCCAGTATGTCTATAATCCAGCGGGATCGAACCAGAAGTTTTGGGCTCACGAAGTGGGTACGCTACCTTTAAGTTATCGAGCCAACTTGTAACACATTAGGATCTCTAAAGAAAATAAGCTTAACCTTGACATCTGATGGTTATAAATGTTATCGTAATGGTTTGAAGTTAGAATCTAAATAATTATTCATAGCTGATTGCTAAGGATACTTATCTTTAAACAAATTATATTTTGGTTGTTTCTGTTTTGGTAATTTTAATTTCGTTTCTGTATCGTATTCATCTTGAGATTATTTTCAATTAATATTAAGAAACTGGGCACTAAGTCTACCTATTTTTTTCAAACTGAAAAATTTCAGCATTAATATTTATATTAGCTACGCGGTCCTATTGAAAGCAGAATACTTCAATATTTAAATATAGTTTATATTTCAAAATATGTTTGTAAGCAAAGTTAAAGAATTTTTTTTCTTTCCTTTTAAATTCCCTTATTGAATCATTGCTCTTTCTTTTCCTTTACTTCACGTGGCGATCTGTCTTGGTGTAAAATACATAATTTGCATATGAATCATACACATTTCAGAATATTAGTAATCAGGTGGTGGGACTAATCCCCATCTGGTCTAGGGAAACTAGACCAAATTCATGAGCCCACAAATCAGTACAAAAACTAAGAACAGCAGGGGAAAAGCAACAACATATTTACAGGAAAACCCCAGACATTGCGGAATGTGCTGAGCAGAAAAAGGACTGATGTTACATTTGGTGCAAATTGAGAAGCTTCTTTTTCCATGCACCTCAGGTGAGCAGTCGAAAATAGCGAGAATGCGGTCTGATATAATCTGGAATTGAATGATACGGCGGATCCAGGTTGTCTTTGAAAGTACCATGGGTGTACAGGAGAGACTATCCAGGTTCTACATATTAGTTCTTTAGTCCTGGAGTAGATCTCAGTCGACGTAAGGACCATGTGGTCTTCCGGATTCACATAATCGCTGGTTGCGCCCTACACAAGGTCATCCGCTACTTCGTTCCCGGGCAGGCCTATATGAGGAGGGACCCACTGTAGATGGATAAGGTGCAGATCTGAAAGAAGTTGAAAAAGGTGTAGAATACTCCTGCTGGTGCTGTCACCGATAGATGTCTAATTCGATTTATGTTAAATTGAAGATCGGCTGCCTGTCAGGTATATTATAGAATATTATAGTCATAAAAATCCTTCTGATATTTGCATTATATCGTGACATTGTTCTAAAATATTCATATATGTGTATTTTTTCCTTCTCAGTTTGGTTTTCCGAATGGTCGAATCTGAAGAGGAATACGTGGAACAGCTACAGTTGATGGTTTCCTGCTTCTTGAGGCCGTTCAAGATGGCTGCCAGCTCACAGAAACCACCTTGCACGCACGATGAAGTCAATTCGATTTTCCTCAACAGGTACCATCAAATCATAGCACAGGAAATATTGTGTGAACACTATTTTATTTTATATGATTTACAGCATAAAATTCTGAAGTGAGACCTCATTCTTCGCAACATAGTAGAATAATGCTTAATTCTTCACCAACACAAAAAAAATATTTACTAACCTAAGAACACTGATTATACACTAATCAATTTTCTGAATTATTTTATTTACACTCATGTCCATAAATTAAGGATAATTCAGAATCACACAGAAATTGAACTCTAAAATAAAAATTTCACCTGTAGCATTATCACACACATCTTCAAGAAGAATATGCAAATTACAGGAAACCACCAGATGGCGCGGATAGTACGTCACAATGACGAGAGTGTAAGACAGGGGTATATAAGGAATGGTGGCAAAGAAGTAAAATTGTTCACAAGCGCTTTAAAAGCATTTCAGAGCAAAAACCGCATAGTTATGGCACAAAGGAAGCATTTGGATGATTTTTTACGTGGTAAAACTATTGGACGACTGAAATGCAGACGTACCCAGCTGGAAGTATCCTAGGAACTTGGAATCGCCCAGAGTGTCATCTCCAGGCTTTGGCAACGATTACAAGATAATGGTAATGTGAGTAGATGTTACAGCACAGGTCGCCCCCGAGTTACAACGCAGAATGAGGACCGGTATTTAGCAGATACTGCCAAAAGAAACAGACGGAGTACAGAATCAGACCTGTCTCGTCAGCTCTCTTCAGCTACCGGTACAACAGTTTCAAGGCAGACCGTGTAAAGACGCTAAGGGCACATTGGTCTATATGCTCGTAGGCCTGTCAGATGTGTTCCACTTACCGCAACTCACTGTCGCCTGCGATTAACCTGGAGTAGAGAGCATACATTGTGGACACCACAACAGTGGTCTTGTGTGATGTTTTCCGACGAGTCCAGGTTTAGTTTTCAGTCTGATTCTCGCCGGACTTTAATATGGAGAGCGCCAGGTACCCGTTACCACCAAGAGCCAATTATCACCATTGAACGACACCGTTACGGTGTTGCAGGATGGCTCGTTTGGGGAGGAATGATTCTTGGTTCCAGAACTAACCTGCATGTTTAGAGTGTAACGATGACAGGCCACGTCTATTGGGATGTCATTCTGGAACAACATGTGTGGCGACTTACGCATCTTTTCTTTAACAAGTCCTTTGGGTTCTTTGGGCCAGAATTAATGGCAACTCTTTTCCAACCAAATCCAAGAAACGAGAAGTGAAGAGATGTAAATAATATAGAATAAATACAGGATCTTAGAGTAAGCGTGATGGCAATGATGGCAATGATAGCAATGTAATGGTAGTGTAAAGGAATGTTCGATAATTAAAGTGCGTTGTGGCAGTTGATTATTATTGCAGTTCGTGGTTCAAGATTTAAGTTCTACGTGTCGTGGATAAACTTATTGGTGTTCGACTACAAGTTAGTCGTCAAGCTGCATACCATTGCAGATAAAGACAAGTAGTATTACAGAATAATATAAGGTAGGATTAATTACTTATTAGTATAATTGAGGATTAGGCGGTTCGCTTATTGAGATTGGTCTGAATTATATTGTGTGTAGCGTATTGCGTCATCGTAGATTCTCTCATATTAATTATTATTATTATATTTGTTAAAAAAGTTTAAGTTGAATATCTTAATAAAGTCATATTAAGATAATGTATGATTCTAGTTCTTACGTCAACCCTACACCTCTAGCTCACACTGATACTTCAAGGGATGTACTTCCAAGGGGAGGTACATCACACATGTACGTTTGTTTCGGGGCACCATGGGTGCTGAATTTCTGTTTATGGATGACAACGCCCGTCCTCACCGTGCAAAATTGCAGACGAATGCCTTCAATCGGAGGATATCACCCGTATGGATTGGCCAGCATACTCACCGGATTTGAATCCAATAGAACATATGTGGGATATGCTTGGCAGATGAATTGCAGCCCGTCAACCCCCTCCCACCTGTCTACCGGAACTTCGGAGGGCATTGCTTGATGAGTGGTGTAATATTCCCCAAGATCAGATTGATAATTTGATACTCAGCATGCCTTGGCGTTGTGAGGCCTGTATTGCATCGTCCGGGAGACATACTCCGTATTAACTATCATACTAACCATGTTATACTGTTTTTTGTAAATAGGTTATTTTTTGAAATTTGTTCTAGGGAGTAAAAATGGCAATTTTAATTTAATTATGTCAAACATATAGCATCTTTTTTGCTCTTTACCTTTTGTTTGATAAATAGACTTTACAAATAAGTCAAATATGTTTTGCTTCTGTCTCTTTCTTTGCCTGAACTTCATTATCCTTAATTTATGGACATGAGTGAAATTTAATAAAGTTGGATTTCATTTAAACATGCAAGTAGTTAAATATGTATAAAAAACTTTCCTTTCGAACTTTGTCGGCAGCCATTCAATTTTTTTTCTTTAGCAACATAAGATTCCCTCATTTCCCACCTCCTCATGTGTCTAACTCTTGATTCAAAGCACTTGCAGAAGTTTAAAAAGTATGTCAGATTAAAACTGACTTTGTAAAATTGATATTTTATATTTTTCACCAATTTTAGTATAATAAAAAATGTTTTTAATGATTAATATTTTAAAATTTTAGAGGAAGCCTAAAATGCAGTCCTGTACATAAAAACTTTAATTTAAAGGAATTTTTAGAAAGAGAAATGTAGTTTTTAATGTATATTATACATTATACAGTTAGGATATAAATTTCTGTCATTATAAAAAGGGTTTTACAAAAAAAATCAAGTTTTTTTATTCATAAACTAAGCAAAGGAGATTAAATAATTACGATGGGTTAAAATATTACGTTCAATATTTTCTCAAATTTGCTCTTCAAAAATACATTATAATTTAAAATATTTTCTTACACATCTTTTAATTCTTAAATTATTTTGAATACATTAATTCCTTGGAATCAACATATTATTTTAAAAGGAATTTAATATGATTTTATACTGCTCAAAATTATAAGAAAGTGATCGAAATTTAGTATTGGAATAATAAATTATATTAATATATATTGTGTGTTGTGCTAAAAAACATTAAAAATTAAAAATTCATTATTTGAAAATTTCATTAAAATTTCATTTCCTTTGAAAAATTTTCCGAATAGTTGCGCATATAACTAAATGATTTTTACAGAAATATAAATTTAAAAATAGAAGAATCTTTAGTCTAATTCCTATAGATAGTTTCTGATTTCACAAAATGAGATAAATTTGTTCGTATCAATTTATAACTACATCACATTTTAATGATTTATACATTACAAAATTTAAATCACGGAAAATTAATTAGACAGCTTATTGGTAGATTAGGATTATTTAATGTTTATTATTGTTACTTCATAAACATCTTATCATGTTCTTTATGTATGTAATTTGTAAAAATCTCATATAAAATATTCCCACACAATTTATGAACTGTATTCTAAAAATAAGATTTGATTTTCATAAATATTTTAACTCGATTCGATCTTTCAGCGAGACAGTGATGTTTCTACATCAGATCTTTATCAAAGGACTGACAGCGAGGATGGAGAGCTGGCCGACCTTAGTTTTAGGTGAGAGATTAGCTAAATTCCCTTCATAAGCGGAAGAACCAAATGGTAACCCAATTTGAATTTATATTTTCTCAATGTGCATAAAAACAATTACACATAATATTGTTTGTATTATGTATAAATTTACTACGCATTGATTGTAAAGATACGTTGTTTTATAACACATCAAAAAGAACACAAATACATACAGTTTATTATGTATCATATTTTATTATGGTGTGTTTATCACCTGTATTTATCTGGTATATAATAAGTAAATAATTCATTTTTTTATTCTGAATTTTACAAAGTTAAATTCTCTTTAATACTGCAAAGTACCTATTCTCGATTTGTCAAAAAAATGTTAGTTTTAATCATAAATAGCGTACAGATATTGATAATTTGATTTTTGAAGTGATAACTTCTTTAGGCGCGTTTTGCTGAAGAGTGAACTTGAATGAAAAAAAAAGCCAAACATTGTTACGCTTGGGTTTGCAACACTCGTAACAATAATAGCAATACTACTGAATCATTTGGGTTTAATGAGTCATTTGTCGGAGAAATTTGGGCAGCGAAATATAGAGCAAAAATTGGACAAATAATTCTAGAGGTTGCTATTTATATTTCACCAAATCAAAGTATAGAGAAAATTATCAAATTCATTCACAAAAATTTAGTTGCCTACATTGAAGTTGGATCAACTCTTCTGAACAAATTGCCTATTATTTTAAGTGGGGATTTTAATGCAGATTTTTCAAAAGGCGATTCAAAGCCTTTAGTAGATTTTTTAAAATCAAAATTCAATTTAATTATGTCAAATGATCTGAATGAAAGCACGACAAAGTACGGAATAACGCTTCACGGAGATGTTTTTAGATATTTAAATAATTTTGATTCTAAAGTATTTATAACCTATTTCAGCTACCATAAACCTATTGTACCCTTCTTAGAGAACAATTAATTCACAAATATGATTGAATATTTCACAAAAAGTATCATTTTATGAGTACAGACATATGAATAAATAATTTTATACGATAATACTAATATCCTCTTGTTTTTTAATCACCTAACTTAATCCCTTAAATAACATTATAAAATTTCAAGTCATCATTTCTATCGTGGAGTTATGAACACACACACACTTTTTCTTAAAAATTCATTTAATGTTAACTGACATAAGTATGTATATTCATTACTCAAATTTTCTTAGTTACAAAGATGGAATATGGATTCCATGTAGCTCTTACTTTTTATTTAAGTTAGCTCTTTATAGCTCTTAATATAAATAATGAATAGCAAAAATAATGGGAATCAATCAAAGATACCATTATTTTCATTCTATGTTATTATATTAAGCGTTATTAAATTTCGGAATTAAGAATTTATTTTGAAAAATTTCCGCGCAATACGCTTACAATTTATCACAGCAATAAAAAAAATAGTTTTTCTGATTAATTGCAAAACGACTTTTAAAAAAATTATTTGAGAAGAGAGGTTTGCTTTTAAATCAAATTTACATATTTGATCCCAAATAGGACTGAATAAATAAATCTCTTAGCAAAAAAATAAAGAATGTGGTATGTACAAGAGGGGGGAGAAAATTCAATTATTAGTAAAGTAAGAAAATATTTTTTTCGTATATGTGGCACATTATTAGAATTTCTTGATGTAAAATATTCAAAAATGAATAAATAAAAATTTTTAAATACTTTAGGTTCAATTTTTTTAGAATCAAAATATCACTTTAAGTGCGTGAGTCATGCACAACAATTTTTCTAAATGTTTTTCATTCCCAAAACACTTTTGCAACATTATTACAAAAATATTTAATTTCATTTCATATGCAATTCAATTGTTTCAAAGAGCAATGGGTGCTCTTACTTCATAGATAAGTTTTGTTCAATTTTTTAAAGTATACTAGATTTAAATTATTTTGAATTTTCCAAAAATCTTATCATTTTAAAAACTTCATGGAAGTCTGTTTTCTATATTTTAAAATATAAATTTGTCATGTAATTGATAAGTGACTGCATAGTTAAAAGAAGTTATTTTAAACATCTTAAATCTGTAATTTGTTTTATAAATCTGATACTCTGATTAATAAAGAAATTTATATTCAGACTTTGGTTGACAAAGAATAGTATGAAAAATTGTAGTACTTACTTTTTTCATCTTTGTAACGTACATGAATAAACATAAGTTAGTAATACCTAATTATGTTTTAAAAAATATAATTTCAACTGTAAATAAAAGATATAAACGCATTTAAACAAACTTACATTGTTAAAAAACACAGCGTTTCTTTTTAATTCTTATTCATAGATTTAAAAATTGTAGAAATAGTAATATAAAGCATATATATTTGGTGTAATCATGCCGAGTAGTGAAAACATGATGGCGATGTTGCATTGACTATGCAGTTCTTTCTCTGGCAAGAAATCTGTTTTATTAAACATTTAGAGACGAACGAACATAAACATCTTAAACACAACACAGAAGACACCCAGCATAAAAACACACGCGACATTACGTTCTGACGAATGCAACTAGAAAGAAACAAAGAGACGCGATACTTACATGGCGAAGACAAAAAAAATAAGCATTAAAATATTAAAGTTTTATATGTAGGGAAGAATAGGGAAAAACGCATTATAAAAATTACAGTCTCATGTTTAGGCGAAGGAAATAACTAGTTATTTATAGAAATGAGACATCATTGCTTAAGGAATATTAAATTCCTATTAGTTAGAGAGTGAAAACAACTAATAATCTTGTATTTCTTGGAATTGAAGATAACTCTATCAAAAATTCAAGGTCTAAAGAATCAGCAATACAGATACCAACATAATGTTTTTAATGCTTTAGAAAAAGATAAATTGAGATACTTTTCAAAATAGGGTATTAAGATTTATGAGTTAGATGTTATAAATAAAGAAGATTCGAATTATGAGTAATCAATTTACGCTATTACATTTTTATAAATATGTATACAAATAATTACAAATCTAAGTATAACTAGTTAGAACAGTAAGAAATATTTGCTCCAGTAGCACAAACTCTTGACTTTAGGAACGAATAATGCAGGTTATATATATATATATATATGTTACCTCAAATCTGGGGTACTGTATATTTTTTGTTTATATTTTACAACATTCAATGTTTAACAGATTATCACTTTGATCACTTTGAAATAATGTTATGAACAGAATCACATGCCATGTAGACAAGTTTAAAATTGCAAGGGTTATACGTAAAAGTCGATTATTTTAAAATATATGATTCAAATTGTTTAAATTATGTTTAAGTTAGATAACAATTTTGAAATCTCTCTTAAACATATCCTTTGAATACATGACAATATTTAATTATTTTACAATTCTGATCAATTAGCACCAGGAAGAATGCATAAGTATTTAAATAAATATTTTAAAAACAGCTTCTTTTTTTAATTGAATGAAGTATTGCTTTACACACTATTTGCACTTCCATATAAATCATTTATAATTCCCTATTATTTTTCTATCACTTGAACTTTCGTGTACATATTATCATGTTTTTGAAATGTATAATTTTCCTGGGTTTGTTTCCTCTTTTCCATATATTTATATTTATAGTCAGTGACACGAATATAAATGTATTTGAAAATTAAACAGAGTTTATAAAAATAGATAAACTCTTAAATACACAGATATGAGTAAAAATAAGAACATTTAAAATGATTTATTTACAAAGCTGAATTTTTACATTTTAAAAGTTGAACAGTTGCAAAAAGTAGCTATTATATATGTATTCTATGGATATTCATTAATATATTAAGTTTCATAGTGATGGTAGAAAAGTATAAATATCAAGAAATAAAAGGAATATAAAGGATAAGTGATTGATCTTCATTTCAATAAAGAAACATTCATGTCACATCTGAGTTGCCAAAATTCTGCTTTTAAGCTATCCCCAAATTGAAGAGAAACTTTCTGAAAGAAATTTTACCAATTTCATCTGTTACCGAGTTCTTTTTAGAATAATACCTAAATAGTAAAATGATGATATGATGTGATGAAATCAGTCAGTCATTTCTTGAGATCAACTTTTGTTTAAGCTCTGGCTTCTCATAGGTTAATATATTTACATTTTAATTATTTACGAATACGCATTAATAGCATTATTAAAAAAATTCTATAGAGATGTTTTGCTTTACTTACCAGAATCAATTCGCTTATTTTTGCTGAGCGTGTCTATGTGGATTACATTCCCATTAAAATTTTTTATTTTTGACAGTTTTGAAGTAAAACACTTCAACAAATTTATCTCCAGTTCATCGGCTCTTTACTTTTAAAAAGTGCTATAGTTTGTATTGTTTATAGTTTAAATTATTTAAAGGAGTGAAAATTATTATTAAATTTATATCAAACATTTTGCGTTCAATTATTATCTTTACGTAGAAAGCTTATTTTAGATTTCTTTTATCATGAAATTCTTAACCTTCCTTTTAAATTTGTTTTGGAGAATTATGTCCTGAATCTATTATTTAAGTATGACTAAAAGCTTACTTAATATTTAGTCGCCCAATAATAATGAAAGTATTCACTTTAATTCCAGTTTTAAAATTTTTATTCTCTTACATTTCTATGCATTTCCTTACATTTAATCTTTTAAATGTTTTGTAGAAATAGTTTATATTTTCTTTGATTATTTTTAACATTAAAAGACATTTGGCTTATGAAGAAAATTTTTACTTGTTAGTTTATGTTACATTACACTAAATCATTCAGCAAAGCTCAAGGAAGAAAATTTTCACAAAATTAACGTTTGCAAAATACTATCGTATTTTTATTAACCCATTAAGATGTACGGGCTACCGATAGTTAACTACAACTAGTTAGCACGTACTCTGTACGGGCACTGATATTTTCTTTCTATCTTTTATTTGTGTTTATTTTTAACTTTAATGGTGTATTATCTAGTGCTAGCGTTTGGAAAAGTTGATGTAGTTTGTTTATGGTAATGGAAGGCTTTTCAACAGGCATTTTTTTTATGGTGAAGGCTGGAATTAGTATAGCGTTTAGTTAAATACAATAAAAAATTGACATTTTTTTAAGCATTTTGGATTAAAAAATTAACTGTTTAAGGGGTTAGCTTGATGTTTATGTAATCAATCTTTGAAAATTCATTAATATTACTTTATTTTTATAAGAAACTCTTTTGCCATTAATGTCATCATGGTAGATATAATTAAGTATATAAATTTCCTAAAATATTATAAGTATCCAATTCTTTTGAATTATTTAAAACCATAAAATTAGAACTATGGGTAAATATGTTGTACTGAATAAAACAAATATTTGGTATTTAATTATCAAATATTTACATAACTTTTTTTTAAAAAAATGTTTTACTTAAAATGTAAAAACAGAAGGAAATTTTATTTAAACATAATACTTAGCCTTTTACACTTATTAGAGTTTTATTACCAAAAGTTTCATTATTAAACTTAATTTTAAATTTTTCTAATGAGTTTTTTCTAATATATCTGTTACAATTAAATAGGTTTCGTTTAAATGAATATAAACATACTTATTTTTTTGAAGAATTTTTATATTATTTTATCAACCTTATATATATAAAAAATGTATATTATCATTCAATAAATGCATCATTTTTATAAATGTATATTTTGATTAAATAATCTTAAATTTCGCTTCCTTTTTATGATACATTTTACTTTTGAAAAGCTTTCTTACTCTGAATAGTTTAAGATAGATATTTTTAATGTATTATTGTACAAAAATCATTTCGAATTATTAAGAGATTTTCCTAACGTCTCATATTACTTTTATCACTAAAAAGAGACGAGATAATACATTTCTTTAACAATTTATTTTATTTAATATGGACAAGAATTACATATATATATATATATATATATATATATATATATATATATATATATATATATATATATATATATATATCAGGCCTCACACAAAATCTGCACTCTTGATTATGATACTATATTTTATTTAACTCGCAAAATATTTTCTTACCTAAGCACTTTCATTAGCATTTATTTTTTAAATTTCATGGTCGAAAATAAACTTTTACGGAGATTTTTTAATAACTATTTATGATTAAAAATTGAAATACGCATTAAATTTCTCTCTCTATTTCTCTTATAAAGTTTTCCTTTGTAAGATTTCCTCTCTTAAATTCTCTGCATTTCTAAACAAATTTTATTTCATTTTATAATTACCTATTAAATAAAAAATTTAGAACTTAAAGTACACTAGTGAGCAATTTTACGAATTAAAATTTTACTTAGCCTATTTTAATACATTGTCTACAAGCTATTTTCACATTAAGAATAATTTTAAAGTAACTAAAAATTATTATTTTCATCAGTTTACTAGTAGCATTTCTTGCATAGAATAATTGTAACATAAAACAGGAATAAATCATAGTTCAAAATACAGTATGTATTTGCACTTATAATATATGAAACAAAAGACGTAAATTTCAAGGAGAAAAATAGAATTTGAAAAGTTAGTCTGTACTATTAATTGCGTAACTAGATATACAAATTAAACCTGAAATGAAAAAGTAAATATACGTTCTTTTCAGTTTATGTATCCAAATTATATTCAAGATATTTTTTCCTAAGTGGACAATCTATTCAAATTCGAAAATGTAATATTTAATACGATTTGATTAATTGTCTGTTGACAAATTTAAAAAAAATCGACTTTTTTCATTTACAAATTGCTTACATAACTTGGCAAAAGATTTGAGTCTTTATCAACGCACACTCTCTATCTATTTGCTTATTTTTTTAAAACTTGTAGAATATTGTTTTTTTAATTTTAATTGCTTCTGAATGACGTTTTAAAACTGGAACTCTCTTATTCACATATCATATAATGGAATATATGCTGTTTCAAAACTGAAAATTCTTATGTTAAAGCCTTATAATGCACTGAGGCATTCAAAATTTTATAAATATTAGCCTTTGTTTTTAATTTTATGAAGATTTTGGAGCTTTATTTAAAGTAATTAGAACTTTGTTCTTTATAATAAAAAAAATAATTTTTTACAACTATAGATTAGTCTAAATCGATTATCCCATTACGTCAAGAGTTAAGTTGGATGATAGAAGAATGATAAATATACAATCAAATTGCAGTAATTTTTATTTTAAGCTCTTCTAAATCACTGTTCGTAACATAAACTATTAAAACATTTTCATTGAAAAAATATCAAAGCTTATTTCTTATACTATAGTTACAGGCATTAATAAACATACATTATAGAATATTTTATATAGTTCTAGTTACAGTACAATTAGAGTAGTACAAATACATAGTATATGTGCTTTCAGCTTCTGCGCGCATGAGAATATGTGCTCTAGAGTTGAATAATAGCCGAGGTTCGTATCTGCTTTAGTGCGTCATTCTACACTGGACTTGGTTCGTTTCTTTTCTGCTTTTTGCTCTCTTTTGCCGTAGACAATGCGCTAAGTCATCAGGAGTACTCAGAACAATTCCATTTTCTATTCCACGAACAGCCAAAGAACAGTACAAAATTAATCTCTATAATATTTCATAATAAGTGACATTAAAGTGAAAAGGCTATACATCTTTGCTTTTAACTGTTATTTTATTTCCACTTTAAAACTGTAAGAGAAAACCAACCTAAAAAAAGAGTCTACAAAATTTCTATCATATGTATTCGTTATATATATATAATGTTCTTGTTTAATTAGTAATGGAGTAAAAAAGCAAGTTGAATGGTAAAACTTCTTTAGTAAATATTTCATGTGCTACATTAAATAATTCAATACATCATATTAAATAATATTTAATATACAGTATTAAATACACATATATACAAGATACTGCATGAAGATTTTTTTTATTTGCAATATCAATACTTCTTTTCTATATAAGCCATTTTATCCAAATTATCTTATAATTGTAAATTATTTTCTCTCCAATTTAGCTGTTTAATTTTTAATCCTTTTGAATAGTCTAATATTATTCAAATTAAACTTATATTAGTAATCAATGTATTTAATTGAAGTATATATACACCTAAAATATTAAAAAGTCTACTAGGTAAATAACACATATATTACAGTTAAAGATAGTCTACAAATAATCAGCCTCCAAATTCTGACAACAATTCCATCTTTTAAGAAAATTTCTTTTCTCAATTTTCAAGACAATTCACAATTTCAAATGTGCTATTCATGTAGCACTTATATCTCCAGTGTTATCGTTGGTATTTGTTGATGAAACCTTTTTTCATTAACATACTTACCCAAATTTTTATCTTTGCAATTTTTTCCATTCTTCAATCTCCAAAGCAAAACAAAATAGCTTTTGTTTTATTTTCTCTATTCTCATAATCTTAATTTTATCTCACTGATTTCCTATACAATCTTTTAAGCCTTCTTTCAAAATACAAAACATACACTCCTACTTTTTTGTGATTGTGAAAAGATTCAGCTCTCTTTCGACGTTTAAAATATAGTGTTCAAAATGAGCTTCTTTTATGCCAAGAAATTTCTGGAACCTAAGACATTAGGAAGAGTTTTCTCAGCTAAAGATGGAAAGTAATGATATTTTAACAAGCACTAACTTTCTGTTCAGATTTTTTTAAAGAGAAATTCTGTAATTTCTGAAACACCCCGTCTCATAATCTAGTAATAAATACAAATAAATATATCAATTAATTTTAATATATATAATACTTTCAAATATGTACTCAAAATTACAAGATTTTTATTTATAGTTTCAGTTTCCCATATACGATTTCAGTAACAAATACTTTATATTCAGAATTTTATTATTTTTTTAATGTGCAGGATATTTTTTCTGAGCTATAAAAGTCGGCCAAATGTAAAGAGTTGTTTTGTAACGTTCCTATAGATATTATACTTCGTTAATTTTATGAATATAAAATGTCTGACAGTTTGCTACAAAAAAAACTATATCATTCAAGAAAATTTTATTGTGTTCAAAAAATTATTTTAGTTACATACACATATATTTTAAATATTTTATATCTATATATATTTACATCATTTAGCAATCACACCACATTATGTTTATTCATTAATCACAATAATTATTTAGGCACTAATTCTAGTAAGTTTATTTTTAATTTTACCTAAATAACAATGAAAAGGTAAAATGAATTCGTTGGGATGACCAGAGAGTGGAATGTGTTGTTTAGGTTATGAAATAACAATAAAAATTGCAGACTCTGGGAAACACCGAGAATAATCTTGTGAAATAAACAGTATTTTGTCTTAGGGGTATAACAAACGAATGATTGCGTTCAAGTAACTTTCTCAGATTGAATGAGCAAACTAAACAGGTTTCTATCAAAATACAAGAAATAAGTCTTCCCCTTCTTGGTTGATTTTTTTGCTCTAAAATCCTTGTTCGCGGAAAAGATTCCCTACCCCCTCTGGAGCATCCAATCAGAACTTGTTATCATACCTTTAAATTCTTAAGCAACATCCACAATAATGATAAATAATAAAATGCATAAATAATGAATGAATTTATCACAAACATCGTTTTATAAATTTCAATATAAAAACAATGTATAAACAATGTTTTTTGTGAGTGAATTTCTTTCTTCCAACCCCCCATTAAACCAAATCAAATCAATTTTCAAGCTTAATATCATATCTGGTGTTTTCTCATTCGATGGCTAAAGTTGCGCATTTTTACAACTGTGCTCCTGAGTGCAACTGAGTACTCCTGTCCATAGTTTGTGGCTCACTTAGAGCTTGACTGCAAATGCAAGTAGTTGTAGTTGGATTCCAATTACCTTAACTTAGTGCCCTTGCTGCCCTCTGTCCCAGGAGATCTCTTCGACATGTTGCTGCCCATGCTGACCATCTATCAGGAATACGTGAGGAATCACCACTACAGTCTCCAGGTTTTGGCCGAATGCAAGCAGAGAGAAAAATTCGTTGCAATTCTCAGAAGACTAGAAGAGAAGTCCAGTCTTCAGGGGAGAACGCTTGAGACTTTTCTGACATACCCGATGCATCAGGTAAGACGCAAGTCGTAATTTTGGGGGGATTTTGTTTCCAATAGCAATATCAGCAATTCTTCAGGAGTAAAAGTTAATGACTAGTTAAAGATCCCTAGAGGTCACAAAGGATGACAAATTGGGTTCACTCCTTGATGAAGTTGCTTGAGTTCGAGTAAAAGCCAGAGAGGAAGATAATATTAAATTTATGTATTACAGAAAATATTTACAATTAATTTACACTTAATTTTAAGTAGTAATGCTTAGGGTATAAATGTAAATCACACCTTTGAAGGTGTGACGGAATGGTGTGGACAAGGACCTTGCGTTCGTCAGACGCGCTTCCTGTTTACAGTCGGAATACCCCTTTACAGTTAAGTAAAGGAAACACTCCTCATTGGGACAAAAGCTCTAAATATCTCATTTCAATTTATAAAAAAAACATCATTTTACTTCATATATGTCCAAAATTATTTGATGCTTTCACCATACCAGGAAACGTCGCCAGTAGATGTGCTATTCTTCCAATATAGTATTCCAATCAGTGTGGTTGACTGTAATTGTGCTTGTAACTATAGACGATAAAATTGTGTATGTTCGCCTCTTCTGTAAAAATGATTTCCTTTATTAAGAGGAATGTTTTAACTTAAAAAGTACCAATGTCTCTTCGTGAACGTTGAAAAATATTGAAGTAATTCTTCGATTTGAGTTACATCATAGGTAAATACAACTAAGAGACCTACAATGAGCTCATTGAAATTCACAGTGATACAGATAAAGTAACCTTTTACATGTCGTGTGTTGTTTTTGTGGCTAATGCCACCTGTCTGATGTAGTCAGATCGAAGCCCACGAAATTCATCGTGGCAAGGAGTTAGAAGTACGCCTGTCGTTGGAATTGGCCTTGAGCACCATACAGGTGACAGTACGAATTAGCTCGGCGACATTCCCCGAAGGGACAACAGATATCTTCATTTTTACAATTTTGGCACGGAACTGAAGGAGAGGGAAATATTCTCCAGTCCCCTGCACTCGTGATTCAGCCCACAAGACTTTCGGACTCACTGATTTAACGAGCAAGTACTCCGTGTGTACTCGGAGGGTATTTAGTGGCATCGGGCATCGAACCCAGGCCTTTCGGTCTGGAGTCCGATGCTCTAACCACTAGGCTACCCACGGCCAATCTTGTACCTAAAATATGCCATTCAAGTAAACTTTTGATGCATGTGAAAGATTTTTATTGAAGAAATTTTTTACTAATACAAGAAAATGTACTAATAAAACGTTTACACATAAATAATTAATAAATATAATTAAATACATTTTTTTCTAATGGGTTGCATATTAGCAACCAAGCCTTTGCAGACACCCCAAGTCCTTAAATGGGAGGGCAGTTTTAGTGGTGGCCCTAAATACTAAATATTGATGTTTAAACATAATAAGAAAATTTTATAACTAAACATTGATGTATCAGTTGCATAATAAATATTTTTATGTAACATTTAATTTTGCAAATTGCTCAAGAATTTTACTTACAGATGTGATTGTTTTTTAAATAAAAGAAAATATTTATTGTTTTTGATTGAATTACTTAATTATAAAGCCATTAATGATCTGTCTTATGTATTTGTAGGTACCTCGTTACATCATAACTCTTCACGAGCTGCTTGCTCACACACCGCACAATCACGTAGAAAGAAAATCCCTTGAAAATGCCAGAGCCAAACTCGAAGAGTTATCAAGAGTAAGTAAACACTAATGAGAAATTCCTTTACAGAAAAAAAATTCAGAAATTTTAGTGAAGATTATGAAGAGAGTTTGATGGGGGTATTTTGTCTTCCATAAAATTGGTACCTAATTCCTCCTCAATATAAAAGCTTTCCTCTCAGAATATCAACATTATTTGTGCGTCAAATTTAAAATTTGCACATACAAGAATTTAAAAATGGATTTAAAACTCAAATGATTCACACGCCTGTTGATTCAGAAAAAGTGTGACCAATTTCAGAGGATCATAAATTTTTATTAAGTTATTTGTATGGAATTTTCAATGGGTATTTCTCTAACACAGTACACTTTTCGTAAGCGTATCGGCTAACCTAAAAAGAGTTCTTTCGATCATTTTTGGGGTATTTTTCCAACTCCCTCTTAAATTGCTTTCTGAATTCCTTGAAATGCTCGTACTTTACGTCTATTTAATTGTTTTTTAAGTATCCCATAAAAAATAATTGCAAGGAACACAGACAGGGGATAGCGATAGTCATTTATCAGGAGGCAGAAAATTTATTTTATAATCTTTCAGCCATTTTATAGTGGATTTTACAGTATGACTTAGTGCAGAATCTTGGTGAAAAACAAAGTTTCCTTGAGGGTAAAGACATTTACTTTTTTTGATGAAGTGTTTCAAAACTTTATTCTGATTTTATTTAGCATGAATTTTAAAGTTTGGTTCTACAAAAAATGGATTTGTTAAGCTTGGAGAGGACATTTCCGTCCATACTATAACACCTAATGGCCAACTTGCATTTTTCAAAACAGCTGCGTCTTTGGGACGTTTTTTGCTTGAGGTATATTGAATCTTCATTTTGCCAAATGTGAATGACAGATGAAACTGTGCTTCATCAGAGGTTATCCATGCTTTGTATCTACCTTTGTGTAACATTAAATACAGAGGCCAAGAAAGTTTTTTTCGTTTTTCTACGGTATTAACAGACATTTGACGACAGACTGAAAAATTTACTTTTTTATAGCCAATTTTCTTTATCTGACGATAAATTGTCGATTGCTATATGTATAGTTTCTTTGCCATAGGTTTTTGAGGCACAGAAGTTTCTAAAGTGATAATGCTTTTCAACATCCTTTTTCCGATTTCATTAAGGACTTCCTTTCGTTCACATTTTTCCCTGGAGCTTTTGATTGCGAGATAAATTTTATTCCTTTTTGAAGTTTAGATAGTAATACAATAGAAAAATGTTTTTTCTTATTTTTAAATGTTTTATTATTTACAGAATTTGAACAACTATCCTCCAAAAGCTGTAAAATTTCGTTCCGGGTTTGAGGATGTAATTTCAGTACTGTAATTTACTCCCACTAATAAAAAGGGTTGCATTGATAATTTAAATGTTTCATTTTTCAAATAAAACCAGTAGTTAAAGGATAGAAATTCATCATAAATAGTTATAAGCTTTTAAAATTGGTCACATTTATTTTGAATCAACCGGTACTCTTTGAGATATCTTTCTCTCACTTCCCTTGTAGTTTTGTCAACTTTTATAAATACGAGTAATAAGCAGAGATTTAAACAAAACTGTTTTTATTTACTTCAAACAATAGTACTTTTAGAAATGTACTGTATTTACTGATAGGAAAATTGCTATGGGATTTTGATTTTTATTCAAATATATTTTTATTAAACTAATTATGAGCTTCCTAAAATTCTATTTGTTTTACTCGTATTTTAAATAAAAATTTCTACATCCGAAGTTTCTCATCTTTTTTACCTATAAAAAAATAATAAATGCAAAACAAACTAACAGAGCGATGCAAATTTCCACTGCTATATATACAACTAAATGACATCAATCCGTTTCTATGCATTTAGAAACATATGTAGAAAATTTTCGAAAATTTATCATTTAAATTTTATTTTTTAATCAATTTTTTTTCTAATCTCAAAACAATTGAACGGTCATGCACAGCTTTATCTTTAGTAAATAATATTATATGATTAATTAATTTCATTGGAAAAAAGCACACCTAAAAAAACTCAGTGAAGTTATCTCAAACTTATCTTTTTAACTTTTCTTTCAGTGAAGTTTCAAATTTTACTTTATAATATATGTCCAATATTTGAAGATTCAATATTCAATATTTCTCGTATGCGCGTTTTAAACAAACTTTAAGTTAATTAATTTTTTCATTGATTTATTTATAATGTGATAATCCCTATTGATTTAATTTTGCTTTAAAGTTTCTTTTTAATTGGGGTTTAACATACTTGAGGAGGGAAAGTTCCACTTAAATCTATCAAAATGAATGATATAACTGAATGTTAAAAAATATATTATATGTTGTTATAGCAAATGCATGATGAAGTCAGCGAAACCGAAAATATTCGCAAGAATTTGGCTACAGAAAGGATGATAGCTGGGGGATGCGACATTTTATTGGATGTGAACCAAGTTTTTGTCAGACAAGGTAGGATGAAATCTTTAGATTTACATATTGAAATATATATCTTTTATTTTAATATTTATGTATCTCGTCTTAGGAGACCAAATAATTAATTATTAGATTTTGCTATATTAAACTAAAATATCTTTTTACGAAAAACTATATGCAGTATTTATTTAATTTATGAAGCTTCTTGATTGCATTGAAATCTGGACATAATGCAGTTCATAGTTTCGTCATTTCTTTCCAAAACTTTTAAGAATATTTGTTTATTATTATAAGATACTGTCACACACACACAAATTTTTAGAGTTTTTATAATTTTGAAACAGAATACTGTACATATTTATATCTGCTTTCTTTTATCTTAAAGGTTATGTGTAATGCACACACATGTAATAGTTTATAGTTTTATTTTCAAACATTTGTTGTGATCTGATCTTGCTCTGATTTTGAACGCCCGATTTTTTAAATAATTTAAATAATGAGTTAGTATAATACACTTTTAATGACAATGATTACAAAATTATACTATTTAAACACTTTTAAAAAGTTAATTAAGTTTTGAATAACTCAATATATATAATAAAAAGAAATAAATTATTTTATAAATTACGAGGAGTTGGACACCTCTCTCTATATATGTATGACTATGTTAAATTGGCTGTTTTCGATGTACCTTTTCTCAAATTGTGTTATATGTACTTGCTTGAAATTTTGCATACATCTAAAGTACACCTTCCTCATTATACGGAATTGACGTTTTAGCTAATTTTGATTTTTTTAATAATTTATGAAATATTTCATCAAACATTGCGAAATTTAACCCATTTTTCACATAAAAAATTTGTAAAAAATAAATGTTTAAGTTTTTTACAAAAAGATCGTTTTAGTATATATTAGCCATCATTATAAATATATCATAAAAAATTTACATACCTGGGAACAGTAGTTTCTCAGAAAAGGTACATCGAACGTCAAAATTTAAATTTTGAGATAGATTGGTTTTCAGGCATACAGTGAGACTTCTAATTGGCTAGGAAATAAAAAAACAAAAGGCTCAATTTAGAATAAAAGATACATGTTTTGGATTATATCAGACGTTCAACTTTTAAGCAAAAACGAAGTACTTTGTTTACATTAATCGCCATTCAAATGGGCATGACCCAGCTTCAACGATTATTTAAAAATAGGTTTTAAGGGCTTCTAATTTCCCTAGACGTTAAAGTATGGTATTTTTTATAAAGGTTAAAATCTATACAATTTGAAAACGTACAAATCTCAAATTGTCAAAAAAATGATTTTAGCTTTCCAACACCTCCTTAATTAAATGGAAATTTATTTCGTTATATCCATTCCATTTTTAAAAAAGTCAGCTGAAAGGAAAGCATTGTTCAGCTATGTTATTCTCTGAAAAGGAGATACTTTCAAAAGTTTCTTAATTTAATTGCAGTTCTAGTCTTGTCCCTGTATTTATAAACATAGAAAACAAAAACCAGCTTTCTGAAAACTAATTATAGTGTGTGTGTTTATGTGTACATATGCACGCGTGTGCTTAAACATAAAGTACTGGCACCCGGGAAAAAATTGCATTTCAATTTGTTTTAGTTTTGGCATCTTCATGAAATCCTATTTTCCTAGCCTTATCTGTATCACTCCGTAAGCAGTTTTGCATAACTCAGTAGTTTCGGAGGGGAATTCCTCCTGTCTTTTTTTTAAATCACTTCTATGATCCCCAAGAAATCAAAAATGAATATTTTCTTCTCTTCGTACAAATCATGCGAATATTTACTGCAAAATATACAATCCCTGTCGAATTTGTAATATTCAAATTTAACTCCTTTCAAGCCGAAATATTTTTAAAAGTTTTTGTGGCGTTGTAAAACTGCACTCTCTATAAACAATAGTCACGAAATAAACAGATTGAATAACAGTATAACTCCAATTTTGCGATCAGATTACATAAAAGTAAAAAATTCGCCTTCTCTGTGTGTAAGGATACATATTTTTTCACAAATTTTATGAATTAGAAATTTGGTTGGAAGTAGACTTTCAAAATCAATTAATATTGCAAAATACAAAGATCATGAATGTTATTCAAAAGAACATATAAAGGTTAAATCGTATAAAAATTTTCAAAAAATACTTGATAGCTATTAAAATATTATTAATTGTGGTAAATATATTTTCAAAAGTTATTCAAATTACTGATTAGATTTTTCTTAGTAAGAAGAGTTAGTAAGGATGCGTTTGTTTATTGTGTTCAAAGCATGATTTACAAATTTTTAAGTTTCTTCGTTCTTTAAAAAAGGAATATTAATAATCACTTTTAGGACTTCTTGTTATATATATTGAAATAAATTGCGACTGGGTACCACCAATACTGTTCCACTGTGCATTGTACCCAAGTCCTCTGCAAGCTCAATAATTTGTCTCGAAATTCTCCGCGTACGACCAAACCAATTACTATGACCTGATTCTTTAATAGGTATTTTATAATAAAAAAGTGCTAGATAAAAGTTTAAAAAATTACATTACTTCTGTATAACATTTTTGCTACGAAATAAGCTTTTTTCTCTTTCTCCTTTAAATTTAAAATTTTAATTTTGATGAGAAAACATTTATATAAATTTGTATAATATTTCGAAGAATTTTTGTTTCGTGTTTTTTTCCAATTCCTACTATTAGCACACTCTCTCTATACATTTATTTATATATTTTTATATATTTATTTATCTTGTTCAAATTTTCAATTGTTAATAAAAGCATTTCTATTCATCCAATCAAGTTCAAATACATTTTTTTAAACTTGTAGTGGATGACACTTGATGTTAATACAGTTTTTTAAATATTAATTCATTAATTACTTTTAATTTAATTAAATGCTGGTTTTTGACGCTAACTTGGATTCGTCTCTATTGTTGTAACAATGCAACTGTTAAAACAAAGACAAAAGTTGGCGTCGACAACCTGTTTTTCAGCCAAACTAGGTTTTCATTGTTATAACAATGCAGACAAATCATGCTTTTTTTTCAATTCCTACTATTACTACACTTTCGCCCTATAATATATGTATATGTATTTATGTATAAATATATCTTACTCAAATTTTCAACCGTAATAAAATACTTTCTATTCATCCATTCAAAGTAGGAATTGACTTTAAAAAATTATTTATATTACTTGTTTTTTAGTTTATGGATAGATTACTTTTCCCAGAATTATTATCTTCACGGATATATTTTTATGCTAGTAAATATATATATTTTTAGATAAGGATGCATATAAATTCAATATTAAAACTTTCTTCACTCTATTCTATGGAATCCAGGTAGTGTAATTCAAGTACTAGGCGGAGAAAAATCCAAATTACAAAGAGCCCGAATGGGTAAACGCGAGACTGAAGTCGTTCGCCAATGTTTTCTCTTTACCAATCACATGCTACTGTGCACTCGTTCAACCAATGGAAAGTTACATCTCATTGAGGTTAGTGGTTTTCCTTCTCATTTTTTTATAACTAATTATACATTTTAATTTAATTTGTCATTTTATCCAGTTTTTTGCCATACATTTTATATAAACTAATAATGTTTAAAACAGTTACTTATATGATAAATAAATTGTTATCATTACAAAAATAATGCTTTTATTACGAATGTTAAAAATTTTTATTTGTTGCCGTTAAGTAGTTTTACTAAAAAATCTAGAAATTGTTTTATTTATGCTTGTGTATCAATGTATTTGAATAATTGTAGCTTGTATAATTTTTATGTATCTTCTCAAAACATTTTTAAAATGTAAAACATTTTTGAATTTAAAATGTAAATTTCCAAAATGTTTTTATATGCTATACATTATTATTCATATTCATTGATTCAAGTAATCACTCCCATATATAATGAAATCATTTGTTAATATAATATCTTTCGTACTTTATAAAATATTGAAATGATTAAAATATTGAAATTGCTTAGCTATATTACACATTTCCATTATTTGTTACCATCAAAAGTTTTATATCTTGATTTTCACAATTTTCTCTCTTACTTTTCCTACTTTTGTTTTCTTTGACTTCATTGATATATGAGTATAATATTTCAAATGTTTTACTTGATTTATTTGTCTTTTCATTTTTTGCATTCTTTCATTCATATAAATAAGAAAATTCTTACGAATAATAAAAGAGCCATAAACACGTAACACTTATACTATTTAAGCTGTTTTTAAGAGTGTAGCTGTTTGTGTTATCAGATTAAGAAACATGGGATAATTTGTAAAATTAGGCTCATGCTAATTAAGTGCATATGGAAATGATAAATGATAAATGTGTGCCATGTATACCACTGCCCATTAAAATTTCAACACTATGAAAGAGAAATATAACAAACGTCGTTTTCGCATTGTAAGAAGAAAGTGCGTGGATATTTAAATACCGTATTTACTCAAATCTAAGAACCACCCCAAATTCTCAAAATGCTTTTGTGAAAAAAATATTATTTTTGATTCTAAGCCACACCCCAATACTCTACACATTTTTAAATATATATATATATATACTATACTGTTCGAATTAATTAGAACAAACATGTTTTTCGTGTTCGAGTAGGTATGTGATTACTAGTGATGTTCTGAACCACCTCAAACTCTTTATATCGGCCTTGAAGTAGTGTGATAAATCGACTTTGACTATAAATTATTCATTGTAATGTATCAGGAACTCAGTTGTCAGCCTTTGAGTGGGACAGCTGGTAATTTTAATTTTGCGCTCTGTATAAGATGTGTTACTTGTTCAAAAAGATGGATATTACTCCAAGGAATCGTTCTGAAATAAATCGCTCTCAAGGAACACACTTCTATGACTGTTAGCGATTTAACTATTGCAGTTAGTGGTATCGAATTAATTGTTTTAAGAACATTTCAAAATTCTGGATCATCGTCTCCAAAAAGAAAAGAAAAATGTGGGCACAAGGGGAAATTTACTCCAATAATTGGTAAAATTAATAAGAAATAGCAAAATAAATTTAAAAAAGACAAGCATAGACGTTTGAAGGGATTTATTGGATAATGGTGCAGAAGTACCTCAACTGCACGGAAAAGGCTTCTGGAAGGTGGGCTTAAGGTCAGAAGACAAGGAAAATCACTAATTCTAGCTCAAAAAGTGATGAAAAAACATTTAGCATGGACTGTAAATGATGAAAGAAGGTGATTTTGAGAGATGAAACATTTATTTGTGCAATGATGTAAATCAAGTGCAGTGAGACGAAGTGAAGTTGAAACTTTGTTACCAGATTACATCCAACAGATTGTGAAACACCCTTCTAATCAGATGCGTAAAGGCTTTATCACAACAAATGGCCCTGGAAGCTTTGTTCATCCCGAAATGGGTCCATATTTTTTGTGTAAAATAAAATAAAAAAGCTCGATTGGCTTGAAAATTCCACCGACTTAAATCCTATTTAAAACTGATGGCATATTTTCAAGAATCGTTTCGCTAAGATGAATCGCACGACAACAGAGCTATATACTAGTGTGTTTCCAAGATGATGAAATCAAGAATATGTGTGTTACTTTAGTGGAGTCAATGCCAAGACGGGTTGAAACGTCATTTCTGCTAAAGGAAGACATACTCCGTACTAATATACAGACTTTTCTGTTATTTAAGGTATGTAATGATAAAAAGCTAAGGTTTTAGAAAAAAACACTTTTTTCCCATTTGTCCCAATTAATTTGAACAGTAGAATAAAAAATTGTGTATAAGGTTCATAATATCTGATTTTTAAAAAAAACTTTATAAGAAATTTTAAGAAGTTAATAATTTATTTATTTTACCAGTATTAAAATTTTTTAAATACATTATTTAATTATATTCAATTCCTTATTCAAATGAATTATGATTTATAATTACTCTAACAGTCAGTATCAAGTTTCGAAAATTATTCTTCACTCTCATTGACACAGCTGACTTCGGTAATTGTGCGAGCGTCGCCATTCGCCCACTCGATATCGTCTTCTGTGCCTTCCAATGAATTTGTTATGCTACATTTTTAAAAATAATTCAAAATAATTATAAAAGAATGTTGAACATTTACAAGTAAAAACTAGATCATTTTGCTTACTCCATCGACGTATATTTGTTTCAACTGTGTCAAATTTTCAGTAGTTACTGCCTTGTTTCCATTTTTTCCTCCCTTTTCATACTTGCTTCATTGTGAACTCTTCTTGATACTATTACCGATATCCTTGATGTTTAAGTGATTAAGAAAGCGCATACAAAAAAATTTCCTGCGACGATGTTTAGGACAGACTGAATACTGAAGATAAACTGCAAAATGGGATAAGCAAGAATAAATGATTACATACTTCCTTTTGAAAGGGATGGAAACTCAATTTCTCTCATTCAACAAATGTTTTGCTTTCGATTCTAAACTGGAAAAATAGTGCGACCTAGATTCGAGTAAATACGGTAATTAGTAATCGAACGCCACAAGAGGCCGAAAAAGCTTCTCAAACTCTGAATGAAAGGAAAATTACACATTTGGAAATCGAATTGGAATATTGTTTTTTGTTTTGTTACAATATTGTATTATGCCTTCTATGAGACGGAGGAAAGGCTACAAGCATCATAATCTTTTGAGAATACGGGTCGACGTACCTAGATATTACTACTTGCACTTGTCACAACGACTATCATGCGAACATGGAATAAAGACAGCAGCAGCTGAGCCCGATGCAAGATTAAAATGGCATCCTGCTTTTAACAACCGAGAAGACAGGAACGAAATAATGCCCTTATAACAAGAACATCCATATGCTTGCAAAAGCTAGATATATATTACGTTTATAAAATAAATATTTTAAAATGTTACAAATCATTGCAGACCCACAGGATTGAAAATTATATGTTTAAAACAGCTTCCCTAGGCTAAGACCATCTCTTAAGGAACACGTGATTGTTCCATGATGAAATTTTGTCCGCTGTTTGAATTCCATTATTATAAGCATTAATATATCAGAATATTTATTTTCTGTATTACATATACCTTTTGTTCATTTTATTTACAAAAAGTTAATAACTGGAAATCAAAAGTAATCCTAAAAGATAAGTTAATTGAGAACAAACTAATGATTATTGATGCGTTCACAGCATATTTCGTATTACTAAAACTAACGTTTCATATATAAAAAGGTATTTAAACTTCCTTAAGTTTCTGTTTAATATATTTCGAATTAAATTTTATAACCTAAATTATTATTTAACTATCAAAATATCAGAAGTGCAATACCTTTTTAAATTACAAGTATTTCATATTCTAAAAATATAAGGTATATTCCTTTCCTTTTCTGGTAATATTACGAATGATATTTTTCGAAGTGTTGCAACGAAGATCCTTTCTTATTTTTTTCCATATAGTACATCTTAAATTCAAGAAATTGCAATAAAGTTGAAAAAATTAAGAAAATGTATAATATTCCTTTTAATGCATTGAAATCTATTGATAAATTCATCGTGGGCTCTTTTGAGCAACAACTAAAATAAAAAAAAAGTTTTAAATTTAGCTGATGTTATAGTTTTAACTTTTCAAAACTGTTGTATCTGAATTGCTTAAGAAATCTTCTTTTAATATAATTCAAATTATGAAACCAAAATTAGCTTTACAAAGCTTGCACAGACTGCGGACAAAACAAAATACTAATATCAAATAATAAATGTGTTCTATAGTTTTTGCTTAGTTTTCTATATGTAACATAAAAAGTTATTTAATTTATTCATTTTTCTATAGAGTTCAACAAAAAAATAAAATCTTAAAATATTTGAATTTTAAGTTAGTTTTTAACCTTGTAAATGTGAATTAATTTTCTTCACCAAGATTGCTAATATTTTTACAAAAATGCTGAATATATTAAAAAATATATTGGCACTAAAATGAAAACACTGTCAATATTTTTTTTAAATATCCATCAATATCATCATCATCATCATCCCTTGCAATTATCAATGAAAATTTCTTATCCTAGACTGATATTAAATTTTAAATTTGAAAACTTGTTTGAGTTCCAACAGATTAACTTAAAATCTTCACCTAATAAGAGAGTGAATTAAATATAAATGTTTATCTAATAGTATAGGTCATTTGATTCGCGAATTTTTCATGAAATGAGATGCATTTGTTTATTTCTGTTGCCAAAATAATTTATTTTCTTGTAGCTTTAGATATTAAAATTATTTTGTATTAAATCTTCAGTTTTATCTGCATTACAGAATCACATGTTAAAGTACTTTCAGCATTTTTCCAAGCAATGTTATTAAAATTTCTTGAATTTGAGATCTATAATCAAAAAAAGAAAAGTTATAACAAATAATTTGTTTTATCGCTTATGCATGCATTATATATTTCTATATAACGAAATATTAAAAAATCATTTGAATTCTCTCCTTGATTTATTTCTGTTTCCTAAATGATTAATTACTGTTCTACAATTTATATGTTACACTTACTTATTTTTAAATACAGCGTGTCCGAAAAAAAGATTGTACCTTTTTTAAAAAATTTCTGTAGTTTCTCTGAGGTACTATTGGAATGTTCTATTATATCAGAAGTTAGATAATATATCAAAGGTGTGTTTTTTTGCACCAAAGTTGTACCTTACAAAGATTCAATATGTGCCCTTCGTGATACGGCAGATTTCTAGGCGATACTCCATTTCCGCACATATTCGCACCAACATGACTCTTGTAACGACAGCAAATTCATTTCTGATCCTATCTCTCAGTTCCACCAGATCTCGAGGTAATGATGGGACAAAGACTTTGTCTTTGATAAAGCCCCACAAAAAGAAGTCACGGGTCATCCTCAGGGCCAGCTCTAGTAGGTTTTCCATCCCTGTCTCCAAAGTAAAAAATCACAATTCAAAAAGATGAATGGTTTATATTGATACACACCTATAGAACAATTTTTGCAAATTAAAAGGGATAACAATGATATATATATATATATATATATATATATATATATATATATATATATATATATATATATATATATATATATATATATATATATATATATATATTATTTTAAGTCTTAAAAAATACAAAGTAATTCAAAATTTAGAACATAATTACGAGTTATTATTTGAAACGAGTAAAATCAAAGAGAATGAACCGCCCGTTGGTTTCTTTGGATTTCCCCCAATTTCTTCGAAAAAGAGTCTCCTGATGGTGGGGATTTCACAAGTGTTTATTTTAACTTATAGCAACTATATTATGTGGTTCTCTATACACCAAAAACTCTAATTACCCCTGTCCCCTTTTGGACAGCTGAAACCGGACATCGTATAGGTGAAAGGAATGTTCAATGTGACTCAACTCCGGGCTGGAGAGAAAGTTACTAGTGAAAGAGATGTGTAAACATTTCAGATTTCATGATTTAACATGTACTCTCGCCTGGGACCCTTCAAGCTTCAACATAAAAGAAAACTGGCATTAAACATACAGAGTACAAAATAAGGAAATAAGATACGTTAAGTAAAATGCCAAATTCCCACCCAATAATATTTCAGGAAATATATAAAAATTTTATAACAAAAAAAACTGTTTCTCTAATTCGATCTGAATGCCGCCCTTAAAATTTGCCACCCCGGACAGGGATACGGTTTATCTGACCCTAGAGCCACCTCTATCGTCATGTCCGGAGACCTCGGAGGTCATTTCAACAACGCTTTATCATCACTACTAGTTCGACCTATCCAACATTGTGGGAAATGTTCGTTCAGATACCTCCTCACGTCATTATGGAAACGAGGAAGCTCCAAACCACAGAAGGCACAAATTGAATTGGTGGGCGCCATGTTGACAAATTTGTGCACACAGGAAAGGCTTATATTTCACAAACTTGGAGTATCTAGTAGCTTTCAGGCCAATTTTGACCACTCTCTATACCAGGAGTGATCAGACTTTTCCAGGGTACGGGTTACTTCTAATTTTTTCAAGGTGCCGCGGTCCACCCAGTATCAGTGGCACACACGTAGGGAAGGAGAGGATCCTCCTCCATAGCCCATGATTTTTTCCTGTTCGATTATAAACCCATGTATACGGGGTAAAATTTCATTAAGTATTTGTTATTCATAATTTTTTTATTAATTAATGCTAATTATTTCTTCAATAACTTATTTCTTACTGTTTTTTGTTCTCGACAATCTACAAAATGTAAAAAAAAATTATATTTGGCTGTGTATTGGGGTAGGAATCTCAGAATGGTAGACATTCGACCCTGAACCACCGCGCTGCGCCCCCTTAGAAAAATTCACGAGTGCGCCCACTGCCCAGTGTCGTCGATATTATGAGGTAAGGAAAAGGTCAACAATATTTATTATAACTTAATAATAAATACAGAATATGTACTTACCTACAGGCCTAAAATAAAAAAACAACACTTTTAAATCGCGTTTAAGGCAAGACTCAAAATACAAACAAAATAATTATAGCCACAAATATAATATCTAATGATGCATTTATTATCAAGCAATTCAAAATACATTAAAAAATAAAGCATTTTCATCTAAAGTTAGTTCTTGTAATTATAGTCAGTAGAAGACTTAGCCTGCATACTGTCAGCCAATCTCGAATGTTTCCGTTTATAATTACTAAATGCTAATCCTTGGATGGTCACCCCAAATAATCTTGGTGGTCTACAGGTCGATCGCGATCTACGTAATAAGCACTCATTTCTACACACTGGGTACCTAGAAAAAATAAGGAAAAAGGGTACATTCTTTTTTGGACGCGGTGGGACAAAGTCTTTGTCCCACCAATACCTCGTGATCTGGTGGAACTGCGAGGGCGAATTAGAAATGAATTGACTACCTTTACAAGAGACATGTGAGTGTGAGTATGGACGGAAATGGAATATCGCCTAGAAATCTGCCGTATCACGAAGGGCACATATTGGATCTTTGTCAGGTACAACTTTGGTACAAAAAAAAACTTTGATGTATTACCCAACTTCTGGTATAATAAAACTGTCCAATAGTACCTAAGAAAAACTAAAGAACATTTTTTTAAAAGGTACAATTTTTTTCGGACACGCTGTATTTTTTTAGTTGCATGGAATATGTATCACGTTCAAAATCTAAATGACAGTTTCATCTGTTAAGATTTTCAGTGCTCTTAGTTTTTCGCGGGGGTCCGATACTTATTTTTTCTTTAACCAACCATACCTATTATCTTTATGAACTATGATTGCTTAAAAAAACAGTTCAAACCAATTATTACTTTTCACTCTCAAGGAAATCCCTTATATATTCGAATTTTGAGACGAAAAATAAATAATTTACAAAAATAAAAAACGAAACACATTCCAATATATGAATCTTAAAGACATTTCAAATTACTGACTACCAATATTCCTCTTTAAACGACCCTATTTATAGCTCTTTCATTATAAATAATTTTACAAAACCACCAACAGAGCCATCATTTTTTTCAAAAAACTTTGTGTAACTGCGTTAAAAACAAATGGGAATAACCAATGTAATTTGGTGATCTCAATATTTGAAATCTTTTATTTGCCCTCAATTTAGTACTAAAAGAAATTATCTCTCTGTTACATTTAAGAATACAATTAAAATTCGTTATCTGTTAACATAATTTCTTATAATTAAAGGAGAGTACAATTTAACAAAAAATGTACATAACCAATGAAGGAAATCTGAGATATTTTAACTCACTTGAGTTAAAATTTCATCAAATACTTACATTAAATATTTCTCAATTAAACATTTAATATAATACTAATTAAATACACCTAAGAAAACAAAGAAAACGTGATTGACATGAAAAATTTTTTTCAACAAATATAGCAAAGAATAGAAGAGAAATTTAACAAAGTGATGAATAATCAAAATATAAACCTGATGGAGATTGATAAAATTTTTAGAATATGTTTAATTATACGTTTTCCATAAAATTCTAATCGGGTTTCCAATTTTCATATTAATCAATTTCCATGAAAGAAATAGATATATATCAGAACATCATTATGTAAAAAATGGCTACACGCAAAAGAATAAAGAGTCGTATATAAAAGGAAAGTAAGTTAGCGAAGGAATTATGAATCCAATTAAGCACTCATTTAGCAAAAGATCATTATTACGAGATCGATTGAAAGCTTAAGAAAGTTAAGAATTAAGTTTTTGAATCTCTTTAACATGACCTAATATGAATTTTGCTGAGAAATTTCATTCTAATACATATCTATTGCCAGAAGTTAAATGTATTCACCAAATGTGGTTTATGCAAATAGTAGAACTCGAAGTATTTAAAATATTTTGAATAGTAGTATTTTTTCCATGCTTGCATTTTGCCCGAATGTAAAGTTTATATAAAGAGGTAGCGTTTATACTACGTTTATACATTCAAAACTATAAAAAATCATCCAAAAATCTTTATTAAACAAAATTATTTACAACCTTCAAATCCGATCCCAATAAAAAAATATTTCACAGTAAATGCATTTCATCAACATGTTTCAAATACATGTAGATTGGAAGTACCAATAAGAACACAACTATATTTGTAATGAAAGTATTTCGGATGAGGACATGCGCTTTAACAAAGATATTTACTACATTTCTTTCAATACATCTCAAATCTTCAATGAGTTTGTAATAGTTTTCAGATAATCATTTTTATAAAAAGGTGACTAATTAAGATATTTAATATTCTCATACACATTCAATATCTGATTTTATTTTACTTATTTGCATGATTGCTGCGAAAAAGCTGAAAACGTGGAAATCCAACAATGGAAATTACAAATATTAATATTCTATACATTCTGAGTCAGGGGTGGCGAGCCTTTTTGTATCAACGTGCCATTTTTGCTAATGAAATATTTAATGAGGTATAGGACTGCCGTCAAATAATTTTGACTTATAGTTATTGGTAAAATAATAAAACTAAATACTAACAACTAAAAACTCATTATTTACTACGAAAAAATACATTTTGTACTTTATAGTAGTAATTGTTTTAGTTATACGTGTAAAAATTATAAAGTAACATTAGTATGATTTCTACTGTTGCAGATTAGATGAAAAATAACTTATATTCGGATTGAAGAACTTTTAGCAGAATGCATGCTGAATTAAGGCGTCTCAGGGGTGTTAAATTTCTCTAGAGGTCTGAAAATATAAACAATTTTCAAACAGGTATATTTCTTTTAAATTTAAATTAAATTATTCGAATCTTTTACACATTATATATAAAAATATGGGGCTTCAGAGAAGTATAAAACGTTTAAAATATGATAGTAACCTTAAAAATCATAAGCATATGAAAATTCTATAATAAATATTAAGCATTTTTTGCGTTGCGCACGCTATTTTCTAAAATAGTAGTCTCTGATGTATAAAACTTTACAGAATTATAAAATGCATCATACTTTAAACCCTACCTAATTTTAGTATTATATATCTTTTGTATTTCAAAATATTTGTAAAATATTGCAATTTTTAAAATATTTTTTAAAAATGTCCTTTTTTATTTATTAAAATATGTAAATTATTATTCTAGTTATATAAAAATAGCTACAGTGTAATAAGTATACATTTAACTTTATAAATCAAACTTATAGCTTGTAATTAAATTTAATATTTTAGAAAATAGCATGCGCGACGTAAGACTTAATAAATATTTCTTATATAAAAGTTTCTTATTTTCATATGCTTTTAATTTTTTAAATTATGATTATATTTTAAATATTTTATACTTTTCTGAAGACCCATTCCTTTATAAATAATGTGTAAAAGATTCGAATTATTTAGTTTTAATTTAAAAGAGTTATACTTGTTTGGAACTTGTTTATATTTTCAGACCTCTAGAGAAATTTAACACCCCTAAGACACCTTAAATTCATCTACTAAACGGTATTTAAAAGAGTCTGTAATGTTATTCATCTCTGAAAATAATGACTAGCAAGCGTAGGCAGATGAAAATATGGTTAAAATAGCATGGGCCAGCTACTTTAAATAGTTAAATGTGTCTGGAATAGAATTCCATGTTTCCAAAATTTCGTTACAAGTATTTTTACTTACATTGCTCGTTAATTATTTTTTTTGTTTCAATCAATTCTAAGTTTCTTCTCTTCTTCAACAATTTTTTTTATCCAAATTGTACTAAACTGGAAATCAATCAGTTGAATTTCAAATTTTTCAGCTTCCAATCAATCGAATTGCGAAAAGATTAGTTTATTAAATGAAATCACATAAGGGTACATAAAAAACTTTAGAGTTTCCGATAATTCTTTGAAATAACAAAATCTCAAAGAAAAGTGCAACAGATCACTAACGTTTGTTCGTAATATTTCATATTGAACTTTGTTATTTTGAATTAAAATACAAAACCTTTTTGATCGGTGGCGTACCCAAAATACGGTGTCACGTGACATTGGTTCGCCATCCCTGCTCAATGTACTTTAATTACTTTAAAAAATAAGATCAATACGTTTACGTGTTGTAGAAATAAGAACAAAACAAATATTTAAAATAAGTGTAAATATTCGAGTTTTTCAACATTTTAACAAATGAAAAGATTAAAAACTTAACAAAATTCCAGTAAATTTCCCTACATTTACCTCACAAATATGTTTAAGAATATATTCTCCTTTCTTTTTTAGACGTCACTGTTAATGAAATAATATTCCATTTAGTATTTAAAACTAATGTGTAAAAACACAGAATCCAACATTAAATTTATTACAAATAATTATCAATTCTAAAAAACAATGAATTCTCAAATAACGTAAAATATGGGAATAACTCTATTTATATTAGTACATTTTTTAAAAATTTGTCCAGTGCAGGATTTATCTAGAACAAGCTTATTTTCTAATAACTGTTTTATTTTTTTATTAGATAAAAAAAATTAGAGAAAATATTTTTTTCAAGAAGTATTACTGTAATTTACTGTTAAATAACTGAAAAAATGTATATGATTATAGAATATGATAGAATACTCAGAGATTTATTACAAGACATTTTTTCTTTTCGTGAATTGAATTATAGCAGTCATCTTTAAATTAAATAGAACTAGATACAATATTTCTATGAAATAGTTGTTATATTTTATAACAGTAAAATCAGCTTGTGTACTTGTAATTTTATTGCATTTATTTTCTATGAGAAGCATTAGAATGAAATTTACAAACTTGCCAATAAGATGTAAGTATTTACATTTTTGGTGTTGGTGTATTCGCCGTTCAAATTGTGTTCTAAAAATGCTTTTTTTATTTTAATTTACAAATTTTTATTTAATTTGTTTTCTACAATTACTGCTGATGTATTTAAGGCCTTGCATTTGAAGAATTTTGTGTATATCGTGTATCACGCAAAAAGAATTGCTCGTAAAATATTATTTTTTCTTGTGAAATCATTTGGTGTCAAATATTATTTTTTTTGGCTGATTTGTTTCAAATTTTTTCAGTTTATATTACTTGTGTATCATTTATGATGTTAAAATTTGTGACATTACGTATAGTTTCATAATTGTTGTTCTGCTTTGTGCAAATTGTTTTTAATTGATTGCATACTTGTGATGATGTGTTTAATTATGATTTTAAGTATTATTTGATATTTTTTATGAATTTTTATTAGTATAATTTGAAGTTAATTCATGTGCTTTTATGTTAATTGTCTAATACTAATTAAGCATAAAGATGTATGTTGATGTTTGGCAGTTGTGTTCAGTTGTAACAGTTGATGTGTTGTATAGCTTTATTAATCATAAATATTTAGTGAGCGTGGTTGCTTTTATATATGCATGATAACCAATAAGTGAACATTTTACTAATGCTTTGATTTTAATAGCTCTCGGAAGAAACAAGATAGTATATAAGGAAATATATGAGTCTGTAATCATTTAATGGTAAAAAATAAGACCCAGATTCCAATTTCATTTTGGTTAGAAAAGTTATTTAACATTAATATATTATGACATATTAATACATTCGCAAGTGTATAAATTTTATCATATTTTATTAAACTGCTCACTTTTGCTTAAATCAATCGGTACTTCCGTGTTAAGCCAACCAGCGATTTATTGCCAAAGTTTAACTGATTGTCTGATGTTAATTGCAAATGATTTTACAAGTTATGGCCGAGCTAAATCGTACTGTCACATGTACGGTGCTCAAGGCTAAGGCCAACGACAGGCGTATATCTAGCCCATTGCCACGATGAATTTCATGGGCCTTGATCTGACTCTGTCAGACAGGTGGCATGAGCAACAACAACAACACAAGTCATGGCAACCCTTTTACATTCTGAACCGACGATGAGCTTTGCGGCTATATTTTTCAACCTATACTTCACCAAAGGTCGGTTGAAATCGGCTATAGTTCACCAATGGTTTGAGTTTAATATACAGAAGTACCAATCAAGCTCTTTATTCCTACAATAAATGCTTCATGCACATTGGTCAATAAATTTTATATTATTTTTTTCTTTTGATTGTAAGGACTTTGAAAATATAGGGATATGTGCGTTATAATTACACAAATTTATATTAATGACGGAAAAATTTTACTTTTGAAAATATTTTCCTAATTAGGACACTGTTCTTAAATAAAAATCAAAGAATAATAAGAAATCTAATAAAATAATTTTAACGTACTACCCAAACAACCTTATTGGTTATCATATATAGCATGCTGCATGCAATAAGTGCTTCAATAGACTAATTGTTGATAGTTTTTGTTCAAACAAAAAAAATGAAGTTAAAAATCAACTTAGTACTTAAATATATATATGTATATACCAACGAAAAATGATGACTGTATTCGTAACATTTATTGATGAAATCTATAATTATACTTATTTAGAGCTTCTTCTAGATATACTTAATAGAATATAACTGTAGTTTTGCTTAGTTATACATACATTCTCTCATAAAATAGCCTTCAGCTTCTAGAATATAAATAAATAAATATAGTTAATAATTATACATAAATTGAACTGATGCAATTTTTATAATAGTAATTTGATTAGAAATAGTTAATATAGTATAGTTAATTCTGATACCTAGACAATCCTAACCTTTAGTTCTAAGTTCCAATTATCCTGTCCTGCTTTCTATAGACTTTTGGTGCTCGAATAAGTAAATTAAAAACACATTAAACTTTTTCCGAATTAATTATTTCCATTCTCACAAACAAGATGCTCCAAATCACAATTCATAGAACACTAGTTCGTGGCGCCATCTGTCGCAAGAGAGTTCAACCATGAATGTAGGTTTAAAATGCTATGTTAAAGATACTCGAGAATTTCGAGCACTAAAACTTATTATAATAGCATGAAACATACACATCGATATTCACCTCCTCTCGCACTTTACCTTCCCGCTTCAACCTACCTTCCCAACTTTTGGAAGTGTATCTAAGAGCACTGAAGGACGTGACTGTTTTCTTTTTTTATTGTTCCTGACCTTAAAGCATAGATCAAAAAGTGATCAGCTTAGGTCTCTTTCGGACCAGGGTATCGGCAAAATCCCTCTCTCAGATGCAACGCTGATCGAAGATGTTACAGAACCGTTTCAATTTACCGTAGATGACTGCGGTAAGTATGCTTTTCTTGATATTTTTTTTTCCATGTTCTCTGTTCATGGACATGTAAAAGAATTTGACTGTAATTAATGCTCGTTGCAGCAGAACACTTAATTACTTTGTTTCAAAAGTATTGGAAAAAAATAAATAATTTGGATATGCTACAATATTTTTTTAATTGTTTAATATTCAGTTGCTTTTAAGCAAATAAGCAAATGTATTAATAGTTCTTATAAATAAGGCATACATATTGTTCCCGATTTGTTTACATGAAAGATTTTGTTTGAATATTTTTGAACTAATAAATACATAGTTCATATTAGATTAATTATCTTTTAAAAAGTGAGGGACTTTTTGAAGTTACATTTATTACAAATTTAACTAAGTGCGATGTAGATTATATTTAAAGTACCTAACGTAAATGCCGATGCAGTGAAATAGAATATTAAAAACTTTATGTATAATACTCTCATCATAGTATATGACATTTTATTTTTTTAAGAAAAATATACATTTGATATGGATGATAAATGAGTTTTTATTTATGTTGAAGATGTAGAAAGTAGAGAATTTATAACTCAGTTAACTTCTGTCGAACTTTGAAAGATTTAGAAAATTAGGATGATTTGTTCATTAAATCGAATTAATGATGCATTCCAAAGAAGTCCTTTCTAATATAAAATAGTGTAACAAATGAATCCTAAAAAGAAAAAGTAATGTATTGTCTGCTTAAGGTGATAAAATAAAAACATATTTTAAAAGGTGATCGCTATAAAGTTCTCCCAATAACTAAGAATACAACAGTTCATCTTCGGTATTTTGTTTTAAAAGAGCAGAAGCATTAGATATTTTTAAAGTATTATGTATTTTAAAAATAATTTAAATATTATTTTTAAATTATTTTAAGTATTATTTAAAAAATATTTTAAGCATTATTATTTTTAAATATTGTTCTAGATACGTGAATGATGTGACATATTTCTAATGAAAGTTTATAATTAATTTTTAAGTTTCTTTAAACTGTACAGCCGACAGCTTTAGAAGATATTGAAAGACCAATTCAAATTTTTCTGATAATTACACATATATGTCTATTTAATAAAAATAATTGAATAAATTCGTTTTCGCATTTAATAATTGAATATGTCACAAAAAAAGAATATCCTGTGATGTCAAAAACTACAATAATTATTGAAAACTACCAATACGTTTCTTAATGTTTACGTGGTATGTTTCATATTGTTTTCTTTTCACTTTTGATGTGCTTTTATGTATAACATTTGCAGTAAATATTGCAAAGAATACGTCAAAACTTTAGCCAGGATCTTAACAGAGTGATTCAAATGCTTTCATGTCTTTCCACACTGTATTAATTTTGTTTTCCTCCTCAAAATTTGTAAGTATTTTTTTTTTCATTCAATCCTTTTCCTTTGAAGAAGCAAAATTAAAAATAACGTAAGAAAAGTAAACTATCAATAAATTGAATTTTTATTCTAAAAAATATATACACCCAATCAAAAATTTCTATTTTTTAACCATTTTTTTTTCGGTTTTAAATACAACATACTTTTTTTTAATTTAAAAGTTCTTCAGAAATTGTTATTCAAATAACTTGAGACTATTACGATAATATTGTTAAGTACCCCACAAACGTCATAGCGTTAATTGCGATGACGTATTTAAATTATTTAATAATAAAAAATATACTACAAATTATCATTTTCTCTTTGAGTAGATATCATATACAAACAAAAATATCATTTTATTTCTTAAATATATATATATATATATATATATATATATAGTTTTTATACCTACAAATAGAAAAATTAAGCTTAAGGATCGCACTAAAACACATTGCTAATTTGTATACAAATTATCAAAAACTTTAGTACTTCTTTTCATTACTTATTTTTATTTGCACTGCTAAATAATCTGAATAACATTTAAAAGACCATATAAATTTTACAACAAATCACATTCCCAGATTATCTACGATATCAAATGAAAATTCTTATCAAAAATCCTTGTTCAGAGATTAAAAATATCGCATTTTATTATGCCTTGCATAAATTGTTTACATTAATGGAAATCTTTTAATATTGAACAAATTTATATTATTATAATTTTTAAGTAAATTTTTATTGAGTTTCTTCAGTGAAAGAAATTGCACGTAATATTTGTGAACACACTCATTTTTTAACGTCCTTTAAACACTTCTTTATTTTCGAAATGTACTGAGTATTTTTTTACAAAAATTTAATAAATAAATAATTTTAACAATTCCTCCTCATATTTATTATGTTCAAAATGAAAAAATGAAGTCAAAAAAATTATATTTAACTTATTTTTGAGATTTAAACGTAACAAATGAAATATATTCACTGAAGAATTTTAAATATGTACGATACATAAAGCTTTAATAATGTGAATAATGAGATGTAAATACGTACTGTCTCAATTCAATATCCCAATTTTTATACTACTTTAAATGTCCTTTTTTTAAAAAAACCATTGTTCAATTTAATGGCTATTGCAAACTATAAATATTACTTTCGTGATAAATTTTGAACACTGATTTTCTACCAATAACAATAATTCTTGATATAAATTATTCATGTACTTTAAACTGAAGAATTTTAAGGAATTTTAAAACTTTTTTCTGTAAAATACTTATAAATACATTTGACTTAAGAACGAATTCTACACATTAAAGTACCCTCACCTAATTTCAAAGAACATGATCCAAACAAAGGACAAATTTTTAGGTCCCAATTTTGACATAATTTATCCATTGACCAAAATTTCGACCAAAGCCCCATGATTGCTTAATATCACAATGTCTCAATTTTTATGTAAATTCATGACGCGTTGTAATGTAAACATCAAAAACATTCCATAAATAAACAATGATCCGATTTAACATAAAATTTAAAGCATAATTATTACACTATGAAAAAGAAATATGATCCAAGAAATGTGTTTACGAAGTGTTTTGAACCCGCGGAAATGAATCAATTACGAACTTCAAAAAAGAGACTAATACTATTTCAAAACATATATACTACTTTCTATTAAAATTTGTAAAATTTCAAACATATAGATACATCATATAAGGTAGTAAATTTAGAGTATAATATATAAGCTTTGAAATAATTTTCCAACTAAACAAGTATTCTCATTTTAAGTATCATGCTTTAATATCGAAAGGAAATCAATTTTAACATTTTTTAAGATTATAAAAATTTTAAGCGTATTAAAATTTAACTCTAGATAGACAAGTAAAAAAAATCCCCGCAAAGCATCAAATATTTATGGGATGATACCTAACGTAATACAATCAAAATTATTAGCTGAGAATTTAGTACCCCTTACATCAAAAATTGAATAAAAATTACAAGAAAATATTTTTCGTATTTTCTTATGATTCCAAGAAGCCCTACATATATTTTTTATTGATTTTCTCTTGTTTCAAGCACAATTATTTCCCAGCTAAAAAAGGCAAAAAAATTTCTAAAGTATCGGAAGCTTTTTTTTCACCCTCCCAACCTAATTTGACAAAATTATTTGACAATGTAGAATACTAATTATTTCTGTATAAATTAAAAAAGTAAATACGCAAACTATTTATTTCATTTTAAGTAGAAATCCAAGCCAAATAGTAAAATTAAAGTCAAATGACAAATCTTAATCAAATAACAAAATGGTATGGTTTTTAACAGTAAATATTGATTACTAAGATTTCCAACATTTTATTATACATCATTTATATTATTTTCATTATATTCTTACTCCTTTTCTCACAACTTACGAGCTGAAAACACCATGATATCCTTAAAAATTAGCTTGATTTTAAAAAATTTAAAGCTCCCCAACGCAATTTAATTATTCTACCCTCGAAGGGACGTCCCACATTTTAACGGAAATCACTAAAACCACTTTCATTCTCTATTCTCCCTTAATTGATTATTTTTTTCGTGTCCAGATTTATTCGAAGAAATAATATTCTGACATTCTAAGCAATTACATTCAAATGTAATGCTCTTCATTCAAGGTATCCGACTATGTGTGGAACCGTGATTTTAAAAAAGTGCATAAATGGATAAATTTCATGATATTTAGTGTCACTTAGATTAGATTACATGTGTAAAATGGTTTTAAGGACATTATGACAAAAAAAATTATTTAAATACAATATTTCGGCAAAAAAAGTAACTTAGAATAAGTTTTCTTCAAAACGTTCTCCTTTTATAAAAAAATGCTTCTAAAATAATAATATTTTGTTTACATAAAGTAAAGACTTCTCCAGAGAGTCTGAACCAGGATTTTTGAAAATTTTCACATTATTTTCAGAGTTTACCCATTGAAATAATTATCGCCGTTTTTTTTCTCAAAATTTATCTCTTCTGTTGTGGTAAAATAAGGATAAATCCACTTCTAATTTGTATGTTTCAAAAATTGTTGTTCCGCCTCTGTACAGAGTTTGAACTATATACAAGCAAATTATTATTATAGTAGAAGCGTTTTTCATAAAAGGAGAACATTTTGACAATTGGTCATTCTATGTTCATTTTTTGTCAAAATATTGTACTTAAATAATTTTTTATCCTAATACTATTATTAAAACAATTTTATATACATTTTCTAATCTAAGTGACACAAAATATCATAAATACTATCCATTTATACGCTTTTGCAAAATCCCGGTTCCGAACGTAGTCGGATACCTTATGATTTCTTAATAAGCACACATTAATCATATTTTTATATTAAATACTCAACAATGCAGTTATTCCTGTTTTAATATTAAACACTACACAACTCTCAGTCATCACTTGTTTAATTCACTCCTCTGCCATTCCTTAACACGGAGAAAGCACTCCAACAAGGACGGTCTGTCCGGCCCATGCTTTAGAAAGGCATAGGTCACCAGTATCCATGTGCGTTTCCTACAGCATCCGAGCTCCTCAAAAACCAATCTTTTTCTCCGCTAGGTTCGATCAGTTCTGCCTCCAGTCAGTCGAGCGGTTTCAGCGAGGCGAGTGCCGCGACCTCTAGCGGCAGCAGTGGGCAAAAAGACTATGGCGGACTCGACTTTAAGATCGTGGTGGATTTCAAAAACGGAAGCCAAGCAACTATTCATCTGGTAGCGCCCAGCATGCAAGAGAAGGCCGCCTGGACCAGCGATATCAGCCAGGTAAGGTCTAGATTAAAAGTCACCACTGAACACAGTTTTGGCCTGAGGGGAGGACTCAGCATGCTCCTCCACGCGCATGTTGATACCTCGTAAATGCCGTCTGTGCTTGGATGGGGAGGGGGAGGAGAAATATCCCATCCAGAGTAGGATACCCTGTAAATAGTGTTCCCCCGCGGAAACATACCTGCTGCAGGGAAAACCACTTGTCATTCTAGAAAACTGGTTTCTATGCAATGAGGTAATTAAGATTTTGTATGGTTTTGATTGTGTGTGAGAAAGATTTTGCATGTGGTCTTCTGTTTTATTTTTGGAAAAGGATGAGTATGGGATGGGGAAGATTAGTGCGGGGATTGTGCACAAGGTTTTTGTTTCTTTGCTATATTGGGGAATAATATGGATAAAAATATATCTCACGTATTATTTCAAGGGAAGGCCAAACATGCTGTTATAAATGAAATTATATATTTTCACTTTAATTTGCAGCTAATTCATATTTAATGCAAGATGATTTGTCACAGAATGTAGTTTATTACATATATGCACAAAAACATATATATCTGCCCCATAATAGCCTATTATACAATCATATTAATTGAGATAGGTTCCATTCTTTAATTTTAATTGTTATTCTAAGTTTTCGTACCAACGATGTACTGATATTTTACACAAAATGTTGCATATTTTAAAGAATATGAATTAAAATGTGCTGGGTGATTTTTTTCTTGTTTGATACATTGACTATCCCTGTAGTATGTATATATTTTAAAAACTTTTGAGGAATTATTAATGTTGGGGAAATTTGTTACGAATAATGATATTTGCATAAGTTAAAGTGTAAGAGCTTTTTTGGCAATAAGAGCATTTTATCGTATTTTGAGCTCGAAAAATATTGCAAGAAGATATCGGAATAATAAAGATTTTTCCGAAATCTTTCAATATCACTACTGAATTTGAGGCTATAAAATCTATAACCAAAATTTTAAACTAAAAACCATACTCAAATGTGTTTTTTATGAAGTATTTTTAATTTTTCCCAAAAAAATGTTTTACTGTATGACTTACTGCACAATTTATATTTTCACCCAATTTATTTTTCTAATAAAATACTATTTATACAGAAAATATATACGTAATTCCATTTTGCATGCATATTTCAGTAATCTTTATTAACGCAATATATATTATTCTTTCAGTTATAATGTATTATTGTTTAACAATAACAGGAATATCCTTGAAATGATATAATATAAAGTTTCTTATTAATTTCACCCTAATATTTTATAAAGAATAATTTAAAATCAACGAATTTTTCTACTCTGCTATCATTTTCAAACAGGTTATAACCTGTTCAATATTAAATATTGACTATGAAATTTAATACTTCTGAATTTGATATACTTCTTTGAAATATCAATTCATTACGTGAAATATTTTTAAAGCTAAAAATTGTATCCTTACTTTCGACTTGATATTAATCAACTTGTAGGGCGACATAACCTTTTTAATTGTTCCCTAACGTCAAATTTTCAGAATTTCTTTCGTAAAATTAAAATTAATTGAATATATATACTCAAACCCGTTAATGCTTCTCTTTTGGTCGGGGAGTCTGTAATATACACATTATTTATAAGTTCTTCGAAACATTTTACATTATAAATGTTTGTAGTTAATATTGATATTCAATAAAAAAATAATGTTAAGGAACTTTTTTAAATAATGAGACTTTTTTTCATTAAAATAAATTCTCAAAACAATTCGAAATTTTCAATATTCTTACATGAAAAATAAAATCTTTCTTCATTAGAAAACATGTTCTTTATTTATATTTCCTTAAATTTATTAAAAACTTATTTTGTTTTATATAAATTTGAGTATTTAGTATAAATCTCGGTGTAAATGTTATTTAGTTTAAGAATGCATTAAGAATACACAAAAAAAAGATGCACAAATGAAGACATTTATTTTCAACAAAGATAGACCTAACTAAAAAAAAAAGGAATTTAAAAATTTTATGAAAATATGTTTTGTTGTTAGCTCAGGTTAGACAAAACTCAGCATGATACTACACATTTTACATTAAATCGATAACTTTCACTGACTGTATTTGAGTTTAATGATTTCTTTATGTCATTGTAAATTTTTAGAAGAGTTATATTAGTTAATATAAAGATGATTTTTGGAAGCCTTATTCTGAACTTATTAGTATAAGAATAACTATTTACAAGTTTTTTTTTTTAATTTCAGAACACTTTCCTGTATTTTCCTTATGCCCGTGGAAAGTACTTGCTATCAAAATTTGCTTCCTTGTTTCATATATTTTTTTTATGAAAATGTATGATATAGCCTAATCTAAGCAAATATATTATTAAAAAAATTTCAAATCGTACATTTAATTTCATTCTAAAGATAAGTTTTAAATATAGATTTTAAAGTTTCTTTGCATTAAAACGTTCAAACGTGTACTTTGAACTGAAATTTATTTCAATATTATTCTGTACTCAAATCAAAACAATTTGTGTTACTGTATTTAATTTAGAGCACCCCTTTAAAATTTTTATTTCATATTTTAAAGTTTTCAACTAAAATTTGTATGTATTCGGATAGCAAATTTTGTGATCAAATCCATTTTTTTCAATAAATAATTTAATAAAAAATGAGATATTCTTTTTTAATCATTCTAATACCATTTTTGGCGAATTATAGTTGCTTGTCGTACAGCATTTAATTTGCTGTTCATTGATATATTTAAAAATTATAATAAGATATATAACTTCTTCAATGGATTGCGCTTAAAAGGTATCACACAAAATGTAAAAATGTTTCCCTTAAGTACACCCTTCTAAAATTCATCTTTGTTTATAAGTTGTAATTTCTGAAATTTCTAGAAAAGCAATGCCTGGAAGTTTGAAAATATTTAAAAATAATTTTAGACTCAGTATAATATATACTTTTAGTATTGTATTTGCTAACATCATAGCAGAAATAAAAACCTTATGATATTTTGATTGGATTGCAGTAAACCTCATTTAAAAATTTAAGTATTTTTATATATTGATTGATGCGATACACATTAATTTATATATAATCAGATTTTAAAAAAATAAGTTAAAAATAGGAAGATTAGCAAAGGAAAATAGGAAGCAAATTATGAAGAATTTTGAGAGAATTGGGAGGCTAACATCGTTTGAAGTCAAGTAATTAGGGAGATCCTCGGAGGGCACACTTCTTGGCGACAAAATTTTTGGCGATAAAGTTTGCACCAAAACAAGAGTTACGCCGTTACTCTTGTTTATGTCTCTGACGCCATTTTGAAAAACGCGGTTTCTTCCTGCGCCATTTGGCGAGAAACTTTTGTCGCCATAAACAGCAGTGTTCTGTCCTAGAATTTTACCAAACAATTCTGTCCTCAAAACTACTGAACTGCTATAATTATTTATATCTGTTGATTATTAATTTTTTCAGCTTCATACTACAGTAAATCTGAGGAAAGGTGAATATGATAAGTTTTTACATGAAAATTCGATAATTATTTATTGTGCGACTTATTTAAATATTTCAATTTATATATTCATAGAGCTATATTTTAATCACAGAGTACAATTTAAATAAAATTTATCTAGCTTCGACCCAAACACTGCATACTTTTTGTTAAGAAAATATAAAATATACATCCCACTCAAATGTGATAAACAAAACATGAAGCACATTTTGCTGAGAAAATTATGGATAGATTCTACTGAAAATTAACAGTGGGTAAAAATGCCTTGATTTTAACGTAAATAAAGTCGGAAATGATATTGGAGCCCCCTTTTTCAATTCCTACTATTAGCTCACACTCTCTCAATATATTTATTTATTTATTTATCTTCAGGAAATTTTTAATCGTTAATAAAATATATTTTACTGCACTCAATTGAGCTGAAATTTTATATACGTGACTATTTTGGATGACAATACAGTAATTTAATTATAATTTTAAAAAATGTATTAATTAAAATTTAATTATTCAAAAATTAAAAATACAGCCACGTTGTCATCATTTTTGGCGACTTGTGTCAAAACATAAAAAGGTTTTTTCTCACATTTTAAAGCACTCTTTTGAGCTGCAATTTTCTATACACTATTATTTTGGGGGGAAGTACGATAATTTAATTATAATTAATTAAAATTAATTGACTGAAACTAACTATTTAAAGTATTACAGATACTACCACGTTGGTTTCATTTTTAGCGACTTGGGTCAAAACTTTAAAAGACTTTTTTTCTCTCGTTTTAAAGCATTCAGTTGAACTGAAATTTTATATACACGATTGCTTTGGATGACAATACGATACTTTATTAATTACCACTCAATGTTGTGATTTTGTCCTATGTATATACATATTTATATTAATTGTAACTATTTGATAAAAAGTAGCTAAAATAAAGTTTTTCTTTGTTGATCTAAGTAAGAATTGACTTAAATTCATTTTTTTTATATATTACTTGTTTAACTTGTGGTTTGGCTTTCTAATCCTATTATTTAGCATTGGGTAAAGAGGAGTTTAAAGTTACAGTTATACATGATATGTAATATTCCTCTCATCGACACTTTAAACTGGAATATTAATTTACATTTTGTTTATTTTTTCAATTACTTACTTGATATACTGATTGATACTAAGGAATATAAATCTGAATAAATGAATTTTGTTTCCATACCATTCCAACTATATTAACTTTGATTGCTTCGTTCCAGTGCATAGACAATGTTCACTTCAATGACCTCTTCCACGGAACAATGAGTGACTCATCATCTGTGACCATGCCTCACTCCATTAGGTAAGAACTCACAAAATATCTATCTTATTTTATACCATCTTTTCGTTAGTTACTTTCTATGTTAGGATTTTGTAAAACGTATTATTTCCTATTATATTTTCCAATGCAGCATTTTATATTATACGCAGTACTGTAAATAGCTCACAAAAATTATTTGTACATATTTGTTACATTAGGATTCAAATTGCATTCAATAGTACGATATTCTGGGAAAACTCCGATTATGATTTGGTTGAGGAATTTGGTTTACGCCCGCTTTTAACCTCCTATTTGGTTTTGTTTCATGTCTGCTTTCGAATATTATAAGAAGGATGACATTTTAACAATAAAACTTCACTTTTTCTGTATCACGTAAAATAAAAGTCACTTCTAAGTGTAACTTTGGGGCTTAAGACCTTCCTTTCTCAAACTGTGGGGCGCGCCCCTAGGGGCGTTATATCTCTGAGTGAGGGGCACAAGCATATTGAAAAGTCGAAAACAAAAGATTTTATATAAGTATTAATTTGCTGAAAGGAAGCAAAAAATTAAAATACATTCTGACATACACATTTACACTGCTTAAAAATACTTATAAAGGTACCAGTAGTTAACAATGCTTTTGATAGTTAATTTATCAATATATTAAAAACAAGTTTAATAATTAGTAGCGCCTTCCATTGTCATATACAAAATGTATTGCTTATCTTGATAGTTTGTATGGTTTAGGATTAAATTCGTATTGTAGATTTAGCTTCAAAGTACATTTTATTGCACTTAATACATTGTTATTGTAGAAGGGGAGAGTGATGAAAATTATGACTGTGCAAAGTGGGTCACAAGCATTGAAAGTTTGAGAATGACACATATATGACACTTTAAGCTTTGGAGATTCATAATTAGAAGCTTTTGATACGTAAACATATAGCTATGCAAGATACAACTTTCTGTCATAAACAGAAATTCATACTGATTTTTTAAAATTACAACATTTAATTAATAACGAATTGCATTATACATTATTCAAATGCTGCAAGCCCTAATTTCCTACATAAAGTAACTGAACATGGATCATGTCATTCTCTACTTTAGATTTGCGTCTTTAAACATCGAGTTTAAAATTCTTGTTAATTAATCCAGCATTATTTTCTGAAATAATTCAATACATTTGGATTTCATTTTTGAAAAATACCTGATTATGATAATAAATTACATTAAAAATATAATCATTTTTTTCCTGTAAAAACAAATACATAGCCATGAATTTTTTTTATCTATGTCATACTTTAACACACTTTAATTTTTCGCATGAAAAGGGCATCTACAAACACATTAAAAATGGCAAACAACATTTATTTAACATTTTGTTTAAAAGTAGAAATTTTTTTGGTAAGTCGCTGCCATTTAAACACTAAACAAATTGTATTAAATCGTCTAATAAGCACAACTGTACATATATTTTACACACTACGTGTATATATTTTAACTTCTCTCAGTTATTTAACGAATTTATACATATATAGGGGTAGCTGCGGTAGCAAAGAGTTCAAGCACATTAAATCTCCCAAGGCTCAAAGTCCTGACGTCGATGTTTAACGGAAGTTCGGAGAAGAAAGCGACAACTCAGGTGTCATCCTCATCAATTAAGGTATCCGACTACGTTAGGAACTGTTGTTTTACAAAAGCGTATAAATGTATAATCTTTATGATATTTAGTGTCACTTAGTAGGCCATCCGATATAGTGGTTACCAACGCTGACTGCTGTGCCGTTGGGCCTGGATTTGAACTCCGGGGGAGACATGGATGTTTGTAAATGTATAGTCCCTTCACGGCATGGGGGTACTTTAAATAGCCGTCGAGATGCAAGTCCTCCTCTCGTGAGGTTGGTGGAAGGGGAAGAGCGATGGGAATCTCCTGACCACTCCAGGGTGTTCTCCTTTAAAACTGGGGTGAAACCATGCTAAATCTTTCTGTCACCTGCGTGGTGCTCAAAGCTATGGCTAACGACAGGTGTCACTTTGCCATGATAAAATTCTTGGGCCTTGATCTGGCCTTTGCGATCAGGTGGCATTAGGAACAACAGTGTCACTTAGATTAGAATATATGTATAAAATTGTGTTTTAAGTATACTATTACAGTAAAAAAATTATTTAAATGTAATATCTTGGCAAAAAATAACCTCAGAATTGCCTATTTTCAAAACATTCTTATTTTATGGTAAATGCTTTTATATATATTTCAGATCTCTGTATCTCAGAGTCTGGATAAATATTTTTTTAAATGTACAGCTTAGAAGTGGATGTATCCATATTTTAATACAATAGAATGAAGAAATTTTAAGAAAAAAACACCGATAATTATTTCAATTGGAAATACCTCTAAAAATAATGTGAATTTTTCAAAAACCTAGTTCAGGCCCCCTGGACAAATCTTTGCTTTATATATAAGCAAAATATTATTATTACACAAGCATTTTTCATCAAAGGAGAATATTTTGAAACTAGGTCATTTTTAGCCTAAATATTGCATTTAATTATTTTTTTATTCTATTAATACTCTTAAAACAATTTTATACATATATTCTAATCCAAATGACACTGAATATCAGGAAAATTATCTATTTATACGCTTTTCTAAATCAGGGTTCCGAACGTAGTCGGTGTGGCCGCGGTAGCCGAGTGGTATAGGTATCGGACTGTGGCTTGCTTTGTCACAGGTTCGAGCCCAGTACCACTAAAGACCCGCCGTGTAGGGCAGCGATGCACGTTAAATCTGTCGAGAGCTGAAACGTCCTCCCGTTGGTGTGGTGTGGTAGTTAGGAGAGGGGGTGCCAGCTCAGGTGTCGTCCACGTCACTTGACCATGGTTCAAAATGACGTGGTCCGTCGCCAAAAGCCCTCGTGTAGCTGAACAGTGCGACGTTAATATTCAATCAATCAATCCGAACGTAGTCGGATACCTTAATCGGGGTTGAAAATTATGAAATCTGTCGCCAATAGCCATTGTGCTGCCTCGAAATGCAAGATTAACAAACAATTAAATCACTCATTGCTCACCAAAAGTTATTTATTTTTATAATGGGTATAAATTTCTCAAGATTTAAAAATACCTATAGATTTTCCTATACCTATACCTATACCTATAAATAAAATAAAAATACCTATAGATTCGCAAGTAGATTTTCCTGTTACTAGAAATTACGCATTATTAAACATAATGAAAGCCCCAAAAAATGCAACCAGTTTAAATTGATTCATAATTCACATTATTCATGCAACTTTTTACAGAGGAAATAAACGTTTTGTCTTGAAGTGAGTAATTTAAATTCAAACTCTTTTTAACAAGCTGTTTACTTTTTAATCTATTCCAGCGAATGCGGACTAAAGGCCGTATCACACGCAGACTTATTTCAAGCAATTTTTCCTCCTACTGAGGGTGAAGGGTTGCCGTAAACAAAACGACATGCTCTGACGTCAACCGCGCACTTTCACCACATTGAAATGTTACTCGCCGATTTTTCTCCTTCGGAAACAACCATACATTATTTTTTTATACCGCTCGAGCTTGCAGGATTCCTATTGGCTAGAATTCAAAGCAATTTTTTATTCCGGGCAATTTCTTGAGCTCACTAGCAAGAAATTGCTCTAAAGCGGTTGCTATGGCAACTGAGTAAAAATTGCTCGAATTGGACGAAAAATTGCTTGAAATGTATACGTGTGATACGGCCTTAAGGAAAAAAACCGCGAAAGCTAATGAAGCGCGCGAATAAACGAAGCACGGTCACTACTTGGACTATACAATTTTTACTACAACTCTTTTCATTAAAATTGCAACGCCGTGAAGGAACGTGACACGTTCGTGTGACAATTAAATTCCTGGACTGCGCATGCCCTAGCCATTAGGCTTGCTGTGAAGGACTTCGAATTGAATATACACTGAAGTACCACTGAATTAGGGATAGCAAGGGCTATGCGAATTATGTAACGCTGCACATCATTTATGTGCAAGTGAGGGCGCTTTGGTAACTGCATATATAGCACGTACTGTGGTTGCACTAAATTAGTTGTTAGAAATACCAATATGATTTACACGCCTTCGATCGCAGACAAATCGTAGGTGCGCCACGCAGGGGCCATTGAATTGCCGAAATCGTCCAGCAGCTAGGATTTTCAAGGTCAACAGTGCCAAGGGTATACCAAGAATACATGGATGATGGACAAAAAACTAACGTTTGGACAAACTGTAAAGGACAATTAACCTTGACAGTGCGTGGTGAGAGACGTCTGAGGCGTATTGTACGTAGACACGAAGTACGAAAACAAAAATTAGCTCAAATTACCACCCAATTGAAAGACGGTGTCAGTTTTACAGTCATTAAATGGACTGTTCAACTCTTGCTTCACCGTATGGTCGTCGGAAGCCGTCGACCTACGAGAGTACCATAGCTCAATGCTCGCCATTGGGCTGCCCGTCTTGCCTGGGCAAGAGAGCACAGAGACTGGAGTGTAGAGGACGGGAAACGAGTTGCATGGAATGATGAGTCTCGATTTCGAACTACTTAACGACGACGGAAGGCTGAGAATATGGCGTCAGGCTCATGAAGCAGAGGATCCTGCACGCCAGGTTGGAAATGTACAAGGGCATGGTGGTTTAATCATGGTCTGGGGTGTTTTTTGATGGCACTGTTTAGGGATCTTTGTGGCGTGTACCAACCTTCCTCAATGCAATTCAGTACGTAGAGTTGCTGGGGGATCACCACCATCCGTTTATGCTGTTCTGTTATCAGCACGATAATAGAGTTTTCAAGAAAGACAAATGTACCTCTCACAAGTCCCAGTTGGCTACTGGCTGGTTGGATGAGCATTCCTCTGACTTTTATGTCATAAATTAGCCACCTAGAATCCCAGAACATCACAGCTTAGGGATGTTTGGGAACAAGGTATAAAAGGCCATCACACAGCACCAACGAACATAACTGAATTATGGACAGCATGGACAGTTTTAGCCAATATTTGGCTAGTCATTCCAGTGGAACGTTTCAAGAAACTTGTTGAATCTATGCCTCGTCGTGTGGCAGCCGTTATCAAGGTCAGAGGAGACCCAAATCGTTACTAGGTATGTATCCCTAATTCAGTGGCACTTCAGTGTAATTAATCTTGATCCTTCCGGGGATGGTGACACGTGTTATTCTCAATTCCTCTATCTAGTTCAGTTTTTTTAATCCTTGTTTGAGTAAGACGTTGTCGTTTCGAAGCACCACGATCATGAACTTAAGAATCGAGCTGTGCATACATTTGAAATAAAAACAAGCAAACTCCAACTTATTGTTTTAAATAATTTAAAGAAGTGTTTGTGGATTGGCTACATTTCGTAATCCAATTTTTTAGTGGCACAATCGATTTTCGGAAAGTCGGGAGGCTTTTGAAGATGATAAACGTTCCGTTCGGCCTATGTCATCAGAAACTGATGAAAACTTTTTTAAAAAATAACAAAATCATGAGAAAAGACCAACGTTTGAGTGTTCGAATGATGTCAGATATTACGAACTTTACGACAATAAGAAAACTTTTGGCCGAAAATTTGCATAACTAAAATCTTAATCAAGACAACATCCCCGGCGCACATTGCGCTCTCTGTAAAACAGTTCTCGGCGGACAAACTTTTTACTCTGCCCCAACATCCACCGTACTCACAAGATCTCACCAGATGTGATTTCTACCTGTTTATTAAAATGAAAAATGCATTGAAGGGAACACATTTTGAATCTATTGATGAGGTGAAGGCAAAAACGGCAAACTTACTGAAGATGGTAACACCTAATGAGGCACAGTCCTGCTTTGAAAGGTGGAAAACTCGTATGCAGTTATGTATGGATAGAGAAGGGGAATATTTTAAAACGGATGAAAAGGTATTTGTACATTGCTCTCAATAAAGATAATTTTTTAGACCAATCCGGTTATTTAATTGTCACAGAACGTATGACGTTGCATGAAAAGAAGAAGATGCTGGGATATGTAAATGATTACAAGCTAAGAGCAATCAAAAGATACAGGGTGGAAGAACGGCGTTTCAGAATCTGAATAAGAGGAAAACTAAAAATTATGCAATGAGTTTCTAATTCGGATGCTGTAATTAAATGTTAGTTGTTTGTTAGACCATTACTTTATACGACTTATAAAAAGAAGCAGAACGTATCGTAATGCAATTCAGGCAGGATCGTAGCTTTCAGATTATGTGGTTTATTGCTCCACGACATTTCTGTACACATTGGTCAAAAATCCAGCGACTGTCATTCGAATGTGGAATTGGTGGGTTCTGGAGGTTCATACGTAATGCAGTGCATGATTTTATAATGGTGACTAAATTAAGAGAAAATGGCTACTGCGTGTTGAATTAAGAAAGAAACCAAAAATTTAAACAATACCAAATTTATAACCTTAAATATTCACCTTTTAAAATACAAGAATGCTCTAGAAACCTGGAGTTGAGGAGTGCCATTGAAATGTTGGTGAGAGCTTTTATAATAGAAAAGGGAGTGTTGCCACAAGTTTCACTATCTGCAGAAGCTTTAACAGGGCATCTTCAGATTGTAAAATTTTGCTAAAATTCAAGATTTTAGATTGAGGTAGGAATCTTTAGTGACCGCAGAGTAAACTATGTCGTCAACGTGGCCAACACCTCGGCGTCAAGAGTCGGCACGAGGCAATGGAATTTCGTCCTATCATCCGTGATCCGTATACTCCGATTCGATTAGAAAAAATAGTTCCTCTTTCAAAAGGGAGGTGCCCTGCATGCTATTCAGGAAACTTCTCTAAGGGGATCATCTCCAACATCCAATGCAAGTTAAGTTTCCGAAGGTAATTCAGGTTTAGTTCGTGAATGGTTACAAGAGAAAAGGTAAATTCAAATATTCACAATCCAAAAACAAATCTTACCAGCTCTGGTTGCAAGTGACTTCTATATCACCAGGCTATCATACAACTTTAGGCTAAAAAGATGCATTCGGAATCATCCAAATTTTTCATACTAAGATTTTGATCATTAAATTTAAACAGTAGGTCACCACTTATAATGGTGAAAAAATTAAGGCAAAGTGGCTACTGCGTGTTCAATTAAGGAAAACGCCAAAACTTTAAGCAACGGCTATTTTTTAATATAACCTTATTTATTCCCCTTTATAAAATACAAGAATGTTCTAGGGACCTGTCATTGAGGAGTTCCAGGAAAATGTTGGTGCGAGCTTTTATGATAGAAAGGTGGTGAGGCCGCAAGCTTAACGAATGTGTTGAAATAATAAAATAGACGACCACCATGTAGCACCACAATTTCAAAGCCTTCTGTAGCTAATATCTGAGGAGACAGTCATTTTGTCAAATCAGCCTTACAGGATCATAGGGCCATATCACAGACCTTGAATAAAGAAGTGAACTTGTTCACAACACGACAAGAATCCTCAAGGATAGTGCGATGACGTATAAAGCAGCACAGAGTTTATTATTTTCTTGACACTGCAGCACAGAGACGCACGACGATAGCGGGGCGCACAACAGAAAAAGGAATGGCATTACGTCATTTTTTAAGCTAAGTCCTGATTCTGCTTGCAGTATCATGATTGAACGTATCCTAGTCTGGAAGTATCATGGAGGACGCGGGCGGCTTGCTTACATTTGATATCATTGTAAGACTGGTGGGATTGTAAACTGAACAAGCTGCGTTGCATTTGTCAGATATTAAGGTTGGTAGCTGTGCCCTATCTTCCAAGTCTGAAATATGTCCTCTTTTAACAAGATAACACAAAGTCTCATGTTGCCGGCCATCTTCAGATCCACTTGGATACATAGTGTGTTTGGCTGTTGTCCTGCCCTGCACGTTTTCCAGATCTCTAATCTAATTAAAGCATCCGGTTATTTAATGGTGTCCTCACTGTTCTTTATTCATTACAGCTTATAGATTACCTAGTATATAAATAATCAGCATGAAATGATTTGTCAATGATTGCCTCCAGTTCGATTCAATACCTAACCGGGTTAGAGCCGTTTTAGCTTCCAGATTCTACAGTTGTGTACACTACCTTCGTTCCTTGTGTATCTCCAAATTGTCTACAAACTAAATCATGTTTTCTTTCTGCTATACTCTACACATACAATAATTAAGCTTTGTAATTTACTTTTCTTCTTGTGTTTGCAATTTTAATAATATGCTATGTAGCTTTTCATCTAATCGACTAAAGTAATTGACACTAAAATGACACTGTGTTTAGAAGCAAGCATTAATCATTTTATTCATTTACGAACATTGAGGGATTGATTTCTTATTAACATTACGCTGTCAGACTGAATGATGTTACTGGTGACATACCTCGTAATTTTGAGCCTCTGTCAAATGACGAGGATGACATCTGAGCTTTCAACCCACTTTCCAAACTTTCACATCATGATTACTTGAGGACTTTGAACCTGGACAGATTTAATGTTCATCATGTAGTCCACATATGGCCTATAGTTTCATTAGGATAATTTTCGTTTTGTCCACTTCAAGAAATTTGAATAATAGGCAAGTTCATTTAATTTTGGACATCATAGTATTCTAATGATTTACAAAAGCTTTTGTTAATATCATTCATTGTAACATTTCCCAGCATATTTTCTCATACTTTTTAAATCGTTACTGAAGATTTGTAAATGTATAATAATATATAGTTGAAACATTTGTGATAAATTTAAACAAAAGACATTGGTACGCGTAAATTTGTTTTATTTCTCAACTTATTAAAACTTTCTTCAATTTTTTATTGTTCGATAAGTTGTTAAATTACAATTAACTGAAATGTACAAATGTATAACTAATAACAAAATAGTTCAGTGTAATTGCAAAGTTTCTGACAAAAACTCTTCGTTTTTTAACTCCTTAACAGCAAAAACAATTTAAAAAAAAGAGCAGATTTGTTTATTCAAGACAGAATTATAAAAAGTGTAGTTGAAAATAAACTAGTTGGAAATAAACCAACCATCACACACACACTCATTATATTTATAAATAGTCTGGTAATGTCATGATAACGTAGTATTTCTTTGTTTGAAAAATACTCCAAGTTCTTTTATTTACTCTTTTAACATTACACGAATGTAATAATAAATAAAAATGCAGAAAAATACTCATCTCTTATAAATCGCATCACTATATTTTTAACAAGATTTACAGTTAATCACAGAACAATATTTGAAACAAAAAACATTAAACTCTTATAATACCATTTATTTAAGCTTGTAAGTTACAAATGTGTTACTTTGATGCTATCAAAACAGATTAATCGATTTTGATCTTTACTAATATCATAATTCCTTCTTAAGCAGCTTTTAAACTCATAACCGTTAAGCTTCTATTTTTTTTTCTAATCCGTCGATTGCCTTGCGTTACGTTGCTTATTAGAATAGAGATATGTGCGTGAGACGATAAATTTTTATCAATTTTCCACAGCTAATTCAAAGTTAATTTGTATGTTTATAGAAGTTGTCATATTTTGAAAATTTTCTTTATATACTGCTTGAATAAATTAAGTTAAAAAATATTACTATGGGGTCTTAGATAAAAATTATTCTGAAATTCTATTGGAGAATATTATAACTAACGCTATAATATAAATGCATATATATATATATATATATATATATATATATTCCCTCCCTCTATATATTTATACAATGCTGGACAATTAATAAGGACGGATAACACTATCATCCATAGCAACCACAAAATGATAGGAAGCAAAATGTGGAAAATTAGAATAAGTGTGGGATATTAGTAAGAAGAAGTATGAGTATGCAAATTTTTTTCCACGTCTGTTCATCACGCGATAGCGTTCATAAGAGCTTTAAAGGTTCTGACGCGTGTGGACAGTTGTTGTTTCAAGTCAAAGTTTTACAGGAAAGATTTAATAGACGAACTTAAAATTTTTGGCATCTATTCCCGACATCACATAGATGATTTTATGCGTGGCCGAATTATTGGAAAAATCAAAGAAGGGCGAAAAATAACAGATGTTGCCAGGGAGTTCGACATCGCTCACAGCGTTGTTTCACGGCTGTGGAAGTCATTTAAAACTACTGAAATGTGTAGTAGACGGCACGGGGGAGGTTGTGTTAGAAGTACGACGCCTGCAGAAGACAGATATATCGTCCTATCAGCAAAAAGGAACAGGCGCACCACAGCTCAGCAGGTGGCAAATCAGTTTCTTGCTGCCTAAGGAAAGCAGATCTCCCGAAAAACTGTTGCCAGACGTTTGAGGGGAGGAGGACTATACGCACGCAGACCTGTTGTGTGTGTCCCATTGACCAGACAGCACCGTACTGCCCGTTTGCAAAGGTGTCGTGAGCATCACAATTGGACTGAACAGGACTGGGCATGCGTACTATTCTCAGATGAGAGTAGGTTCAGTCTGTCATCGGATTGTAGACGCCAACTGATCTGGCGCGAGAGTGGTACTGCTTATCGTCCAGAAAATATCCAGGAAAAGGACCGATATCCGACATGCAGTATCATGGTGTGGGCCGGCATCACGATCAATGGCCGCACGCGCCTAAATGTGGTTGCGAATGGGAGTATGACGGGCCAACGATACATTGATGAAGTTCTACTTCCTCATGTTCGTCTTTTCCGTGGTGCTGTCGGTGATAAATTTGTTTTTTTGGACGACAACGCAGCATGTCATCGAACACTCGCTGTTCAGAATTGTCTAGACAGCGAGGGTATTCAACGTCTCGTATGGCCAGCGTGTTCTCCGGATCTAAACCCCATTGAAAATGTGAGGTATGCTTTGGGGAGGCAAGTTGCTGGTCGAAACTATCCACCGACAAACAAGAACACCCTCATCCGTGCACTCACAGAGGAATGGGATAAATTGCCTCAACAGCTGCTGGATAATGTTGTGCAAAGTATGGTACGACGTGTAGAATGTTGCATCACACTCCACGGTGGACATATCCCGTACTGATACCTTTCTTTAAGGTGCCTGCTGACTTTTATAGATGCATTGTTCCATTTCTCCGTACGCAGATCAAATGAACATTTTTTTTTTCTTCTTTCAGATGTTTCACAGCTTTTGTACTTTCCAGAACAATAAATATTCTTTATTCTCATGTCTGAACAGTGTGACAACTATATTTTATCCCACTAGGCCTCATGTCTCGCTTAATGTTATGCTACATAGCAATTTGTGATCCGTCCTTAGCAATTGTCCAGCAGTGTATATTTATTTGTCTTGTTCAAATTTTCAATCGTTAATAAAATACTTTCTATTCATCTATTCAAGTTCAAATACATTTTTTTAAACTTGTAGTGGATGACATTTGATGTTAATACTTTTTTTCAAACATTAATTCATTAATTAAATTAAAAAACGAATAAATAGTAACAAAAATAATATTCCAACAGAATATCTAAAAAGGGAAATTTTTTGTGGCGCCCCTATAGAGCTATGGATGGTGCGTTGGACTTTAAATCCACAGGTCGTCGCTTCGAATCCCACCTGAGACATCCTAATTTCTGAAAATGAAAAATTTCTTTTTTTATTATACTATTTTGTTAGAATAATAAAATTTAATTAATGAATAAGTAGTAACAAATTATAAAAATTGTCCAATACATCCTATATAGAAAGGAAAATGGAAAATTGCAAGGAAAATCACTTTCTGTTTTGTCACTTAAGAGTGTGATTCTGTCATAAGTATATACATATTTATATTAATTGTAACTATTTAATAAAAAGTAACTAAAATAAAGTTTTTCTTTGTTGACCTAAGTAAAAAGTAACTTAATTTTTTTTTATATTACTTGTATATTATTTCATCCATAGTAAATTTTTTCAAGTTTGATACTTGTCATCTATTTCATCGCATTCTCATTCTTTAAGAAGAATTTTAAAACTTTAAAAGTGAGAAATTATTTTAAGAAGGGCAGCAATAAATTTTTTTCACTTCAACTTCTTAGTATAAGTTGCAGTAATATAAAATAATCCTTATCTTAAAATACGTTCCTGTAAGCTGCTTGCTTTACAAAGAAAATACAATTAAAACTTAAAACATACAGTTTTAGATATTTTTTTCGTGTACTAACACTTTCTTTTTACTTAAATCTATAAATATTTTTTTAATTCGCTAACAAAACTATTTTATAGTAGTCTTCATCATTTCAAATTTAAATTTTAAATTTTTTAAAAATATTTGCTTTTAAACTGTATTCGCTTTTACATATTCTTTAGTAAATATGCGACTGTAAAATCTAATTTTAACTTTGTTTTTCCATTTCAAAACTGTTACGTACATCTTATGTTTCAAATTCTTTCATGTTTAATTTTAAAAATTTGATTTAAAGAGGACAAATTACTTGTTCTTTTGGGCATTCTTAATACTAGAAGGCTCACAATAATGAACAGTAAAACATGTCATGACCAACTATGCTTTTTCATAAAATTGTAACATGCGTTTTAAAATGTATTCCAAGGTTGAGATCTTCATATTACATAGGCAAAAAAACATTTTAACCTATATACAGTCGGACTTCTACATAAGAAAGTCGGTAAATCCCCCAAAAAAGTTCGTTATATGGAAAATTCCTTATATGGAGGTTCACCTTTCAATATACCTTATAAACCACATAAAAAAAAATTTTACGTTCATAAACACTATGTATTAAAATATGTAATTATTCATACCTTTTTGTAAATTAATATATATATTTTTATATATCTTAACTATCAAAAGAAAGAAAAATTGCAAGGAAAGTTTCTAGTCGCCTTTATCCACTTCCTGAAGAATTAAATGATTTCTTTGATGCTCAAGCACTTAAGCTTTAAAATTTTCGAGCTACAAGAAACAAAATTACCAGTACGACTTATCAATACTACAAATGAACGGATACTAGTTTAAGGACACGAGACAGCTCCAATGAGGGTGAAAGGAGATTTTGAAGATGTTTATAGTGAACTGGACAATGGGGGTCGAAGGTTGTACTTCTTAGATGAAACGCCCAGAATTATATTGCTCTGGGCGAATTAGGCACCTAATAAAAACCCTTTCAAAATGTATGTCCACTATAAAATGTGTTAAAAGTGAGAATAACTTGAAATGTCCAGAAATACTTTAAAAATAGGGTGAAAAAAATTGAATCCTAAGAGAAAAAGTTCGTTATATAGAAAATGCACTTCGCTATAGAGAGGTTATTTTACGAAGAGAATTCTAAAATGCTCTTGGTGCCAGGAAAAAGTTCGCTATATAGAAAAATTCGCAATATAGAGGTTCGACTTATTATACATATAATGATCAGTATTCATCTTTTAACGTTCTTTGTACCGGATTAGCTGGTTGGTTTGAATTCACGGTCCCACTAGAAGCGGGCACGAAAGCTACTGGCGCGAGTGGATAAGTTAATAATAACGTTGCACTGTTCAGCTACTCGAGGACTTTTGGTGACGGACCACATAATTTTGAACCATGGTCTAAAGACAAGGACGACACCTGAGCCGGTACCCCCCCTCCTTTCCTAACCTTCACAACACACCAACTGGTGAACGTTTGAGTCCTGGCATATTTAAAGTGCATCAGCCCCTCAGCACCGCGAGTCTTCAGCGGTACAAGGCTCGAATTCATTACACGCCAGCCAAAAGTCCGTTACCTTGACCACTAAGCTACAGTGGCCAAAAGCTGCTGGCCACAAATCTCGTAGGTTCGACCCACTACGTTAAGGGGAGGGCGAGGCGTAAGATGTGGGAGGGGAGCAGTTTCTTGGACTCCTTGATTTGACACTAAACTCTCTGTATTAACCTATTCTGTTTATTTTTAGCTTTTTTTTACTTTGTTTTTTTTTATTAAAATTATCTTTCAATACTGATAAAAATTGTTTTTAAAATGATTAAAAGTCTAACGATATCTTTCCACCAATCATAAGCTCCGTTCACGGAAGTCGTGTGAGTTTTGTAACTTCCGGTTGCCGTTACTTACAAAAACTCTCATTTCAAGGGGAAAATTGGCCTGCTTCTTGTTATTGTCATGTCGTACACACGTGTGCCTTTTCTGGGCTATTCGTTAAGTGTCATCTAGATGTTTATTTGTGTTTATGTTTAAATGTACAATAAACTTTATTACCATCCAACAAAAAGACTGCCTCATCAATGCAACCATAAAAACATCAATAATTCCATATGATCTGGATCATGGGTGTCTAAACTATGACCGTATGAGGGCCACATTGAAAGAAAAAAAATTTCTAGGCCAGACATACATTTTTTCAATAAAAAAAATCAAAATTAATTTTATGTAGTTTTATTAAAATAAATCAACTTAATTTTACTATAATTTTTTTTAATTTGGATTAGATATGTTTAGGTATATATATATATATATATATATATATATATATATATATATATATATATATATATATATATTTATTTTAAATTCATAAAAGTTTCGTTTCATTTAGTTTGGATTTCTTAAAGATGGAAAAAATCCAAATTAATGAGAAGGATGAATTTGTTTTTGTTGAAAAAGCAAATCAATATCGGTTTCAGTAGACGAGGTTGCAATTCTTAATTTATTTTCAAGGTTTTGTCAATGATCTCTGTCCTATTTTTGTTTTTTGTATGCTTCATTCTTGAAGCCAATTATTCAGAAATATAGGTATTGCCAAAAGTTGAAGACATTAATACAGCATGATTGTGAAAATTAGGATATTTATCGCTGAGCAGGTAACCTTTATAAAACTCGAGTAAAGAAACATTCCCAATTTTTTTTTCTTTCAGTTGAATATCACCTTGCAGTTCAATGCATTTTATTTGAAGATTTGAAGGTAATTTATTTAATTATAGAAGAAATGGGGTAGAAAATACGTTGAAATATTCTTTCGAAATACTTTTTTGAAAATCTTGAAATCTACTTTCAAACTGTTGAATTAAATCAAAAATTAATGCAGCGTATTTTGTGCAACTCATAGGTTAGGAGCAACCAAAGCACTGAAATGTGTCAAATCTTTTACTTTTATTTGATTGAGCCAAAATTTCAACTTTCTTTCAAACGTTGTTATTGTTTGGAAAATATTATTAAGAAATTGATTTTTTCCTTGAAGTCTAAAATTGAAATGTTCTGTTAACTCTGTTAAAAAGCTGAATTTATATATATATATATATAAAACCTTATTTTCGTCTTCAAATTCAGTCACAGGTCACCCTTTTGTTTGCATAAATATTTTTATTTCAGTACTTCAGTATTTAAATCGTAAAATCTTTTGAGTATTTTCCCCTTTCTGTACCATCTTACTTCTGTATAATGAATAATATCTGCAAATTTAATGCCCATTGCCTTAAGAAATTCTTGAAATTGTCTTTGATTACGTCCTTTGCTTCTATAAAGTAATTTATAACAACGCTCAATACATTTTCCAGTTTTAAAATTTTTCCACATGGATTGCTCCAATGTACAAAGTCATAACAAGATGTTATATTAAAATTTTTATTTCAAAACAAATGTCAATGAATCGATTACATATGAAAAATATTGCCAACATTTATTTTTTAAAAAAAAACTGTAAATTTAAATATTTTTATTATTTGCGTTTGAGCCACACTTTAGACAAGCATGGTCTAGATAAAGAAAGCTTTCACACTTCGGGGTACACGATATATATATATATATATATATATATATATATATATATATATATATATATATATATATATATATATATATATATATATATATATATATATATATATATATATATTACAGAAATATAAAACTATTTAAGTGTTTATAAGTTCCCTTATTAATATTTACAATTATAGAAATTTATTTTTGAGCTATTTCTCAAATTGTTTATGTAGCAAATACTTTCGGTATGTCTTTATTGTTTCCATTGTTTTGCCTTTTCAATGCAAATAGATACTTATAGGGATTACAGAAATAAAAGTTGTTTTTACACGCATGTAACTATTACACAGAACAAACTTATCATTCTTCATCGAATAAATCATCAATATTTCATGAATAAACATCCTTTATGAAAAATATATTATGACCATTTGTCAAAAGTATACAAATAGTTGACATTCAAGCAATTAACTAAGCAGTTTTATAGAAGCAGACATCGAATTCATAATGATCAACGACAACACAATTCTTTCAAAACAGCAATAGTTCCCAGCGCTTATTTTATTCATTTTTACAAGTTACCGTCAAATCCGGCGTAGAACGCTCACTTTTAACACACAAAATAAGATTGTAATTTACCGGTGCGCGTTATACGCCGGGTATAAAAAAAAGAGAGCTTTAAAAATTTTAAAAGAAAAGAGAGAGAGAGAGAGGTGAGCATAGAAAGAAATTAAACTTTTATATGTATCGAAATACTTTTTTATTTAAAAGAAATGAAATTAAGGGGTTGATTTTATAGAAATATAATATTTTTTTAAAAATCCTGGGGTAATATCTCGAATCAATGGCTTTGAAACATAATAGCATTGCTAACGCGCATTGGAGGTTCCGTCGCCAAACAGGGGGTGCGCGTTATACGGCGAATGTGCCTTAAAATTAAAAAATATGCAGCCTGAAAGTATAGGTACGCGTTATACACCGGTGCGCCTTATACGCCGGATTTTACGGTATATGAAAGGAAATATAGGGATGTGATTTAAATTTGATTCTTAATAGAATGATTAAACATTTTCCCATCTCACAATAAAGAAATTATAAAGCTATTTCTCTTTATTCTGTTTTCAATGTATTTTCACTCAACACACAAAAGTTAATAGGGGTGTTAATTTTGTCTCGAGGGCTGGAAATATACACAATATTCAAATAGATACAATTCTTTGAAGCTAAAATAAATAAAATTCGATTCTTTTACACATTATTTATAAAGGAATGTGGTTTCAAAAAAGATCAAAATGTTTAAAATGCAATCACAATTTTAAAAATTATAAGCATATGAAAATAAGAAACATTTTTTTAATAAACATTAAGTAAATTTTACTTTGCGAGTGATATTTTCTAAGATAGCAGTCTTTGATGTATAAATTTATACAGAATTATAAAATATATCATACTCTTTAAACCCTATCTAATTTTAGCATTGTATATCTTTTATATTTCAAAATATTTTTAAAAGTTTAAATTATTTTTAAAAAATTTAAAAATGCAGTTTTTTAGTTTTAAAAATATTATTTATTATTATTCTTTTTACGTAAAAATAGCTAGAGTGTAATTAAGCTATTTTTAACTTTATAAATCAACTTATTGCTAGTAATTAGAGCTTCTACTTTAAAAAATATCATGTGCAACGTTAAACTTAATTAATATTTCTCTCAGAAATGTTTTTTTTATTTTCATGTGCTTAAAATTTTTTAATTATGAATATAATTTTAACATTTTCCACTTTTTGAAGCCTCATTATTTTACAAATAATGTGTAAAAGAATCGAATTATTTAACTTTAATTTCAAAAAATTCTATCTATTCGAAAATTATTTATATTTTCAGCCCTCGAGACAAAGCTAACACCACTCAGACCCCTTACATTTAATGAACATTTCATGAAATAATCATAATTCAAATAACTTAACTTTATCACTTTTTTAAAAAATAATTTTTCTCTAATATTTAAATAAAATGAAAATACACACACACACACACACATATATATATATATATATATATATATATATATATATATATATATATATATATATATATATATATATATATATATATATATATATATATATATATATATATATATATATATATATATATATATATATATTAAGGGATATTATTAAAAAAACTCATGATTTTACATTTTTTACTTCCTTTTATGTTTAAAATCGAGTTTAAGAAAAATAAAATATTTTAATCTCACTGTAGCAATCTGGTGAAGTATTTCGCTAACATTCTTCGCATTTACTTTTCAAATTACAAAAAAACTGGGAGAAGTTGAGTTTACAAATTAGAAACATTATATAAAATAAGTTTCTTTACAAATCTGTGTGAGTGCAGAATTGATTTTACACATGTACTGAACAATAAAACTCAATTATTTTACATACTTGATGTTTCATCCTGAAGCATTTGAAAAAAATTAATCATTTTATACATAAATAATTTATAAATGATGTTCATTTATTTAAATTTTTATATGAAATTTCAAATTTAAGTTATTGGGATTGTTACATAATTAACTAAATTAACTGAAAATTTTGTTATTTTTAATAAATATTACCTTATCCACTTCACACAAATAGATATTGTAGCCTATAAATATGTTATCAGCTCACTATCAATACTACTTCTTATACAAAGCCCATCCCCCGATTTTGATTTACATAAATTTCAAAAGTAAACTACATTTGGTTCTATTTATTATGCTCTTCGCAAAAATAATGGAGATAATAGGTGGTTGCAATTTTATGTTTCGAACAGGATATATATATAATTGTACTTCCCCTTACAATAAGTGTCACTCATTTAATTTGGAATACACCAAATGGGAATTTTAATTAAATCATCATCGAATAAGCTAAATTTAATTAAATTGTTGCCTTCATTTCTCTTTTTCTTTTTAGTTCATCATTGGTGCCTCCATGTCTTACAATTTCTATGAGTTTGTATTTTGTTTTTCAAGTTGAGAATTTGTACAAGAGTTTACTTGACAAAGAGTTGTTTGCTTTATTGCCTGGCTCGTAAAAATTTGATTACTCGAAGCTTGAACACATTGCTAATAAATCAAAAATTTGTTTTTTGATAAATCTGATATAAAATTGTTGGCTAATCGGTTTGATATTTAAACTCAACAACTTTGTAGAATCCAGCAGTAGTAAGTAGTTTTCAAATTTAGTAATTTTGTATAGTTTGCAATTTAATTAATTAATACACTCTATAACAAAAAAACAACGCATCAAGAATGAGTTGTCCGATAAAGACAAAAATTGGTGGGTAGAAAGCTTATGTACAAAATACAAAATTATTAAAATTTCAGAAAAATTACATGATTGATTTCAAAGTTACACAGTTTCAAAGTAACTACTTCTTTATCCTAAATGCAAGCTGCCATACGACGTGGCATAGAGGGATAAAGCACCCTAATGGTCTCCTATGGTATTTCTTGCCACATTTGCTCCAATCATCGAGCCAGGTCATCAACATTCCCTGGTAGATGAAGTCGCCTCCCCATCATATCCCGAACATGCTCTATTTGAGAGACATCTGGAGGTCTGGCTGGCCATGGAAATGTTTGACAAGCTGCAAGACAGTTCATAGCAAAACGTTCCGTATGTAGTCTGGCATTATCGTGCTGAAAAATAAGGCCAGAACTTTTCACTGCAAAAGGAACGGTTGCAAAACAGTTCTCAGAATGTCGTCGAGCACCGCTGTGCTGTAATTGTGCCTCTAATGACGACCAAAGGGATCCGGCTGTCAAAAGAAATGGCACTGCAGACTATAAATTCTGGTTTAAGGCCTGTGGGGCATGCAATAATGAAAGCATCATCGGCACGCTACCCTGGGCGTCTCCAGACATATCTTCGATTATCCTCCTTCAGAACACAGTTGGAAGCGGGATTTTGTCGCTGAACACTATACGTCCTCAGCCAGCATAATTCCAACCTGATCGAGCCAAGCCCCACTGTAATCTGTCTCAACAGTGTGCGTGCGTGAGTGTTAGGTGGTGTAGTGGTCGGCAAGAGAGTAAATTTCGATCTATCATCCGAATGTCAATGGTCATGTTGGACACTCGTGTGCGGGTCGCACGTCTGATGGTTGATTACGTTGAATCAGGAGCTGTGAAAGCTGAGCTAACAATCAATCTGTCCTCCCGATCTGAAGTGGCCCTAGGTCAACCACTACCATCATGTCCACCCATTCTGGTCAGCATCTTCTATTGGCCACATTACTTCGACCCATATAACAAGCAATTCTCCGATTTGCCCAAAAAACCTGCCTATTTCAATCCAATGATATGACCTCTTTCAAACTCTGACAGTTTCTCGCAATGAGCTCGAATCCTTCGGCGAAGCAATTATTCAGTCGTTGAAAGGTATCCTAAATCACAATGCAACAGAAGTTTTTACCATCAGATTGAGAATCGCTTCTTATAAACACCTGCTGAGTGCGCAGCTCCGACGCGCTGCAGCTCCGGCTATTCATTCATTGGACACGAAATTTTAATCATTTGCATGTTCAGTTCAAATATCTTTGCATACGAAGTTTCATTATAATCGGGCAACTCCTTTGTTGTGCATCTTTTTTTTTCTTTTTGTTATAGAGGGTACTTCGTTAACGAATAAAATATACAAACTTTAGTTTATTATTATTATTAGCATAGCTCTAAAGACATAGAGGGTGGCTATCTACGATAGACCTAGTAGTTTTAAACAAACATTCAGATTAACGAAGGCAACACTAACATCCATTGACAACACTCGTGGTCTTTGAGATCTCCATCATTCTACTAGTCGTTTCATTTTTAAGAGATATATCATAAAATTCTTCGTTTTGGAAAATTCGAAGTTGACAAACGTTTACGGGGTTTCTGCTCCTTCCATGCCATTCTTTAAAAAGTGGGCATCTGAATTTAAACATATAATCACCCGTCCCTTGAAGATGACCCTCGTGAAGAACGGCCGAAAACCACAACCACACCGGAAAAGTGCAAGATATTGTGTTGGACGATAGGCGAGTGAAGGTGGGTGTGATAGCTGAGGCAGTGGGGATTTAGAAGAAAGGGTACCAAACATCTTGTTCTAAGAATTAAAGAAACGAAAGCCCTGAGAAGATTGGTGCCAAATTTGCTGGTCCATGGTAGCCTAGTGGTCAAGGTAACTTTGTCGTGGCCGGCGTATCATGAGTTTAAGCAAGTACCGCAGAAGACCCTCCGTGCAGAGGGGACCGATGCACGTTAAATATGTCGAGACTCAAATGTCCTCCCATTGGTGTGGTGTGGAAGTTGGGAGAGGTAGGAGCCAACTAAGGTGTCGTCCGCGACATTTTGCCATGATTCAAAATTACGATGTCTGTTCCCCAAAGCATTCGAGTAGCTAAAAGGTGCAACGTTAATATTCACTCGCTCACCACATTTGCTGAATGCGAATCAAACGAAAATAAGCAAACGATTTTCCCAGCAATATTTGGACCAATTTTGTGCCGCGATTCGTCCCCACTACTACACGCCGAAACTTAAACAGCATTCAAAGCAGTGGGTGGAAGCCGGTGGTTCAGGGTCAAAGAAAGCGAAGTCGATCGCATCTGAGGGAAAGATCATGGCAAGATTTTTTTTGGAAGGCGAAAGGGATCTTGTTAATTGATTACCTTGAAAAAGGCTGAAAAATTACAGGCGAAACATTCTTGACCCTCTGGACGCCAAATTTTGCGAGAAAAGACCTAGCTTAGAGAAGAAAAAAATCCTTTTTCTCAAGACAACACACACATATGTGCACAAGAATGTGTTGGCGATGGGAAAACTGCTTTATTTTGCGATCGGCCATAATTCCCTATTGTCCTCATTTGACACCTTCAGAATTCTATCTGTTTCAAAATTTGAAGAACTTTGTTTCTGGAAGCGCTTCACGTCCAATGAAGGAGTTGAAAGGGCCACAGATGAATAGATTCTCAGCCTGTCAGACTCTCCATTCCAGAAAGAAACGCTGATGTTGGAGGATCACCGATTCAAGTGTGTTGAAGTCAAAGGAGGTTATGTACAAAAATAAAGTCATTGTTTAGCTGAAAATCGCAATCCTTCACTGTCAGGTCGATAATTTTCACCCTCCCCTCATATGTTTTGCCATATGTCTGTAGGGATTCAAAGTAATATTAACGACTGGTTTGATATAGTAGTATAAGGTCTAAAAAGATATCCGACTAGTTGCGACAACTTTTTTTTTAAATGGAATTATGAAGATTTTTTGTGGTTTCCAGATTTATTCAATGCATTTTAAGAAAAAAGAGCTGAAATTAAGAAGAGAAAAATAAATTATTACTACTAAAATGGGAGAAAAATGGACAAAAAATTACATAAACGGGCTCTGTAAAAATAGTAAATGAACTAATTTTCAATTTTAATGTATTACTTTGCTCTTCCTTTTTGAAAAGACCTTCAGGACAAGAGATATTTTAATTTTTTCAAAAGCTAGAACACTTTATCTTATATGTTATATGAAATTGCTTAAAAAAACAGTGATTATATTTACATAAAGAACTGTAAATTTTGTAATAAAACAGTGATGGATAAATCTGAACGTTAAAACACTTCTAATGTTATACAGAACATACTCAAAAAAAATCCAACAAATTATTTTAAAAACTTTTTGAGCAATCTCTGTCCCCGTTTGAACTTCTCGAAAAAAACAAATTTAGAGTAAAACGCATTTTTAAGTTTGACATGTTATGTAAAGTTATGGCATCTGCTTTTACTAAAACACTTGTAGTTTTTGTTCTAGTGAATGGAAAATAAAAAACTTGGCATTTTTATGAAGCTAATAAAAAGACCTGTAAAATAAAATCTTAAAAACAATTGTCAGTTTTTTAAAAAATCAGGATTTTAAGGTTGTCGGACGCCTAGAGTCAGTGCTTCTCAAACTTATCGATAATTGAGACCCGGCTTTCAACCATAATTTTAATCGCGTCCCCGTTCATACAATAACGATGTATTAAAATCAACCATGTACTTTGAATAAAGTTACACTACGACTTTAATTATAAACCTTACAAATTATCAAGATAAATATTAAATTTTGAAAATAATTTTGTAGATGACAAGGTTCACTAGTAATTATTGCACTTGTTTTTAACTTAGTATTGTTAAATTAATTAACAACTACACTGAGATATATTTATAAGTATATTATATCAATATAAAAATGTGTATTTTATACTTTATTATCTGAGAATATATTTTATTTTGCTTCCTTTCAGTAAATTAATAATTTTTTTAATAATCTTTAATTTTCGAGTTTCCGATATGCTCACGCCCCCCACATAGGACCTTCAAGGGAGGGGGGTGCGCCCCCCAGTTTGAGAAACGCTGGCTTAAGTTGTCTATTGAGGTACATAAGAAGTATTAAAACTATGCTTTGATTCAATGTATTACACAAAATTTTATCTCACGGAATTTTTATAAAAAAATTTCTTTCAATTACAAATAAAGCTAGTTGAGAGCTATAACTAAATTAGAGACTTCTAAGATTTAACTTAATTTTTATTTTTATGCGTTTAATTTTACAACACGTGATTGAATTCTTTTTCAATACAAGTGACAACACGCTCATAAGGAAGTGTATAAATAAAAAAAAAGTATTTTTACCTCGCACAGTCTTCAGAATGTTACAAATATTTTCTTATTGTTATTTACCCAGCAGAATTCATGGAAACTAAACGAATAGTAAACGAAGAAGGTAATTTTTAGTGTTGTTGAACTTTCTTTTTATATAATTTTAGTAAAAATTTTGATCCCCTCTTTTGCAAAAGTGGTTTGACTAAGAGAACACAAACAACAAGAATTTTTTAACATAATTAATCAGTATATATATCGAGGATTCTCATTATACATCATTCAGTGTAAAAAAAGATTTTATGAATTAGAAATTTTTACATTTGTTCATTGATAAAATACATTAAGCACTCTCAATAATTAGTTATTTGTGCTAAAAGCAATTCATTAAAAATTTTGAAAAAATATATAACTGATAGATCAATTTTAAATTTATTTAAAATTCCAGATACCGTATTTCCGTGAATCTAAGCCGCACTTTTTTTCACTGTTAATGCTACTGAAAATCGGGTGCGGCTTAGATTTGAAGGAAAAAAATTCGTTGGATGGGGCAATTATAACAATTACAGTTTCATTATGTATTTAAAAGCTTATAATACTGGTAAAATAACTAATGATTCACTTTTTATTAGTTCTCATTTTAAATTTAATTGAATTTCGTAAAATTGGATATCGATAAACCATTTTGCGCTATTTTCGATTTTTCACAAAATTTTTTGAGAATTTGAGGTGCAGCATAAAATTGAAGGCATCTTAAATTCGAACGAATACAGTATTTCTTTGCTTATAAAATTTAAATTCATTATTTTAAGTTAAGTATAATTATTGTTCAGTTATATAATTCTTCATATTAATATTTTAAAATGTGGAATATTTTAAATGTAAAGATGTCTTCGATTTGAGTTTTGGCAAAAAACTGTACTTCTAGAATATATCTTATGTTATATAGTTATATATTATATTCTATTAATATTTATTATATTCTTTTTTCCAATTATATAAGGAATGATATTAAATATTATTCGTATTTATTTAATTGGATCAAATTTCTCCTACGTTCAACAAGTCCCAATTTTTACTCTCTCTCTCTCTATTCATTTAATATTTTATAATTTAATACTTTTATGTTACAACAAACTATTGGGTTCATATATTTACAGATTCCAAACTTGAAGGTAAAATAATAGATATATATGCAGAGAATAAACACAAAATATATAAATACTACATGTTTTGCGTGGGAGGGAACATGTAACACTTTTCCATCTAAAAAGAAAATCAGGGATTGTGTGTGTGCTTCCGTCATTTTTCGTTATTATACTAATGTATATTAAATTCTAAATATAGTAGATGCACACGACCGTAATAAATGCACTATTAAATATTTTAAATCTAATCTAGATACTTCCTCAAAAATAGTATTTTAGCTAAGCCCCCAGCTTTTTCCCACAATTCTTGGTTATTTTTATCGCAATCCGAGTTCTCAAACCCTCACACATACACACATTCGATACATCAGGTAATTAAAACACCTGAAATTTGATCAGGAAGGTCACTAGGTACTGTTCACCTTCAAAAATCGTGACACCATCATGAGTCACATCTGTGCCACAAATAGTGTGTGACATATGTCACATGCTCACTCGATAAAATGACTGCGCAACCGTAGAAGCTACAATATCCGTTTTAGTAACTGAAGGGGGGTGACTAGGGGGTGCATGGGAAATTCGAAGCAGCCGAGAGATGAGAACAAGTCTTCGATCGTTTGCGTGTCTGGGAAAAAGATGCATTCCACGCATGCGCCAAATCCACGTGTCTGAAAACAGCTCCGGTGAATCTTTTGCTGCTTGATACCTTCCCATCTCCCTTCCACCCCATCTGCATCCCTACTGAAATTTGAGATATTTTTTAACATTAATTGATTTATTATGGTTTTTCTAAGTATAGGATGGTTTGATATTATGTTAAAATCACTTGTTGTTTGGTGTTTTTCGAACAGCCTTTCGCACAGAGAATAAAGGCTTTTATTTTTAAATCCATAAAATTTGATTTTGAGACGAGTATCAAGAATTTTTTTTATTGATTAATTTTATATTTATATCAAGTAATAGTTCATTAAATTGAATTCGAATTGCGTTGTACAAGGACAAGTCAGTAAATAGCTTTCAAAAACCAAATATAAAAAAAGAAGATATTCGTTTGAAAAACATGAGTATTTCTCAACGGTATCACTAATTTCATAAACATATTTATCCCATTTATCTATGAGTTTTCCTAATCCTGCAGCATAAAATCCTTCAAGCATCTGCCTCACTCACTCATGAATCTAGCGTTCAGCATTTCCATCAGCATTTAACTGCTTGCCGCTTAAGTGCAATTTAACCAGGCTAAACAAGTGATAAACCTATGGAATTAAGTCAGGGCTGTAAGGCGGATGGCGAAGAAGTTCCATCTGAAATTCTTCAATTTATTTCGTGCTAATTAAGCTGTATAAAGTTTAGCAATATCATGATGGAACAAATGTCTTGAGTCAATAGAATTTTTTCTTTTTAAATTTTAATTTCAAAGCAGACAGAAGGGTACAGTACGAAGTAGCTGTCTTAATTTTACCCCATTGCAAGTAATAAGACGTTTAAACTCCTTTAAAATCCTGAAATACTGTCAGCGTAATTCTATCAGCCTACTCTTAATTTTGAAATGAACATTATATATAGTTAAGCTCTGGTGTCACCTTTTGATATAAATTGAAAATAGTTTACTTCTAATTCCTGAATTATGATACAGGTTAATAGCCTCCTTACTTATTTGCCCACGTAACAAAACATTCCATAAAAAGTACTTTTCTTTTCTAGAAATAAGCAAATATCTGTGAAGATCTACTAGTCCTCAAAATTATTTGTGTTTATTTAGATTTTAAATAAAGCAATATACAGGGTGTCCCAAAAAAAACTCTAAAACTTTTCTCAGCTAGACTCCTCGCCGGGAAAAAATAAAAAATGTCTATAAGAACTGTACCTGTACCATCCAAAGTTTACGAGAAAAGTACGAAGCACAAAGTATGACGTAGCAAGGAAGAAATGCCGTATTACTGCAGTATTTGCAAATATTTAAAACTGTAATTGTTCTAAGTGTCCACTGTGTATATCAAGGCAAGCTTGAGAGCCCCGTAGAATGGATGAGTTCACAGTCGCAGCATCATGATGTTCACCGAAATACAAGCAGCATGCAGACGATCCACTAAGTCCCTTTGTGTAGTCACTACTAGATTGCAATACCAGTATACCGGGATACCGAATACCGGTGTTTTGAGCCATTTGTGCAATTTTGTAATACCGGTATTCACAAGTTGAAATATCGGTTTTTCGGTATTTACTGGAATTTCTTTTAATTGCTTCCACCATATGTTCAGGGATCGCCAACATAACAAAATAGTATAAATTTTCGCTTTTATGTTATAGTGTTAATTATTGCACATGCTTTAAATATATTATAGATGAAATAAATTTATATCCATTTCAGAAGGTGAAAATATTAAACGCCTTTATTCCGCTCATTCTTTTGTTCTTATTTTTACTTTTCCTAGCCGATTCTACAGTTCTAAGGCAACTCGTTAAATCCATCATCTGATTTTTTTCATTGGCAGATTCAACAGGATAAAAGACCACTAATCTGAACGTAAAAATACACACACAAATTTTTCTCTGACAAATAGAATTAAATACACTCCTACTAACTAAGTTTTCGTGGAAAGAGGGATATCCTAGCCACGCTCATTTGCCTTCCTTTATCCATCAACACCTGTTACTAGAAAGTCTCCCTAACGGGCGAAATTAGTTAGACTGTGAATACAAAGTTGCATCGTACAATCAAGAGAAAATCATCCAAGGCCCAAACTATCCTAATACATCTCAGAGCGAGACTGCATTCACGCTGGATTCGTACATAGTCTGATATTCGTATCTGAGAAACCAAGGCTGTAATTGTGAAGAAAATGCGTAATATTTCGATAGTTTTTAAATTCACATTGTATTTGCATATCACACTTTAGGGTTCAAAATATTTTTCAGATTCATTATATATATATACTCATAAACCCGTATTAAAACCAGTATCCCGGTATTAAGTTCTAAAAAATACCAAATACCGGTATTGAACTTTTGGTCCGGTATTGCAATCCCTAGTCACTACGTATCGAAACGCCAATTCCTTCAGATTGCCCCATAGAAAAAAAATCAACTGGTGTGAAATCTGTCGATCAGAGTGGCCATAGAACTGTACCACCTCATCCGATCCAGGGGCCGGGATATGTCATATCCAGCCAATAACGTACAAAAGCAGAGAAATCACCGGAGCTTCCTCATGCATCGTCATTCATTCATCCCCATTTCGCCTATTTTAACACGCTTTTATAAGCTTCACTTGTATGTAACAGAATCTTTGAGCTCGACTTTTACCCACTTTAAAAGGTCAGGTTAAATTGAAATTTTGCACACTTGTCAAGAACTGATGACAATACAATAATTTAATATTTTTGTCCAGTTGTCCTGATCAGGATTAACGATTTCCCATTTCCAGATTTGGCGACTAAAAGACGAAGTTACAACCCTAAAGCGAAAACGCCAATGGGTATTCCAGATTCTAAAAAAAAAATGACGCATTTAATATTAATTCATCAATGTGAATAAATGATAGTTTAAATAACTAATAAAACACGCTTTTATTGTAGATCAAACTAAAAAATTAAAAATAAATTATAGTTTAAAAAACTAAAATATATGCTCTTATGGGTTTTTTTTAATCGAACTAAAATGTAAAGAAATAACTCTTAATATTAGAATAAAATGATAAACGCTAGAAAATCAATGTCATTGTGGTAAAAGCGTGCGGTTCTTGATATCCGTTGTTATAATTTCTTAATAGTTCTATTTCGAAATGCAGAGTTTGTGTAGAAATATAGTACTAAACACCCCACGCTTTTACCACAATGACATTAATTTTCTAGCGTTAATCATTTTATTCTTATAATAAGAATTAATTTTTACTTTTTAGTTCGATTAACGATAAAAGCGTGTTTTTATTTATTTTTTTAACTATAATTTATTTTTTATTTCTGGTAAACCATGGATCGGTAAACCATCTGGTCAATCAGATATAGTTCTTCGGGTATTTTTTATGTTCTCTCAATGAGGGATCTGGCTGTGAAGGGTTCGGGCGCTCTTTTTAGGACACCCTGTATAAAGTTATAGGCTTAACATGCATTAACATAAAGAAATTCCACATGATCAACTTTCTTGGAATATTTCGAAAGTGATATTTATTACAGATTAACACATGATGCATCATAAAATAAGTAAATTCAATTGTAATCAGGGTTCCCGAAAATGATTATTTGCTCGTACTGTGCTGCAAGCTATTGTTGATTTGCATATGGGGTTATATTTTTGCAAAAATTATACAATAGATAGCATTTTTAGTGTTTTAACAACTATAGCACAGTAAAAAATAGTAGATGCTATTTTGTTTCTTTACAATTATATTTGTTAAAATATCCAAATCTATATCTTTACAGGTAACCTAAGATAACGAAAAGTATAAAAATGAAAAAGATTTTTTTTAAAAAAAAAATGAGAAGTATAAAAGACAAACGCGTTAAATGCTTGTTATAATATATACTTCTAGTTTTAATATCTTTTTATTGTTCTTATTTCTTACACATGCGGGGTTTTTTTTAATAATCTTATTTTTCATATAGGAATGATCCAAGATTGTTCAAAGATGATGTGGACATTCGCTTTAGCAGAACTTTGAATTCCTGTAAATTACCGCAGGTGCGTGTTCTTTTTTTTTTCGAAGAAATTATTAAAGAAGTTATTGTTGTTGTTTTTTCGTCAGTATAATTTTACAGTGAGATCGACTAAATTTTTCCTAAAATTTCAAAACATCACATACAACAAAAATTTATAAATATACTTTATAACATATTTTACAACGAGAACAATGTAAAACTCTCCTCTAATCATTTTTTCTAAAACTATTTGAATTAGAATTAATAATAAGCTCTAACTTTAATAACTTGTGAACCTCCTGAACAAGTTTTGGTATGGGGCCCATCCATAGATGAAAATGATATATTTAGTATTCGTGCACAAATGTTTTTTTAAGCATGAAAGGTTTAATACTGAAAGGGAGAATCTAAAAAAAAAGTTAAAGATGTACATATAAATTTTAAAAGACTGAAAATTAATTATTTTATTTTAATTTTCCAAGAAGGTTCAGCTCTACTATTGCTCATCTCAGGTGTCACAGCACTTTTTGTTGGTATTTATTGAACAGAACTCAATGAAACATTCACTCAATTAAACAAACAATATATTTCACATCAGTAATACTGATTTTTCGCTATAGAATGAAATGACTACCTTCGACTGACCAGCTTTTTCCAAGATTAATTAGTGTTTAAATAATTTCTCCAAGAATTATTTATAGACAGAATAAAAAAAAGTTTTTAGAAAATACGAATGGGGCTTCTAACTTATGACTTTAATTTCTATTATTATTATTATTATACCTTATTTCATCATAAATATTTTACAACGAATTCCCTAGTACATATTTTGGACAGGGACTTCTTAAGGCATGAGCCAACTGGATCCAGGCCCAGGGCCTCATTCTCGATGGGGGATCTTTTCGTTCTGACTCATCCTTTGTAATATCAGGATTTGAATAATTTCAATGTTCGAATATGAATCCAATACGTATTCTCCGAAAAACAGGGAATTTCAAACTGCATGTCAACTAGCAACACTGGCATGACCTTCATGTGACGACCGTTGTCCATGCCTAAGCCTAGGCTTAGTACCGAAAATGATCTGTCAAATCATTTAGTCGAAATGCTGATGTCGATTGAGCTGGCTTGTAAGTCATGCACATTTATTTGTTTCAAATCATCGTTTGCACGATTTTTTGACAATGTATGCTCTACACTGTTTACTTTAAAGGTCTCAGGTAGGGTTTACTTTTAAATAGGGGCCCATAGTCTCAAGCAATCTCAAGGTTTCTCTGAGCTTATGGCCTCGAAAAGTGATAAGATGTCCCTGGTTATGGATCCCCTAAATAAATATGACTTTTTTTTTCTCTACCCTCAAAACTTCTATGGACATTGGTTGGAAAACGCTGATGATATTTTAGCGTTAACCATGCTTGCAAGCAAAGAAAGACGAAAACGTAGACAATTGACGTTGAATCTCGATCTTTATTCAACAACTGTTAATAAAAGCTTTGTAATTCTACAAAACAATCACATAGACTACTGCTTTCAGCTTGCGTGCTTATTTTTCACTTCTTGGTTATTGTATATACGAATTCTTTTCAATCAAACGCAGTGATTTCCAAAGAGGTTTGTATGGATCCTTAGGGTTCTATGAGGACATGCAAGGGGTCTACGTAAGTGAAAAAATAATTTGGGGGTCCATGAGGTGTAAATGGGTGTCTACGATAGCCTCAAATCAGATAGAACCTTTAATTTTTAAAGAAAATTTAATCAAGTATAAACCAGATTTACCTATATTTAACAGCTTTATTTACTAAATTTACTGGGGTTAATTTGCTATTACAAGACAGGATAAATTTTACTAAAAAAGGAACATAATTTCAGTGTTTCTTGTGCCAGACTCAAGCTAAAGGAATACAAAACAGGACTTCACGAATTTTAACAGTTTCTCAATTGTCATAGGACAATGCCAAAAAAATGACGTATTTTCAATACTTAAATGCCCTTTATTCAGGTTTTTAAACTAGGTTTGAGAATATTCCAATAGGTAATGAATTCATATAGTCACATTAAAAAAAATGTCTGTTTACAAATGGAACTGATTTTAATAGCCATAACGACGATCTTAAAGTAAAGTTTAGAAACGAATGTCACACACAGCAATTTTGGCTTTAAAAATATATACCTGTTATTTATCCTGATTTATGGAAAATCTGAAGAAAGTTTTTAATTACTTTTCCCAAAAAGAAACTTCAGGGCTCTTACCAATCGCCAAAAAAATAAAATAAAATAAAACAGAAATATATATAAAAACTACAAACCGAGGAGATTTAGGGTTAAATCTGAAAAGATTAAAGCCAAATGTTGAAAATTTGCTATTGAAGCAACAGATTCATCCCCCCTCCCTTAAAAACATTTTTTATTTTATGTAACTATTGTTTTATATAATAATTTAATTTTTATTTAATTAATTCGTGTGTTTCTTAAGTTTTAAACACTTTACTTAACGACAGTTAGAAACAAAAAACTTTTAAAGTAGTGCTATAACAGCTGTCAAAAGGCCTTTTACAAAAATGTGAAATTAGGTAAGTAGGAGTCAACCAAAACCAAAAAACATGGTAAAGGAATATGCTTAACTTTATTTTAAAGCTGATCAACATGCTCATATTTTCAGATCCGGTATGCCAGTCCGGAGCGTCTATTTGAACGTTTGACGGATTTAAGATTTCTGAGTATAGACTTCCTGAACACTTTCCTCCTAACATACCGAGTGTTTACGGATGGCGTCACAGTCCTTGAAGCTCTCAAGAAGGTACATTATGCACCTGAAGGACAGATAAGCGCTTCACTCCAAGATTCAACAGGGTATGGAAAACATTACAAGTACAAGTAAAAATGCTAATTTTAAAGAACTCTTTACCATTAAAGAATAACATAGATTGATTGATTGTGTATCAACATCTCACTTAGAAGTTACACAAGGATTATTGGTAATGAATTTCGTAATTTTGAGCCTATAGCCAAAGAATACGGTACACTCTATAACAGGGATGACGATCCAGTGGCACGTATGCAATTGACGGCACGCGACACAGTATTTTTGGCATCCCAGTGATCAAAATGGTTTGCATTTTATTTCAAAATTTCAAAGTTTACTATAAAGTATTACGAACAAACGCGAGTGTTCTTTCTCGGGCGGCTGAGTGCACACTCATTTGTTATTGTCATGTCTTAGTTACGTCGTACACTACAATTGCTTATGATGTAAAGTCTGTCTACGCACTGCATAATCAATTTCTTTGACAAAACTGTATTTTAAAGTTTATATGTGTTATACTTATGATTTTTAACTGTTATTTAAAATGGCTAGTTCAGCAAAAGAACAAAAAGTGTAAGATTGTAAGTGTAACAGAGAATTTCAAATTTGGTGAACCGAGAAACATGGCATTATTAGTAAAAGCTAAAAAGCGGTGTGTGTTTTATGTTCTGTAATAGTGGTAACTCTCTTTAACTCTTAGACTCACAGGTTGAAAAGTTGGCAAGCTTGTTTCTTTTGTTTAGAGATGGGTTTCGGTAAAATCCACTCCTAAGTGGGTGACGGTAAAAGAGAAATATTCTTCCATTTTTGAAATTCAAATCCTGTCCTTTTCAGTTCAAGAGGCAATGGCTATTAGAATGTGTTTGAATTCAGTAGAAGCTAATTATTAAGATTTATATATTAATAGTTTAAAAACAATATTTAGTCATATAACATTGAATAATACCCATCTAAAAAGGTGGATAAAAGCTAGTATTGCATGATAAACATGACAGATAAATTTGCAATAGGAAATATATTTAGTTCTGCATTATATAACGACAAATAATGCCATATGACAACTAATAATCTCTGTAGAATTGCATTCACAAGTAAAATCATTCCTTTAAGTACCACCTCAGTATATATCGGTCTCGCTCAGCCGGTGCATCCTGTGCCCCGGACGTATATATCCGTCCTTCCTAAACACGATTCTTTTCTTTACGCTGCTATCGGTAAAACGATTCCGAAGGCTTTGGAATGCAATAAAAGAAATTTGGTTGTGTTGGCGAAGGATTTCAAAGAAAATTTGCTTATCGGTGCCGTTTCTTTTACCCCCATGCATTGAGTGCACGCGCTAAGTGAAAACCGGTGGGAGCGCTAATCGCGTAACTTTTAAGTTGCAGTTAAGGGGTTAATTATTGCAGGAAATAATGCTATAGAGCTCTTTCTTTTCTCACACGTCTAAAAACATTTTTTGAAAGAAATCATGGAATATGCTATTGATTATATTAATAAAAATAAAGCGCTAATATGAGATTTCTGCAGGTCCATAGAAGTCGTGGAAGGCCTACCGGGTGATTTAGGCACTGTGGTTGCTGACTATGATTACTCACGTCGCATCAGCACAGTGAGCACGATGTCAGACATCGGAGACTCCAGGGACAATATGGAGTCCTCTCTGGCCCAGATACAGCAGGCACAGCAGATGCTAGTCACTCGAAGTCAACAGCACTGGAGGCTCAGCCACAGGAAATGTAAGAGAAGAATTGGTGCGCGTGAAGATACTCCATTAGATTGTAAATATATTACTGTTTGATATAACGTTATGTTTGAGTATAAAATGTCTTAATTTTTTTTAAGGTAAAAAGTGATCTTAAAACTTGTGTGGATTGTGGAAAGAAATTTATATTTTAAAAACATACATCTTTTTATTAAAGTAGAATCTCTTAGATCGTCTTTAGTTAATGGACTAAGTTCATGTGACGTCATAGTCACATGATAAATGCAATCATGTGTGTCCAATCAATTAGTGTATAAATTCATGTGACGTAATAGTCACGTGATAAATGCCTTCCTTGTAATCAGTTTCGTTGCTGCCAACTTTTGCTTTTTGCCGAAACTTTTATAAACTACATATTTATCAACAGAAATAACGCACATGGGCAAACAAAGTTAGAAAGTACATGTGCAATACGAATTTTTTTTTTTTAATTTTGAAAAACCATTTCAAAAATCTTAAAATACTTGAACATCTTTATCCAATTATCAGATATAAAATTTTATCTAAATTTTACAAGTAGAATAACAAGTACAAGTTCAATCTTAGTCTTCAATTCAATGGAGAGCTAGAGATTGAATTTAACAAGTGACCACCATGAATTTGGCCCATTTCAGAGATGTCCAGAAACCATAAGGTTATTAGATTTACTACACTGCTGGACAATTGCTAAGGAGGATAACACTATCATCCGTAGCAACCACAAAATGAAATGAAGCAAAATGTGGAAAAGTAGAATAAGTGTGGGATATTAGTAAGAAGAAGTATGAGTATGCAAATTTTTTCCACGTCTGTTCATCACGTGATAACGTTCATCAGAGCTTTAAAGGTTTTGACGCGTGTGGACAGTTGTTGTTTCAAGTCACAGTTTTACAGGAAAGATTTAATAGACGAACTTAAAATTTTTGGCATGTCTTCCCGACATCACATAGATGATTTTATGCGTGGCCGAATTATTGGAAAGATCGAAGAAGGGCGAAAAATAACAGATGTTGCCAGGGAATTCGACATTGGTCACAGCGTTGTTTCACGGCTGTGGAAGTCATTTAAAACTACTGGAATGTGTAGTAGACGGCACGGAGGAGGTCGTGTTAGAAGTACGACGCCTGCAGAAGACAGATATATCGTCCTATCAGCAAAAAGAAAAAGGCGCACCACAGCTCAGCAGGTGGCGAATCAGTTTCTTGCTGCCTCAGGAAAGCAGATCTCCCGAAAAACTGTTGCCAGACGTTTGAGGGGAGGAGGACTATACGCACGCAGACCTGTTGTGTGTGTCCCATTGACCAGACAGCACCGTACTGCCCGTTTGCAATGGTGTCGTGAGCATCACAATTGGACTGAACAGAACTAGGCATGCGTACTATTCTCAGATGAGAGTAGGTTCAGTCTGTCATCGTATTGTAGACGCCAACTGATCTGGCGCGAGAGTGGTACTGCTTATCGTCCAGAAAATATCCAGGAAAAGGACCGATATCCGACATGCAGTATCATGGTGTGGGCCGGCATCATGATCAATGGCCGCACGCGCCTACATGTGGTTGCAAATGGGACTATGACTGGTCAACGATACATTGATGAAGTTCTACTTCCTCATGTTCGTCTTTTCCGTGGTGCTGTCGGTGATAAATTTGTTTTTATGGACGACAACGCAACATGTCATCGAACACTCGCTGTTCAGGATTGTCTAGACAGCGAGGGTATTCAACGTCTCGTATGGCCAGCGCGTTCTCCAGATCTTAACCCCATTGAAAATGTGTGGGATGCTTTGGGGAGGCAAGTTTCTGGTCGAAACTATCCTCCGACAAACAAGAACACCCTCATCCGTGCACTCACAGAGGAATGGGATAAATTGCCTCAACAGCTGCTGGATAATGTTGTGCAAAGTATGGTACGACGTGTGGAATGTTGCATAACACTCCACGGTGGACATATCCCGTACTGATACCTTTTTTTAAAGCTTTTGTACTTTCCAGAACAATAAATATTCTTTATTCTAATGTCTGAACAGTGTGGCAACTATATTTTATCCTACTAGGCCTCATGTCTCGCTTAATGTTATGCTACATAGCAATTTGTGATCCGTCCTTAGCAATTGTCCAGCAGTGTATAAAGTTATGTTTGTTTTTGAAATAGAAAGAGTTGTCTATTTTAAATTCATTTATTATTAATTGATCTATGTATATATGATTCCCACCCTTATTCATTATCTATTCCCATTGTAATTGTTCTAAACTGAGTTTGGAAAAACTGAACCAACCCAGTGAAGAGCTCTGTATTATCAACCAATGTATTATTTAAACAAAGCACTCGTGTAAAAGGTATTGGAATTGGTAAAAGATGCTATGAATAAAAAGCCTATAAAATTGCACCAAAACAAAATCAGACTGGCAGCTTGCCAAAAAAATCCCAAGACCAGATTTTATTGCATTCCCCCTGGTTCTCAAATTTATCACCATCCAATTACATATTTATATATATATTCTCTCAATTTTTCCCTCCAAACCATTTTAAGAGAAATAATTCCAAAATGAAGTCGGTTTCCATCTCGTTCTCAAGTATTTCGTCTCCAAAAGAGAGTCTTTTTACATAAAAAACAGAACAATAAATATTTTTGGTCTTCGAAGTACTACTCTCCTGCTTCCACACACTTGTTCCAGCGTTTGTATAACTGTTCTAAACACTCCAGGAATTAATTTTGTGAGAGGTCTTTCAGTTACTCGGTCGCATTTTGAATCACCTCATCTGAATCCTCAAAATGGTGTCCCTTCAATTTCATTTTCAGCCATGGAAACAGGTAAAATTCCTGTGGAGCTGGAATCGTTTCCGTATGCTTTTTTAAGCATCTCGAGCATATCAGAAGGTGATTTCTTGAACAGAACACAGAATTTGATGTTTGCACACTGCTCCTCGGACGACGTTGTAAAATCCGACGAATGAAAATTCGATTTGTCAGAAATGATCTGCAGCTAACGGAAGCAGTACAGGAGATGAATTGCAGATGGCTGTGTGTTTGCTTATTACTGCTGCCAACTCACGAAACAGACATTCCCTCTCCAACGAGCCCCTGCGTGAATGTAGGAGATTATTCCGGGAACTTTTTGACTCAAGTACTATAGCATAACTAGGCCCAGTGGTCGAGTGGCTTCCACACCACAGATTCGGGTTCTATTCCCGGACTGGGCAAGATCCTGCAGCCTGCATTGGGTCGATAAAGGAGTCCCCAGCTGGCTTGGAGACTTAAACACTGGGGGGTCTCACTTCACAGGCTGATCGAGACATGCCCCTCAGCACCCAACGGTCACGTATACTGGGGTGGACACACCCCAGCGTGGCCCTCATGGGCAGTTGCGCCACTGAGTTTGAGTTTGAGTATATCATAAACTTGTTTTATTTCCTTTTATTTAAAAAATAGGGTTTCTTTTTTAATGTTACAACGAATTAAGACCAAGACTATTTTCAATTGTTCTTTTTATTTCATCAAAACGTAAATATATTTTTTAACTTGAGATAAATAGCAAAACTATACTGATGTTTGATGTAACAGAATATGACTGAGAGAAAATTATTTATACTATAAATATGCAATTTCCAATAAAAATAATAACAGAGAAACACTTTTTTAACCATTTTAAAATTAGTTTCATACTTAATTATTACATTATGTGCTATTTCAGTTTGTTGTGTCGTGTAATAATATATTACTGTGTGTTTAAACTTATTTTTTGTTTTTCGGTAAATATAATTTTGTGCAATAATAAAGTACATTTGAACAATTTAAAACAAAGCCTGATAAAACTACTTATTGATGAAACTGAAATTGATACATTGATCGAAAAAACAACACATTGTTATGTATTTTTCTTATGTTTTTTTTTTATTTATTTTACATCTGAACAAACTAAAATGGACACACAACTACATACTAATATTTACTCTTAACCTTATAGTCCTGTAAAGTTTAAATCCCGACTCTACGAATTTCTATCAAAATCAGCAAATACATAACCCATTTATAACAGCACTTGTACTCAGTTGATGTCTCCTGTAATCTCTTCTTGAAATCTCACCTGTTCATTTCTCTACCCGATAATTATAAAACAAAACTAATTCACAATTTTTTTATTTCCTATACAATGGCATTAAAATCGGAAAACAAATGTGGGTTAGCCAACAAAGGTAGTATTGATAGAACAAAGCTTCCCGCTTCTAAAGTATGGAATTCCAGCTATATATATTTTACTGATCTATAATGAGTGTTGCTAATATCATAACTAATTAATTTCCACTCTTAGTTGTCTCAGTGGCTTAAAGGTAGCCTGTCCGCTTTGTAATACCAAAATTGCGGGCTCGATTCCGGCTGGAATCGATGGATTTTCTGGAGGCGAAAATCGTAGGTACTCATACATATCATATGATTATGTGACATGTAAAAATTCCTTTGAGTATAACTTTGGCTCTAATACTCTCGGAAAATCTAAATCATAGCAAATTTGTTGCATCTGATGGGAGCTTGGATCAAAATTAATTCAAGCGTCAAAATTTGATAACGAAAGATGCCATTAGATGGTTCCACCATAAAATGGCTCCCACATTTGGGAACTTGCAAGGTCTGCAAAGGATTTGTTGAAAATATGCAGCCCAATGATAAAAAAAAGAAATTTTTGCTGTTTAACAACAACTAACAACTTTATTTTACATCTATTAAAGCTAATCTCTCACGCTCTCACTAACTTTTCACTAGAACTCTTTATGGCGCTCATCTTTCTCTCTCTTATCTGTCCCTTCTCTTCTCTCTATCTCTTCTCTCTATCTCTTACCTCTCTCTCCTGTTTTACACATCACTTTCTCCCTCTGTTCAGGATACAATTACAAAACACATCTGAACAAGCAGCGTCACTATTTCCTAGTCAGTAAATATATGTATAACTTTTGAAATTCACAAGAAAATTTCTGAACACGCAGTCATTTGTATACTCTTGGTGTAATACTATTTTTTAATTCCTACTATTAGCTCACTCTCTCTATATATTTATATATTTATTTACCTTGTTCAAATTTTCAATCGTTAATGGGGTCCGGTACTTCCATATGAGTCCATGTTAAATTTCGTAAGTTTATATGTGTACCTTTTTCTCAAAAACTACTTATTTCTCATAAATAAAATTTTTATAGTAGGTTATGTATATACTATTAATAACATTTTAACGAAGGGTTTTGTCTTTTTGTTAAAAAATAAATTAATTACGAATTTTTTAAAAAACTGTCCAATTTTTCCCCCTAAATTTTAGTTTAAAAAAAGTCATATCTCATAAAGTTTGCTAGATATATCTAATCCCCTCCATTAAAATGTGTAAACATGTTAAAATTCTGCCCACTAAAAAGTTTGAGAATTATACGGTAAGTAGTTTTTGAGAAAAAGGTACATTAAGTGAAAAATGTTACATTTTGAGAAAACAAATTTTAAAGTTAAAATTTATAATTTTTTGTGCATTTACTTTTTTCAGCACTTGCCAGAAGCACATGAAGCATTTATTTTACTCTCTGCTTATACAAAAAAGACTCTACTAATTTTCTCTTTTTCATTATTTTTAACAATTTTGCCTTTTTTGGGGATCACAAGATGCTTTCTTTTGGCTGTACGAATCCTATGCGTATCTAGTGTTTTGAAGCATGACACACAGTGATACCTTGGTTCAATATCACAAAGTTTTATCTTTAATTTTGCTACAAGACTCATATTGAACAGTGAAATAGCCATATTTACCCCTAATCTTAGAGTTTTTAATTCTACAAATGTAGACCTTGGAAGCACTCATCATATTGTGATATTAATTAGTTTGAGTTTTGAGCATGTAAACATTTTCTAATAACATAGGATCTCCTAGATCTCTAGAAATTGGCTTCATTTAATTCATTATGGTCTATAGCACGTGTGTATGTGTTTATGATCAAAGTGCCTTTCAGCTTCTGTCTTTTGAAATTTGTACCAGGCCTTTATATTTGCAGGACACAGTCCAAGTTGAGGGCTCTCATTTGAAGACAGAAGATGAACATAAACAGCTCAAACAACTGTTTATGTTCATCTAATTAATGCTTTGTACATCATTCATATAGTTTTTAATAGCCATGCTATAATATCTTTGAACTTTTTATATAAAATGTCGGTTAAGACGACTTAGGCTTTTTCCATCACTTAACTTTTTTTTCCTGTCTCGCTTTTAAAATCCAAAAGACGTGTACCCATACACTTTTGGACTAGCCCAATACACTCTAATTTTTCCACTTGGATATCATATGGATTTACGCTCATCAGAAACATATTCAAGGAGAAACACAAGTGCTTCTAGCAGAGCTCAATCGATGCGCTTCTCAAGGAGTAGCTTCATTTAAAAAATAAATAAAAATACTTCTAGAAATGGTATTTCCTCATATAAATCATTTTAAACAGAAATATTTGAGCTTTTAACAAATATTAAAAAAAAGAAAATCGAGAATTTTTCGAAAATTCATGTGCCGGACCCCTTAATAAAATAATTTCTATTCATCCACTCAAGTTCAAATAAATTTTTTAAACTTGCAGTGGATGACACTTGATGTTAATGCAGTTTTTCAAATATTAATTCATTAATTAAATTTAAATAAATTACTTACTGATTTTTGACGCCAACATAAATTCGTCTCTATTGTTGTAACAATGTAACTGTTAAAACAAAGACAAAAGTTGGCCTCGAAAACCTGTTTTTCAGCCAAACTAGCCTAACCGGGTTTATATTGTTTCAACATTGTAGACAAACAATGCTCTTTTTTCAGTTCCTACTATTATATATATATATATATATATATATATATATAGTTTACTCTCCCCCTATATATATATATATATATATATATATATTATATATATCTTATTCAAATTTTCAATCGTGATAAAATACTTTCTATTCACCCATTCAAAGTAGGAATTAAATTAATTTTTTTTAATGTTACTTGTTTTATTGATGTTTTTTTATCATTTATGTTTCTCAAACATTAACCGCAACGTGTTGTTTCAGTCGAAGAAGAACAATTACGGGAGCAGGCAATGCGGAGAATGCGGGAAAACCTGCCTAAATCTCCCAGTCCTGAACCGATGAGTGTTCCAGTACCCCCTCCCCCCACACCAGAACCAGCCACCGTACCCGAAGAAGCTTACATTCCAATCACACAGCCTTCACCTGAACCGAAAAGGTAAGCTAGCAACCATTTTTGGAATGTATTTTCATAGAAAGCGGACAAAAACTACCTATGTTTCTGACCACGATTAATTTTGATCCTTAATATGCTGATTACTTTTTCTGAACATCGGAAATCGGTTGGATAGTTGTATTTTCTAAAGAATAATTATTTTATTTTTTTTTTGTTTGAAAAATTACCATTACCTACTTTTACGGGTATTTTTTTTAAAAAATCAGCATGATTAGTTAAACTAATTATTTTCTTTTCCTTTTGGATAGTTCCAAAACTTTCGTCACTAATAAGATTTAAAATAAAGGTGCCACCTATCCGGTATAGTGGTTAGTGACGCTGACTGCGGTGAAGTAGGGATTGGATTTGAATCCCGGAGAAGGCATGGATGTTTATAAATGTATAGTGCCTTCGCGGTGTGGCCGTCGAAGCCACGTTTCTCGTGAGGATGGTGGAAGGGGAAGAGAGGTGGGAGGTCCCTGACCACCCACAGGGTGTTATTCCTTAAAATTGAAGTGAAATCGAGCAAAATCGTACTGTCTCCTGTATGGTGCTCAAATCTAAGGCTAACGTCAGACGTAAAAAATTAGTCCATAGCCGCTATAAGTTTCCTGAACCTTGATCCGATGTTACTATCGATCGGAGGCATAAGTAACAACAACAAAATAAAGGTATGTGTACACATATTTGTGTGGACAAATCATATCTCTGTCGCTTTATTGTCCAATTTTTAAATTCGTTTTAAAACCCATAATATTTTTTCATATGTGTCTATGAGTGGATTATGTTATTACTTAATTTTCTAACAAACAATCGTCATTTAAATGTATTATTTACAAACACCTAGCTTATTCTTATTCTAGAAGTATTTTTGAGTTATTCTGATTATAAAGCATGCAAATTTTGAATTGTTTCTTAAGAATTAATATACAAAGCAATTTTTTCACAAAATCACTCCGCGCATTATTGTTATTAAATGTACCATGCAGCAATATGAAATTACACAGATTTATCTTTCTAAAAAAATTTGAATTAATTTCATTTATACATTAAACTATCTTCATTAAGTCGTAAGTCAAACAGTTTCATATAATCGTCATATAATTAAATTAATAAATAAAACATTTACTTATACACACATATACTAAACATATGCTTATATATTACCAACCTTTAGATAAAGATTTTATATAAATAACTTTTCATTAAGCTTACGTGGAAGAATTATAATGCTGGATATTTTTTTAAAGGATTATTCCATGAACTTATTTTTTTTAAATTAAAGGTATCATTTTTTATATCTTCAAGTAACAAAACTTAATAAAATTACGTAAAAAAAATTAAATTAAAAAAACTTCATTTCAGAATATAATTTAGTATTTTAGTAATTTTTAGTATTTATTTCAAAATTATGTACCATAACTTTTAAAAGCTCCTTCATTATTTTCTTAATTCCACAGACAAACCATCTTCAAAATTGATTTAATTACAAGGCAGGGTTTAACTAATTTTTATTTTTCAAAACCCTATAACACAATCCTAGTATCGCACTCTATCTATTTTTTGAAAAAATTTCTAACTAACTTTAACAAGTGTTTTAGCATGTTCTGTTTAAACTGCAGATCGGAAAAAGCAGCGCTCGAGATGACCAGCTCCTTGCCGGACGATCCTAGCAAATTAAACATCCCCAGCAAGAAGGTGGCCCCCTCTCACTCGGCCGACACGCTCACCTCACAGTCCAGCAACCCCAGCACGCCCACAAACCTCAGCACGACAGCCAGCACAGTCACTCTCGTCGGCAGCCTTGGCAGTTCGGATTCGCCAAAACCCAGCCCCAGCAGGTCAGTCCTATCTCCAAAAATCTTTCAGATTGTACTTTAGAATAACTATTTTTTCTTGATCGAAAATATTACACATATAAATCATGGCAGTATAGTATGTTTTCATATATTGTTATACATACTGTTAGAATTTTGTTAAAATTGTATTATATTCACAAGCAATGCCGTCCCTTATGTTATAATGGTGATTCAATGGAAACTTGGCGAAATCTTAGCAATGTGGCAGAGTTAGCATCAATTTGGCGACCATTTTGGTGACATTGGTAACCATATTGACGACATTGGCGGCCATGTTGACGAGTTCTGGACCCTTTAGATTCTTCTAGAAACTTATGGAGAAATTCACAAATTCACGCTCTATGACGCGAGCGGGTTTTTCTCGAAATTTCCACCGGGCCTATAAATAGAGATGCTGGCCGAAACGAGAGTCAGTCTTGATTCAATCAGCGATTAGTGAGCATTGTTTTGACTAGCGATAATTGATCAGCTCGGAATAATATTTTACTTGTATTTTAAACAGTGATGGTGTAGTTTGAGTGTTGTGGAAGGTGTGAAGACCTTCTGGAATTTATTTTGTAAATATTGCTGCTGAATCCTGTATTTCACAGATTGGATTTTAGATAGTAAATTCTTATCGCTCTTAAATAACTGGGTTTTTTTTTTCTTTAAGACTAATACGCATAAAATCCTCGAACCCCGATCAACGTAACAATACAATGAAATTTCGTCATCCTTATTGTAGCAAAGAGCAAATAACACACATACATGTTTTATGAAAATATTATTAGTTGAAATTAATTAAATGCAAAAGAATGGCGATAAAAATTATGCAAAATGTATGTGTTTATTTTTTACATGAAAAACCTACAGTAAACGGGAGAAATTATCTATTATTTCACAGAACATAATTAGCTATAATAATAAATAAAAAAGAGATTTATGTTTTGGGAAAGATTGTATTTTTTAAAATTTTATTGATTTGAATTATTCCATAGTAAAAATATTTTAGAAGCATTTTAACTACTATATTTCATGATAGCAAGAGAATGAGTCTTAAAATAATTTTTATTGCAAAAGGGAAGCATTGGAGCTTGTTTTGCTAGTATGTACCACATCTTCCATTTTTTATTACATGTTAGGTTCATTACATATGGCATGCCCGTTACTATACTGTACAAATTAATTCAAAGTAAAATATCACACTTTTTCAGAAAAAAACCTATGCTCTTCTTAATAATATGCCTTTATATACACTGACAAATACATACATTACTATGAAACAAGGCCTCCTTTAGCAGAAATAGCCTCTTGAATACGTTTTGGCATTGACTCTTCTAGATAAGTGCACATACTTTTAACTGCGCCATTGTGAAACCATACTTTTGCAACCACGCTTATTATCATGCGTTCTTTCATCGTACAGTCCATCTAACCCAGCGATACTCAATCTGCGGCTTGCGGGCCGCATGCGGCGCACCGAGCCTTTTTAAGAGGCCCGGCTATGGTCCATTGCTCTGAGAAATTTACTTCTTTTAGAACACTGTATTAAAAATTTGGTGGAAAATTCTTTATCAAGAAATCAAATGTATCACTTTACTTTTTGCTGTCGTTGTCGCATGTGTTTGAATTGGTATTCTTTTTCTATTTGGAACGGTTACGGTCAGGGATAACAGTCAGCAGTGGAGTATAGCGACAATTTTATGGGTGAAACTAGTAATTTTTAATTTTCTTTCATACCTTGTAAACGAAAAATATTCGAAAAAATATATCGTTTCAAGACGATTGGGAGGTTGACTATTTTGTGGTGTAAAACAAACATGGATCAGTAATTGTTTGATTTGTCACAATAAACAGGAATCGTTCAATGAAACTTCTCGAATATCTCTTTCAAGAGGTGATAAATAGGCTTTCTTGACTAATCTTTGCAACGGCAACAAAGTATTTTGCCAGTGGTAATATCACAGCGGGATAACAAAGACATCCTAGGAAGTTCGTTGTATTATTGGTAATCATATGAAACCGTTTATTGATGCAGACATTGTGAAGGAGTATTTCTTAAATGCTTCTAATTTAGTGTTTGTGACAAAAATGAAAAATATAAAAAAATGATTATTAAAAAGGGCAAAACAAGAGTTATAATATTATGATCAATATTTTCCACATTTTAAATTTCCAATGTTATCTTCATTTTTAAGCATTTCTTTCCCCCCCCCGTCCCCCATTTATCCTCATGTTGCGGCCCGCGTAACATAACTAACATATGTATGCAGCACTCGTGAAATAGCTGACATATGTATGTGGCCCAGCAGAAAAAATGTTTGAATACTTCTTATCTAACCTAAGCGATTCTTCAAAATACTCAAGTTCTACATTGCACCTAACTCTGGTGAACATTTGGGCCAATTAAGAACATTAATTTGAATTTCCAAAATGGAAGTCTTGACCATTTTTTTTATTATGACAAGGAGCCAAGTCATGTTTAAATGTCCCAGGAATAGCTAACATGATTGGAACAATCTTACGTCTTAATATTTCTATGTACTTGGTTGAATTCATAATATTTTGAAAAAGTAAATCAAGCTTCCAGTGCCAATTGTTGTGAAAATATTCCAAATATGTATGTTTCATAGGGTGTTTGAGGGTTTGTGATGTTCGTCAAAAGGTTTCATGTCAAGTCTCATCTGACTCGAAAGGTTTCAAAAGTCATCTGTCTCATGACATTTCCTTTGTAATTCTGCACAAAAATATATCACATAAGAGAAAATTACCCTCTTTCAGTCGTCAACATCTCCTAATCTATATTTTATTGGTCCATGTTGAGCGTTTTCCCTTCATTTTAGTCGTTAAGGAAACACAGTAACGTTCAATATACAAAAATCGGTCAAAAAATCAAATCTAATTTTTTTAGACTAAATCAGGCATGCCCAACCCGCGGCCCGTTTGGAGACTTTTTACGGCCCAATTGAAGTTTCTGTCTGTATTATTTTAGACATTTGGACTACAGACATTAGAATCGAAAATAGTGTGTTTTGACCACCCCCCCTTACCCCATGGAGTTTTTTTCGAAATATTTTTTTCCTTTATTTGACTTCCAAGCAATTTGAAATAAAAAAATTTAAAATCCAAATCAATTTTATGCAAACATTCTGTAACACAAGTATAAAATGTGAAGATGTTATGCTACGTAACCTCAGATGTCAGCATAAATCTACTGTAGATAAGAATCTTGTAGGTTAGAGATATTCTTCCACCAACAAGTGCAATCGGTCGACTTTGAACTTTGTTGTGATTGTGATCCAGTAAAAGGTAAACTTGTTGTTTTTTGATCATATCAATAATTATTGAATAAATTTCTATTATATATTTATTCGTCATGGCTGAAAGAAAAATTGAAAAGAAGAAAAGGAAACTTGAAGATGAAAATAGACAGTTTCAAAGTGAATGGGAAAATTTGTACTTTTTTATTCATGAAAAAGACAATGCTGTGTGTTTGATTTGTCGTCATTCAATTTCAATTTTAAAACCATACAACCTTAAAAGTCACTATGAACAGAAATATGGAGAAATTGATAAACTTACTGTTGGTGAACGGAAAGCTAAGTTAAATTTGACATCTCAACAATACATATTTCATAAGCAAACTACCCAATCAAATGGTATTGTCAGTGCTAGCTTTCGAGTATCCCACATCATTGCTAAAAATATGAAGCCTTTTACAGACGGTAACTATATCAAAGACTGTCTAATTGCCGTAGTTGAAGAAATCTTTCCAAAAAAAAAACTGGATCTCTACTCAAATTAGTCTGTTACGTCAAACTGTGTAGAAAGAAGAATAGAAAACCTTTCACGTGAGATTTGTGCATCGCTAAACACAATTACAATTAGCTTCGTATATTTTTACTGGCTTTGGATGAAACGTCAGATATTAAAGATACTGCTCAACTTGCTATTTTTATTAGAGGTGTCGATAGTCAAATGAATATTACTGAAGAACTACTCGAACTTGTGAGTTTGAAAGATACTACCACCGGAAGAGATAATAAGGATGCTGTCATAAATTGCGCACAAAGTCGTCAGATAGATTTGAAAAATCTTGTAGGCATTGCAACAGATGGAGTCCCTTCAATGGTTGGAAAAAATGTTGGGGCTGTTTCGTTAATTTTCGATCACACAAAAGCCTTAGGAAACAGTTCAAGTGATTTTGAAATGTTAATTTGCCATTGTTTTTGCACCTCGAGAATTTATGTGCACAAGTGTTAAATATGTCGCATGTGATGAAAGTTGTTGTCAAGGTAATTAATTCAATTAAAAACAATCCATCGAAGCATCGTCAATTTCAAGAATATCTTAGGGAACTAAAATCTGATTATGGTGATATCATTTATTACACCAAAATTAGGTAGTTAAGTCGCGGAAACCGCTTATTGCGATTTTGGAAATTAAGGGAAGAAATTAAAACTTTCATGAACAATAATGGTCATAACATAAGTGAACTTTCGGATGACCAATGGCTTCTAGATTTATGTTTTCTAACAGATATAACAATGAAATTGAATGAGCTAAACCAGAAGTTACAAGGGGAAAATAAGTTGATTACCGATTGTTATCAAGATATAAAAGCCTTTGTAGCAAAGCTGCAGCTTTATGAAAATCAATTGCGGTCAAACAATTTGATTCATTTCCCATTGTTAAATGACTATAAAAGTGACCATAAAAACCTCTTCAAATATTCTACGGAAATTGGAAAATTATTTGTAGAATTCAACACCAGATTCTCCTACATACAAAAGTTTGAGGAAATGTTTGCAATATTTTTAGTTGCATTTAATGTAGAAGTGGAATCAGCGCCTCCAAATTTACAAATGGAGCTAATAGGATTACAATCAAGCGTCGAGCTAAAAAGCCTGTGCGAAAGAAATAAGACTGAATATTATCAAAAATATATCCTCGAAGATAAATTTCCCAATTTAAAACAATTGGCTCTGCGCATTATATCAGCATTTTGAACTACTCATCGCTGCGAGTCATTTTTTTCCAAATTAAACCTGGTAGAAACAAAGTATCGCAGAAGGGGTTGCTCTATGAAATCAACTATGATGCACTAAAGTATCCGTTGATATTAAAAAAATCTCAAGTAAAATACAAAATCAGGTAATCATAAGGTAATAAAATATTTGGAATGCTGTACGATAGTAAAATATTTTTAATAATTTGTTTTATTTTGATATGTGTGGCCCACCTCAGTTTAGAAAATTTTTTACTTGGCCCACCAACCGATTTGGGTTGGATACCCCTGGACTAAATTATTTTTTTATATACTTTTCTACAAACTCACAAAATTTGAAAGCTTTAATTTTAAAAACCGCGGAGTTTTGATAATTGTTACGATTGTATTTATTCACATCCCAATGGAAAATCAAAACTTTAAACTGACTTATCTCGAAATACAAAATAACTAGTTTGTCTTCATTTAAAATGCTAAGGCTTTTTTTCTATTCTGCTTAGTACTTGGAATGTTTTTTTTTCACTCGTTACTAATAGTGCATAGAATAAAAGTTGGTATGCATTTTTCAGTCAAAGCAATACTTGTTTTTGAAAAAATAATTAACTTTAGAATATACGCATTTTTTTAAGGATTTTCAAGAAGCATTCATAAAAATAAGTATTGTACTAATACCAATAATGTTAATGCAAAACCCATACCAACTTTTATTATACATAGTTTGACGTACTTGTAAATCAAATTTCATATATGCACGTAAATTTTTGCTGGGGGAGGGATAGCATTTTAAAATCACTTCATAAGTTTCAAATTTTTCCTTAAAAAACTTAAATGGTTAGCTTTTTATGAAACTTTGAGCACAATATCTATTTTACATCATATATACATATAAGAGGTGACCACAAAAATTATGCAAATCGTTACATTCAAAAGTTTTGTGTAAATCGTACCATGTCTTCTTAAAAATGACTGACTTTCTTACCAGCTTTTAGAAGACTTTGGCACACAGTTGAACTACTAATAATAAATTCAATTGACAGTAAATTTTCCCTAAGAATAAGAAATTGGGAAAGCACACTCCCACCTTTATGTAAGACATGCCGTGTTTTCTTTTTTCAAAATTGAGTCTAATTTATATTAAACTCGTTAATTTCACTTACGTGCATTTATTGCTTCATAATATTACTCCATTTCATCATTCCATCGTGTCATTTTTTTCTGTTTGTCATGTTTTTACTTTTCTATCCCATATCCTATTTGCATCATTTTATCTATAATAGCTTCATTTTTTTAAAAAAAATCATTTATTTTTTAATTTGCAATAAATGTACATTAATTATTACTTGTTTAAACTGCTCGTATTATTTCATAATTTATATTCGTGTAATCTTATCCTACTCATTAATAAATATTTTAATGCTGTAAATAGTGATATTACGGACCAGTGGTAGCGTATCGCGCTTCCACGCCACAGGTCCGGGGTCCTGCCCTTGGGCTTCGCCAACACCTCGGAGGTGTTAGATGGGCTAGTTCGACTCAGCCTTTCATCTCTTCAGTGGGTCGATAAATGAGTACCAAGCTTGTGCTTGGGGACGAAACACTGGAGTTTTCACTTCAGATTGACAAAATTGATCGAGACATTTGCTCATGCACCTCAGTGCCCAATGGTCACGTATACTGAGATGGGCACACTAGGCCCTGGCTCCCACGGGCTGTTGCGCAACTGAGTTTTAAATAGTTATATTGCAATTGAATTTTAAATTAGATCAACTTTTTGTAAATCAATTTACCTTATTTAGATTTTATACAATACAAAATAACTATCAATTTGTTTCTTTGATCAAAAAAATACTCTTTCTAACAGATTATGTAACAAGTATAAGTCCGTTTTTTTAATTTCCCTACACGTGATGAATTTACCAATCAAATGCATTTCTAATAAGAATGAATTCATCTCCTTTCAAATGACATTACAGCTTTCATTAGATTGTCTACCAACAGTTTTTCTTATGAGAAAAATCAAAGTGTATTGCAAAAATAAACATGAGGTATATATCTAATAAATAAGTCAATTAGTAACTACTGGGCCGTCGGTAGCCTAGTAGTTAGAGCATCAGACTCCAGACCGGAAGGCTTGGGTTCGAATCCCGATGCCACCAAATACCCTCCGAGTACACACGGAGTATTTGCTCGTTAAATCAGTGGGTCCAAAAGTCTTGTGGGCTGAATCACGAGTGCAGGGGACTGGAGAATATTTCCCTCCCCTTCAGTTCCATGTCTAAATTGTAGAGGCGGAGATAAGTGGTGTCGCCATCTATAGTCCAGGGAGTTTCGCCGAGCTAATTCGTACTATCACCTGTATGGTGCTCAAGGTCAATGACAGGCGTACTTCTAGCCCCTTACCACGATGAATTCTATGGGCCTCGTTCTGACTACGTCAGATAGGTGGCATTAGCCACAACAGCAACAGTAACTACTGATCCTTTATCATCAATTGAAGTGAACATAAAGTTATCTATGGAATCAGTATAGCATTGAAAAAGGACATTATAGCAAAAATTCTCTATTTTTTCAGAAAAACTGCTCCTCAGCAATTGCCAGTAACGATACCTAAAGAAGCGATGGCACCTATTGCCGTACTTGACGAAACACCTCCACCCACGCCACCTGCTTCATCCACTACAACGCCACAAACACCTCCTACGCCTCCTTTCAATGGAACACAGTCCCGAGTCCTTCCAGAGAAACAGCAGCAAGAACTCCATCAGTTGTCAGCAGCCATGCTCCAAAGGCAGTTGAAACAGCAGCCACAGGCTGCAGCTGCAATGGCTCCAGTGCCTGAACCAACCCCTGGAGGACCAGGAGGTGTTCCTATGCACCCTAGCCAATCAGTGCCAAATGTAATGGCCTACCTTAAGGTCAGAGGAGGTATGGAATTCCTCTTTGACTAGTTAATCTGTTAGTTAAGAGTTCGGGAATGCCTTCGGGGAAAAAACATAAACTGTTCATCTGTGATAGCCCACGGGCTGTGGGTATCATCCAGGCGACCCAAGTTTGAGGGGATAAAAGACTGACTACTCAAAGATTCCATACTAAAAATTTAATTTATTATTTTCTTAATTTATATTCTGCAAAACAACCCAAGTCTAGGAGGCTTACGATCAGGAGTGATGAGGTATTAACTGTAATTCTAACAAATAGCGCAATAAACCACCGAATCTATATTTAAAGATGATTTCCTAACTTACTAGAATCCGCTCTAATATTAAGGTGCTTGACTAGTTGCGGGAACATTTTTTTGAAATAATGCTGAAAGTTCATTTTTTGTTTGATTATAACTGAAAACTTATAAAAATAACAAAGAAAAAAAATTTCAATATATTTTTGTAAGAAAATGGACAATTTTAGGTTAAAATTAGGCATTTTTTGCACATCGTGGCAAACACTGTAAAATAAATTCTAAAGCATAACATAAAAAAAGTTATTCAGAAAGCGTTTACCTATGTTTTGCTCTATCATCTTTGAATAATTTCAATTTATTTTTCAAAAAGTTTCAAAAATTGTGCATTTATCACAAAGAAAAACAATCATAAAAAAGGTAAATATATAGTGTTTTCTCATTCTCTAGCGCACAGTATGTATACTATAATAATAAACGATGATGCTAAATTTCATGCAATTATCTCAAGGACTTTTTGAGATATGTTTGCCATGCGATAAAATATGGAAAAATCTGCTTCGAAGAAAAACGCATTTAAAGATTCAAAATCTAAATCTTAAAAAGTTATGCAGCTAAAACAACTTAAAACCTATTTATATCAAAAGAATAAACATTTTATAAGCCCATATCAGTAATATATATTTGTTTCAAATTCTTTTTTTAAATTTTGTTGCCAATTTTATGCAGTCAAAAAAACTTTTCTTAACGTCTAAAAGCATATTTTTTAATACAAATTAGAGATATAAAAAGCACACTAGAAAAAATTTATTACGTTAAAAAAAATATTTTTATATGGAAAAACAGGTATATATTTCCACTGAGTATCTTAGAGCTTAAGAAATATGTAATATAAAATATATTAATGTGTGTAATTTTGTCAGTATATATTCCCGAATAAAAAATATTGCTTATCACAAAAGTTATTAAAAATTAAGTTAAAAGCATATAAAGAACAGTTTTTAAACCCTCCATATGAATACACTTTGACTTTTTTTCATCCTTATTAATTTTGTTTTCTATGCAGTTTTTTTCCCCCGCGAAAATTTTCTATATTCTAAGGAGTGTCCCACAGAAGTTAAAAAGCGTTCCAGATCAAATTTTACAAATCCATGTACAAGATCTTAGTAAGGGAAGTATTTGCACATTTCTAATTTTATATATATATAATTATAATAAACCTGTATATCCCAAATTAAAAGAAATTAACGTTAATAATGAACTTAAGTGAAATGTTTCAAGTTTAATAATTGTATCTTTAATTAAAATACTCCATAAAATGTTACTTAAAAAGGCTTTCTGAGTAAATTTCGAAACATTTATGAATAGATTTCAATTTTTTGTCACCAAAAGACAAAATATTATCGGGATTAGCTCTGTGTCAACATTCACATTACTGCTGGCACCAATAATGATAAAATTCCTTAGACCTCCCAAACCTTGCTTTAGGCATAATTAATTAATATTTTGTATTTAAGAACAGAGTTTTCTATCAATATATATAAAAAAAGTTAAATATGAAACAAAATATCGAGAAGCAAAGTCATAAAAAAAATCAAAAAATGACAAAAATTTTACGAATTTATTTGCCAAATTTCACTTAAAACTAATAAATTATTTTTTAAAAAATATCACCATGTCCCGTCATTACCTTACCTAAGTTAATATTTTTTTAAAAATAAATTCGATAAACACCATAAAAGTGTAAAAAAAGTATTAAAAGGCTAACTTCCGGTTCGTTTTTGCTGCTCTCTCTTGACATAAAAACTGTTATAACTTCGTAAACAATTGAAGTACAAACAAAAGTAAGGTATTTTTAGAAAGCAGAAAATTCAGCTATATAAAATTTAAAGTAAAAAAATCGTCATTTTCATCAAAATTGACGTTCTTACATTGGTGAGGTACCTTAAAGTTTAATATAATCTATCTTACCGCTAATCCACGGCGAACAGATACCAGTCCTTATATCGTCAATGTAATACTCGATCCAGCTTGATCCAGTAAATGGATAATCTTCGGGCTACGAACCCACTTAGAACTCTCCTTCTTAACACTCATAGAACTCCCCTAGCACTTCCTGGAAATTTCTCTTAGAACCTCTCTTAGAATGACCTCCTCATAGAATCTCGCTAGCGCTTCCTAGAGCTCCTCCTCTTAGAACTCCACCCGAATACTAAAGCTCCTATGTATACACAATTCCTAATGCGCATAATCGCTTTCTCTTCTTGAGCTGGTTGGAAAGAATGGCCATTCTGGCCCCAAAGATTTCCCAAGAGGGTTTTTAGTTAGAAGGCGCGATAAAGCCCCGTCACAAATTCTTTTCAGAGATTTTTTTGTATTTTGATTTTTTTTAATAAATTAATTTTCATGTATGTGTAGTTTATCCAATCGTTAGAAATAAAACTGGAAAATTTATCAGAAAGACGTAAACTTAGAAAATGTTTTTTTTTTAATTAAACACTAGATTTTCTATCCATGAATTCTTAGTAGTTAATAAAGCAAGAAATCCACAGAAAAATAGATCTTTTATTAACTTTTCATAGTGATCTTTAAAACAGTTATATATGAGTTATATGTAACACTAAGAATACATGTTGTATAGCAAGTTGGTTGATAAGGAAAAGTTTTAATTTATATCAGTATGGCAAAATTTAATGTCTCTCAACTGTAATTTACAATGCCTAATATAAGTAATATTACCATTTATTGTATTTTATAGTTTTTTTCCTCTTATTTGAAACAAAAATGGAGCAAATTTTTTTAGTTGGGATAACGTAATGAATTTACATAATTAATATTTTCTACGCGATTGCCTTTACGCAATAAAGATAAACATTCTTGAGAACTATCTTTTCTTAATTGTATTCTACAGCTTCCTCTTACGTTAAAAAGTTTTGAACTCGTAGAACTAAACTTTTCTGAAATACCGTACAATCTTATAAATTAGAGCTTTTTAACTGATTGTTTAAAATTTATTAACATTATCTTTCAAATACGCTTTAGGCACTTAAAATATTTAAAGAAAAAATATATATTAAGGCTTTTTTCTTTCATTTTCTTCGACTTAGTTACATAGATGTATATATATATAGAATTTCTTTAGAAACGTAAATGTTGGTCAAAATTATTAGACATTCACATTAAAAAATATAATACAAAGCTTATTTAAAAGTTTTTAAAAATAATATTAACTTGGTACCCATTCCACATACTTTCAACTTTTACGCAATAAAATTCATCCAACTTTTTCACTCGAAGTAATGCAGTCGTCATGCAATTACAATCTTAATTATGAAGAGAAATATATTATCTCTAAGTGTATTATTACTTTAATGTATATTGCCACCTTTTAAATTCTTTTTTCTTTTTATAAGCTGGGAGCAAACGAGGTAGTAGTGATACTGAGGGTAGCACGAGTCAGTCAACAACTCCACGGAGCAGCATCCAAACAGAGTCGACCATCCTCTCAACTCCACGGAGCAGTTTCCAATATCCAGACTCGCCACAACACAGCAGCAAAGCCGGCGTGGTGGTCACTTCGTCCAGAGCATCCACCAGAAGGTAAAATTTTAAGCATGCTTAATACATGTATCACCCTCCCCATCCTTTGAGCCAATGTTTTCTTTTATACCGGGTGGGCAAAAAGTCCGTAAAAGCTTTAAAAATTCATAAAATCCGGAGAAATGAACGAAAAAAAAACTGTTTGCGGGATCAGCATTAGTATGTCACTGGATTTTTTTTAAGCTAGAAAAAAAAATAATTCGAAAATCATCCGGTAGGTGGCGCTGATGTACGCAAATCAAAGAAACAATGCATAAATAATGAACAGAAAACTTTCACAACTTTATTACACCAGAATATGTTCCACATGACCACCACCACAGGGGAGAAGACATTCCAGACGAGTGACAAATCCAGCAACGGCAGAGTGCAACATGTCCGGATGTATGGAGGATACTTCTCTGCGGATCGCATCTTTCAGTTCCAACAGACTTGATGGACCGGATGGATACACGCGAGATTTCAAATATCCCCACAACCAGAAGTCTGCCGGTGTTAAATCTGGAGACCGAGGAGCCATGGGTACCTTCAGCATCTGCTAACGATTCTGTCTTCCCCGAACGTCTGTATCAGGAATGCCTTAACCGGGTTAGCAGTGTGACTGGTTGCTCCACCCTGCATGAACGTGACATTCGAAATCTGACCTCATTGAATTAAACATGGCACGACAATCTCCCGCAGAAGCGTTAGATAACGCTAAGCATTTACCGTTTCCGTTATCCATCCATTTACTGCGCACTGCGCTTCAAAGAAGAAGGGTCCTATGATAAATGAACCCGTGAAACCACACCAAGCTGTCACTTTTGGGGAATGCAATGGCTTCTGTGTATACTCACGTGGATTAGAGGTCGCCCAAATGCGACAGTTATGGTTATTAACGTCACCATGAAGCGAGAAATGAGCTTCATCTGTCCACAAGATGTTAAAAACCCAGGTGGGATCCTGTTCCATTTTAGAGAAGGCCCACTTCGCAAATGCTTCCCTCTGCTGGAAAAAGTTCATGGCACGATTGCAATTTGTATGGGTACAGCTGGAGGATTCGACGAAGAATATTGCGGACAGATGATGGTGGTAAGCCCAATCGTCTGGCAGCTTCACGAGCACTGCTGGTCCCTGAAGCTGCTTCGGACGCAATCGCTTCCATTTCGACAGCAATGCAGGGTGCACGTGCTTCTTTCAAGCATGGTCGTCCGGCTCGTGCTCTATCCTCCAACTTTCCAGTTTCCTCAAAACGTTTAACAAGCTTTAAGAGACCTGCAGGTGTTAAAGGGCCTTTTCCACTCTTCACATTTTTCTGAACTTGAAATTTACGCAAGGCAATGGTCGCTGATTCCTCGTTCATGTAAAATAACTTCACCAACAAAGCTTTATCCGGTGAATTGAGCATTCTTGTTCACATTCACTGTTTGCAATGGTGGAATGAATGTGGATTCATTGACAGCAAAGGTTTTTATAGCCGTCTAATTTGCATATTTCCACCACAGACGCTTGTAACAGCGCCACCTACCGGATGATTTTCAAATTATTTTTTTTTTCTAGCTTAAAAAAAGTCCCGTGACATACTAATGCTGATCCCGCAAACAGTTTTTTTTTCGTTCATTTCTCCGGATTTTATGAATTTTTAAAGTTTTTACGGACTTTTTGCCCACCCGGTATATAATGACTTCTGATTTATCTTTGATCATTCATATATATATAGAGAGATTATTAATTTATTTAATGTATCTTATGATTAGTTTAATTTTAAAATATCTTTTGTGCCTAGTTTAATTGCAAAGTAATTGTCTAGGTGGCACCACTGTTTTTTTTTTGCTACTAGTGTAAACACTTGCATTTTTACATCACTTTGTGCGGGACTTTTGCATAAGTTGCATTCTTGCACACTTTTTATGGGTTTCATTTTTACATGTAGGTTTTTATCCTAATTTTTTGTATAGAATTTTCTTTTAATATTTCTCTCTATGAGAGAAAAACATGATTGTTCTCTTTTAATAATTTCATTTTACTTTAATGCCTGGTTAATCATCCATGAATGTTAGTAATAGGCTTAATACTTAACCATGATTAAGTAATAGGCTTAATCATGACTCTGTTTTTTTCTAATAAGTCGAAAATTTCTGCTGTACGGGGAAGGTGGACCCATAAAGTACTGCTAACCCTAAATCACAGGCCGAATTCAGTGACAGCTCTAGAAATCATAATAGATCTACATTTTAGTCCAAAGACTCTTTTTGTTTCTACATTTGTTATGTCTCGAGAACTCAAATTTTTTCTTCTTTGGCATTGTAGATTATAGAATTTTTCACTTGGTATCTTATTTTATTTCATTATACACTGCTGGACAATTGCTAAGGACGGATCACAAATTGCTATGGAGCATAACATTAAGCGAGACATGAGGCCTAGTAGGATAAAATATAGTTGACACACTGTTCAGACATTAGAATAAAGAATATTTATTGTTCTGGAAAGTACAAAAGCTGTGAAACATCTGAAAGAAAAAAAATGTTCATTTGATCTGCGTACGAAGAAATGGAACAATGCATCTAAAAGTCAGCAGGCACCTTAAAGAAAGGTATCAGTACGGGATATGTCCACCGTGGACCAACATTCCACACGTCGTACCATACTTTGCACAATATTATCCAGCAGCTGTTGAGGCAATTTATCCCATTCCTCTGTGAGTGCACGGATGAGGGTGTTCTTGTTTGTCGGAGGATAGTTTCGACCAGCAACTTGCCTCCCCAAAGCATACCTCACATTTTCAATGGGGTTTAGATCTGGAGAACGCGCTGGCCATACGAGACGTTGAATACCCTCTCTGTCTAGACAATCCTGAACAGCGAGTGTTAGATGACATGTTGCGTTGTCGTCCATAAAAACAAATTTATCACCGACAGCACCACGGAAAAGACGAACATGAGGAAGTAGAACTTCATCAATGTATCGTTGGCCCGTCATAGTCCCATTCGCAACCACATGTAGGCGCGTGCGGCCATTGATCATGATGCCGGCCCACACCATGATACTGCATGTCGGATATCGATCTTTTTCCTGGATATTTTCTGGACGATAAGCAGTACCACTCTCGCGCCAGATCAGTTGGCATCTACAATCCGATGAGAGACTGGACCTACTCTCATCTGAGAATAGTACGCATGTCCAGTCCTGTTCAGTCCAATTGTGATGCTCACGACACCATTTCAAACGGGCAGTACGGTGTTGTCTGGTCAATGGGACACACACAACAGGTCTGCGTGCGTATAGTCCTCCTCCCCTCAAACGTCTGGCAACAGTTTTTCAGGAGATCTGCTTTCCTGAGGCAGCAAGAAACTGATTTGCCACCTGCTGAGTTGTGGTGCGCCTGTTCCTTTTTGCTGATAGGACGATATATCTGTCTTCTGCAGGCGTCGTACTTCTAACACGACCTCCCCCGTGCCGTCTACTACACATTCCAGTAGTTTTAAATGACTTCCACAGCCGTGAAACAACGCTGTGAGCGATGTCGAACTCCCTGGCAACATCTGTTATTTTTCGCCCTTCTTCGATCTTTCCAATAATTCGGCCACGCATAAAATCATCTATGTGATGTCGGGAAGACATGCCAAAAATTTTAAGTTCGTCTATTAAATTTTTCCTGTAAAACTGTGACTTGAAACAACAACTGTCCACACGCGTCAGAACCTTTAAAGCTCTTATGAACGCTATCACGTGATGAACAGACGTGGGAAAAAAATTTGCATACTCATACTTCTTCTTACTAATATCCCGCACTTATTCTAATTTTCCACATTTTGCTTCCTTTCATTTTGTGGTTGCTATGGATGATAGTGTTATCCGTCCTTAGCAATTGTCCAGCAGTTACTATATAATAAATAATAATAATAATATACACAAAAAAAAATAGCTTTCTTCCTAAGTAAGCATATATCTATTTAGAGAGAGAGAAAGAGAGACAATTATAACTAGACAGTATAGTTAGAAATAATACCCCTACAGTAGTACAATAGCAAACTCTTGGCCTTAGGATCAAGAATGCAGGTTTAAGCAATTTTTTCAGAACCGTCACCTGTAATTTGCCTATACTACTGGGTTACAGGAAAAGGAGAAAGTACTATAAATAAATCACTATTAGAAGATAAATTGCCAATAAGTTGAAATTATTAAATAAAATTATTACAGGAAAAAATAATTAAAATCACTTACTTAACGTAGAAATTAAAAAATAATTGAGTAGAAAGTAGTACTGAAATAAATAAACACACCCCACAACACAGCGTCATGCTAACATTTCCCGCCAATGCCAAACCAACAAAGAGCGGCATGACGTAAAAGTAAAAATTAGTGAATAATAAGTTCAGTTACAAACAAGGCTTTGTATACTTAAAAATATAAATTATTTTACGGGAAATGTTTTGAAAGGAAGTGAACCCCAATCATACATTACAATTTTAATATAGATTAAAATGTATTTATTTTGTTTAACATGTTGCGCCATCTTGTGACTAGATGTTGAAAAATTGAATAACATTATAGTTAAAAAATAATAAAGATGAATAACATTATAGTTGAAAAAATATTAAAATAAAATAGATACATAATGCAAATATTACTAAAATTTGTCACTTAGAGAACCCATTAATTGCAAAGAAAATTAATAAAGTATTTACGTTCAATACAATAATTAACAAATTTAGTAATTTTTAAAAGGATGTTAGATTTACCACTATAAGCAATGTATATAATTCGAATACTTTTTGTTCCAGAAAATTGTTTGTGTTTATATATATTTTCGATTTATATATTACGCACTAATTTCTTATTCTCAAATATTCATCGTTATTTTATATATATATATATATATATATATATATATATATATATATATATATATATATATATATATATATATACTCATTTTTTAAATCTTAATCCGTTTTTTACATGATCATGTGCCTGATTAGATTTTAAATATAATACAAATCAATATTTATGAATAATTCCATAAAATGATTTAGTTTTTTGTACTTAATTTCAAAATAATGATTTGTTCAAAATAATATTTAAGATATTTCTAGAACATTTCCAAAAAATATAATGGAGAAAGTTGAAAACGGGCTTCACACACACAGAGAGTGTAGTATTACTTAATGAGATATTTAATGACTCTTAATGTTAACATGCCAATGTATAAGTTTATGGCAAAGTACAGGAACATATTCAACTTTAATTTCAGTTATTGCTACTTATTATTTGTCGAAGTTCAAAAATTAAAAGAATTTCGTAGAGGAAAAATGATTGATAATTATTAATTCAGTATTGCAACACTGACGGAATCTTGTTTGTCAAATTTTCAAGTATATTGAATTTCTTAACAGTACATCAATAACGATACACCAATTTTTAGAGTGTATCAATTCTTTATCCGCTCTATAGGATATCATTATTTGTACACTGTATTGCTGTATCATTTCTTTACACACAGACAGTTTTCATGTAATAGCTTAAACTGCATTCCTTGAATCTTATAGCTATAAACCCGTTTTCAATACTACAATTCATTGCTAATATTCTTCCAGAACAACGATTAATTTTTACCATAGTTGATTTTTTTAAAATAAAACAGTTAAAAAATAATTTATGGGGTATCAGGGTTGTTAAATTTCTCTAGAGGGCTGAAAATATAAACAATTTTCAAGCAGGTATAATTCTTTTAAATTTAAATTAAATAATTCGAATCTTTTACCCATTATTTATAAAAGAATGGAGTTTCAGAAAAGTGTAAAATGTGTGTTTAAAATATAATCATAATTTTTAAAAATTATAAGCATACGAAAACAAAAAACATTTCTATAAGAAATATTAAGTTTTACGTTGCGCAAGCTATTTTCTAAAATAGTAGCTTTAATTACTAGGTATAAGTTGATTTATAAAGTTAAATGTATCCTTATTATGCTGTAGTATTTTTATATAAGTAGAATAATAAATTACATTTTTTTTAATTAAAAGTTCAATTTTCAAAACTTTTTTTAAAAATTTCAATATTTTTCAAGTATTTTGAAATACAAAAGATACATTATTCTTAAAGGATGTAGGGTTTTTAAGAGTATGATACATTTTATAATTCTATAAAGATTTATACATCAGAGGCTACTATTTTAGAAAATAGCGTGCGAACGCAAATATTACTTTATATTTATTACAGAATTATATCTTATTTTCATATACTCATAATTTTTAAAATTATGATTATATTTCAAACATTTTGTACTTTTTTGAAGCCATAATCTTGTAATTAATGTGCAAAAAAGATTCGAATTATTTAGTTTAAATTTAAAAGAATAATATCATTTGAAAATTGTTTATATTTTCATCCTTCGAGACGAAATTAACACCTCTGAGACCCCTTATATAGATAGCTTTATTAATTTATTAAGTTTGACAATGTATTTCATTTTAATCTAGTACATGATCCAAGAAGTGAAACACTCACCTGAGACATAACTTTTTATTCAATCAAATAACAAGTGAAAACTTATAAGTTTAAAAGGTGCAACGTAAGTAAGCCTCACTTTACGCTAACAGTAAACAGCTTAGCAAAAGTGAATATTAATTACAACTAAACTAGCTCAGAAATAACAGTTACTTAGATTCAGATATGTATCATAAAAATTAAAAGACCCAATTCATTGAACTAGTATATCTGTCTAAAAAATTTTCTTACATTAACATTTATTTAAAAAGATATGACAGTATTACATTCTTCATTCTCAATTCATGTTATTTGTACCAGTATATCTTTCTATACGTATGTATTAATATATGATTACGAATACATTCACAAAAATGTATTATAATTTTATAGTAAATGAAGGTCGCATTGTTCAGCTACACAAGGGCTTTTGGCGACGGACCTCGCACAGTTTTGAACCTTGGTTAAGTGACGAGGACGACTCCTGAGCTGGCACTCATCTCCTAACTACAACACCACACCAAAGGGAGGACGTTTGAACTCTCGACAGATTTAACGTGCGTCTCTCCCCTACACGGCGGGTCTTTAGTGGTACTGGGCTCGAACTCGTGACATGCCGGCCACCATCCGATACCTTGGCCACTAGGCTGCCGCGGCCCAAAACTATTGCCACATCCGTAGATAATTATTAAATTTTATAATATAGCTTTATTATTAAATTTTATTTTATCGCTTTTTTCCAGTATATTTTCTTTATAGTTAATACGGGAAGATTTTGATCTAATACTCTTAGCATTAAAGTTTTAGCATGGAAATCAACTTAAATTACCTTTTCCCAATATATGCTTTGCTATACAAAAAATATTAACTTACTAACTTTAGGGGAAATAACAGCAAATGTTTTTCGTTTCATTCTATAGGTCTAGCACAGCATCGGCAGCTGCAGCCTTTGCTGTTGCAACAGCAGGTTCCAGCAATCCGCCAGAACCTCTGATATCCCAACCTCAATCAAGAGCAGGAAGTCGTTTACCGAGCGCAGGTATAGAAAGATTCCTAGCATTTGAATAAACTTGCATCTTATTTAATTAATAGCATCCCAAAAGCATTCGCTTAAAATTTATTTGAAAAATAAATAGTGGGAAAAAGTGTTTTAGGTCTTAAATATATAAAGAAGCATTTCTGACTGGGTGTCTCTCTATTCATATTTTAACTTTTTATAAATATGACAATCAAGCTGTCCTGTTATGAGACTGTATTTCAATGCCGATTTAAGCTCATTTCAGGCCCTGAGCGCAGAAAATCTACAGGCCTCCTTGGCATTGGAGGATCAAAACTTATAACCAGAAAATCTGGTTAAGTCCAGCTTATCCGAGCCCCTGTAAGCCAGCTCCTAGCTCCCAATGGATAAGCCGACACTTCTGTATTGTTAGGTTCTGATTTAATGCTACAAACAATCAAGAATACAAATAAAATTTAAATCTTACATATAAAATAGTATGAAGTTTGATACTGATTTATTCTGTACTCAATAAGTTTGATAGAGTTTTTTTTACTTTAATATTCCAATCAAAGCATTTTTCAAAACTTAATTGTTTTTAGCTGTTTTATAGGCTTATTTTTGCATTCAAAGGAAAATTTTCAGTTATTCATATCCATTTTTTAAGTCTTAGATAACTTGCTCCAAATAGTGTTCATATATATGCAACAAAAAAAACCTTATGAATAATATTTAAACAATTAGAATACCTCACAAAAAATACCATTTAAAAAGGAATTGTATTCACATATTCACGTATAACATTTCAATTTAAAATGGAAAAAAAACTATTAATTTTTAAAATATTTTCGAGCACCATTTGAAATAATAATCATTCGAAGTCAGGTAATTTATTTCTATTGTTAATGTCAATTCCATTTGTTTATCTTTCAGTGGGTGCGGATTTGAAAATTCCTAATGCCAAAGCTAAGAGGGAATCCATGATCACGACGGCAGCTACCATGAGAGTACTCAACGTGTTGCGACACTGGGTTTCCAAACACTCTCAGGTAATATTGAATTACGTGTAGATTTTTTTCTCTTTTTAAATTATAATTTCTGTAGCGTCATTTCAGTAAGCATTGGATTATTTTTCGAATTAGTTTTTTATTAATACAGACGATTTAATTCGGTTTAAAATACAAAAAATTATAGCATCTTGTTGCAAATGATTAAAGATCCAACTTTCATGAGTATTTCATTTATCTCTGATAACTTCTTTAAAAGTCCATTACACGTTAATCAATAAAAAACTTAATTAATAACATATCTCAAATAAAGGATATAATACTTGTAAAATAATAATATACCTCAGTCTTTTCATGAAAAAATATAATAAATTAATATATACAGAATTCAAAAGCCACAAAAACTTTATGTGTGTGTGTCAATCTTTAACACATACTAAAAATTATTCAAATTTTCCTTTTGAAAAATACATTTAATAGATTTTTCCATCTTACTGCAACATCATTTGCTTTGACTGTGTAAGAATTTATTTCAAATCATTACTGATTAACAAATAGTATCTTCTCTCAAGACCAATAAAAACAGCACCAAGAGAGAAGAAACTTTCAATGCAAGGGATTTTTAAAGCACATGAAAAGTACATGTAAATATTATAAATAATCTCAAAATCAGAGCAACACAATCATTAGTAAAGCAGTTACGAGCGTTAAAAACATAATCCTCTTCAATGGGATGTTGCACATCCCCTTCCCTTGGATTATTATACAAACTGCAATACGATGAGGCATTGATTAAGGTATCCGATTACGTTCGGAATCGTGATTTTGCAACAGCGTATAAATGGATAATATTTATGATATTTAGTGTCACTTAGATTAAAATACATGTATAAAATTATTTTAGAAACGTTATTACAATAAAAAATTATTTAGTTGCAATATTTTGACAAAAAAATGAACATAGAATGACCAATTTTCAGAACATTATCCTTTTGTGAAAAATGCTTCTATTATAATAATATCTTGCCTGTATATAGCTCAGACCTCTGTACAGAGGCTGAACTAGAATTTTTGAAATATATTACTTAGAAGTGGATTTATTCATATTTTACTACAACAGGAGGGAGAAATTTTAAGAAAAAAACGCCAATAATTATTTCAATTGGTAGTAACTCTGAAAATACTCTCTGGAGAGAAGTCCTTATTTTATATAAGCAAAATATTATTATTATAGAAGCCTTTTTCATAAAAGAAGAACGTTTTGAAAAAAAATTATTCTAAGTTAATTTTTTGTATTGTATTTAAATATTTTTTTGTCAAAATGTCCTTAAAACAACTGTATACATGTATTCTAATCTAAGTGACACTAAATATCATGAAAATTATCCATTTATGCGCTTTTTTTAAAACATGGCTCCGAAAGTAGTCAGATACCTTAAAACAGACGCATGATATTGTACAGGAACAGAATGGTCTTAGTTTGCTATATGGTGCTTTCTGAATCTCGGATATTGTGGCAAAATAGCAGATCACATTCATCTAATCCCAGACAAGCATTATATATATATATATATATATCCATAGAGTGAGATGATGATGGACATATCTCAATACAATTAAGAATGATGTATTAATTCATTTTTTTTACTTTATTAAAAAAATGAATATTATTGCTTTTAATTATGGAAGCATCTAAGTCTACAAGTGTAGATAAGCCTTCGGAGACCAATCTCCAAACTCAGTTTAGATAAAACTTTAATTATCCATAATTTGGAAACCCTTCTTTTGCATGATCAAGTAAATCTGCAATAAATCCATTCATTTTTGAAAGGGTAAATCATTTTTGCATTTGATTTTTTAATCATGTCGTTTTTTTATATTACAAATAGAACATTTGTACAAGTGTAAATTTAATCTTTTTTTTCCCTAATCCTGAGAAATTTCAGCACAAAAAGTCAAGATATACATCTCATTTACTGCTTTTATTTTAATTTCTCTTCAAAGCTATTATTTTTAAAAACACAACTGTACTGAAAAGTAAATGTTATTCTCTTTCCTTTAGGACTTTGACAATGATCCTAAACTTCTCCAACTGACGACAGACTTCCTTGAAGAGCTTTTACACAACAATACTCTACTTCCCGCAGAAACAAAGGCTGCTTCTCAACTACTTCAGATGATCTCAAAGCAGGACCAAGAGAAGCAAACTGTAGACTTGGACTTGCTTCTAGCGACGCCAATGGTAAAATTATATTAATACAACTTCATAGTCAGAGAATGTCTGTATTATCTATATCTTTCTGAAATTTCATGATAACAATTATTTTTTAAATAAGAGGCTCTATATCAGACGTACTCAACTTTTTTTTCTGCTGGGCCGCATACATATGTGAGCCATTTCATACGGGCCGCATACATATGTGAGCCATTTCACACGGGCCGCATATATATGTGGTTAGATATTTTACGCGCTCCGCAATATGAGGTTAAAGTATCCGACTACGTTCGGAACCGTGATTTTGCAAAAGCGTATAAATTGATAATATTTATGATATTTAGTGTCACTTAGATTAGAAAATGTATATAAATTGTTTTAAGAATATTATTACAAAAACAAATTATTTAAGTACAATATTTTGACAAAAAAAATTAACATAGAATGACCGATTTTCAAAATATTCTCCTTTTGTGAAAAATGCTTCTATTATAATAATATTTGCCTGTATATAGCTTAGACCTTTGTACAAAGGCTCTACTAAAATATTTGAAATATATAACTTAGAAGTGGGTTTATCCATGTTTTACGACAACAAAGGGAAGACATTTTATGAAAAAAACGCCGATAGTTATTTCAATGGGTTGTAACTCTGAAAATAATGTGAATTTTTCAAAAATCATAGTTGAGCCTCTGTACAGAGGTCTGAGCTATATACGGGCAATATACAGAGTGTTTTTTTTTCAGGTATAGAAGTTTAAGTTCACATTACTTTTCAAGATGGCGACCGATATAACAGCTGTCAAGTGATTTATTCTCAGTTTGTTTTGGCAATTCATCATGAATAGACTCACGCCTGAACAACGCTTTCAAATTGTGCAATTTTATTTCGAAAATAATGGTCTATTTTCATAAGCGAATTTTGTTTAGCGATGAAGCGCACTTCTGGTTGAATGGCTACGTCAACAAACAAAACTGCCGCATTTGGAGTGAAGCTAATCCACAAGTGTATGTCGAAACACCGTTACATTCAGAAAAACTGACTGTTTGGTGCGCTTTATGGGCTGGTCCGTACTTCTTCAAAAACGATGAAGGCCACAACGTTACAGTCAATGGTGATCGGTATAGAGCCATGATTACTAACTTTTTCATTCCTGAATTGAACAATCATGATGTCCAGGAGCTATGGTTCCAACCAGACGGCGCAACATGTCACACAGCTCGTGCCACAATCGATTTATTGAAAGACACGTTGGGTGACCGCCTAATTTCACGTTTTGGACCTGTGAATTGGCCTCCAAGATCTTGTGATTTAACACCGCTAGACTATTTTCTGTGGGGCTATGTAAAGTCATTGGTCTATGCGGATAAGCCACAAACGCTTGACCATTTGGAAGACAACATTCGCCGTGTTATTGCCGATATACTGCCACAAATGTTGGAAAAAGTCATCGAAAATTGGACGTCCAGATTGGACTACATCTGAGCCAGCCGTGGCAGTCATATGCCAGAATTCATATCTAAAATGTAATACCACAAGATTATCTTTCGAATAAAAAAAATTCATGTCAATCGAATAATACATCGTTGTTTTATTGCAATTTAAAGTTCTATACCTCTCAAAAAAAACCCTTTATTATTATAATAGAAGCATTTTTCACAAAAAGAGAACATTTTGAAAAAAAGGTTATTCTAAGTTATTTTTTTTGCCGAAATATTGTATTTAAATAATATTTTTGTCAAAATGTCCTTAAAACTGTTTTATACATGTATTCTAATCTGAATGACACTAAATACCAGGAAAATTATCCATTTATGCGCTTTGTTTAAAATCACGCTTCCGAACGTAGTCGGATACCTTAAACGGGAGAGGGGAAGAAATGCTTTATGACCAAAATAAATTTGGTAATTTAAAACGGGGCAGATTGATCAAAATATTATAACTCCTGTTTTGTTCTTCTTTTAATTATTATTTTTTATATTTTTCTTATTTTTGTCACCAACACTATAAATTAAAAGAAGTTAAGAAACGCTTTTCACAATTTTTGCATCAGTAAACGGTTTCATATGATCACCAATAATGTAACATAGGATGCCTTTGTTACTGCTGTTATATAACTGCTGACAAAACACGTTGTTGTTGCAAAGAATATTCAATGAAGCTTATTTACATCTCTTGAATGAGGTCTTGGAGGTAAAGTGTCATTGAATGATTCCTGTTTATTGGTATTTTTAAAAACAACACTTTCGTGGCAAATCAAACAAGTACTGATCCATGTTTGTTTTTCATAACAAAACAGTCAACCTTAAACTCGTTTGAATATTTTTTCGCTTTCAAGGTATGAAAAATTATTAAAAATTAGTTTTACCCATAAAATTGTCACTACTCTACTGCTGTCTGTTATCACTAAACGTAAACGTTACAAATAGAAATAGAATATCAGTTCGCAGCCGTACGACATCGACAGCAAAAAAGCAAAATTGATACATTTGATTTCTTCTCAAAGAATTTCCCACCAAATTTTTAGTAACTTGTTCTTAAATGAATTTCTCAGAGCAATGGGTCATGACCGGGCCACTTAAAAAGGCTCGGGGGGCCGCAGGGTGAGTATTGTTGCTTTATATTATCTACAAAATGTATGAAAGACAAATAACATAATGTGCAATAAATTACTTTCTTTAAATACGCATATCGCACATTGTATGTTGATACTTTTCATTTTAGTTTTCAGTGTGTTATTTCTTTTGTGTATTGTCTATTGTAATATTGTGAAATTTGATTACAAATTCCGGACATTGTAATAAAAAAACATCCGAAAAAATTAGAATTTTTTAATGAAACTCTTAATCTTCCACAATCACGAGTGACTATTCCCATCAATCTATTCCCATCAAAACTTGAGTTCGAGTGCAAACAACTTATCAACTCATTTCTTTGTACCGGAAGAGAGGTCGTTCTCCAATGGATGCCATCTCATTACGGCATTCATGGAAATGAACAAGCCGACACAAGCTGGCCAAAGAGGCGTCGACGCTGCATCCATCTTGCCTTCCGATGCCTCTTCGAAACGCCAAGCGACAAATTGCGACAGAAGAGAATTTCCTCTTTTACAGACCTGGCTGTTGGCAAATCTTGGTCTTGTCTGCTCGATGGCCAAAGAAGTGCTCAGCTTTCTTCCCTACCTAGGGTGGAGAGTGTGGCATGTTTCAGAATCATCACTGGACATGATTACCTGCAAGCCCATCTGTTTAAGATTGGCCTGGCTGATTCACCGTTCTGCCCTCTCTGTAAATCCGTGTCAATGACTGGGGAGCATCTATCCGATTGCCCCTCTCTACTTCACGTTCTCTCGCAAGACAACTGTGGAGGTCTCCTTCCTGCTAGAGCGACATCTGCTTTTTATTGATCTTCAAGATGCCTTATGTCCGAGAGGACGTTGGCGGGTGTAATTTTAAAAAAAATCACGAGTAATTTTTAAACTAAAATTCATATAAACATTTAAATTAGGTAATTAAATATTTTGTGAAAGCAATAAATAATTTCCATCTTTTTAAAACATACCTTATGATATCAAAAATACTTTTTAGGTCCCTTTTTCAACTTTTTGGTGATTATCTAAATGCCCAAAAACATTAAATATTCACTACAATCATTTGAGTTCAATCGACTGAAGTTACGTTAATTTTAATTAAACTAGCAAAGTTCTTTGCCCGATATGTGACTACGATTAATGGCAAGACTATGAAAGATCACATAAGTGAAAAAGCACTGCAAAATTAAATTTGTTGTCTTAATGATGTGAAAGAAAATAATAATTTAAAATGAAAATATTTTGCAAATAAAGAAATTGTCTATGATTGTTATGGATAGAAAAGATCAAGTGTTGTGCCACTTTGGAATCTGCAGTGGTTAGAACCCGCGACCTTCAGGTTCGTAGCGTAGTAACATATCCACTAGACAAAAGTGATCACCTCTGTCCGGAGACTGTTACTGGCTTTTATTTAGATACCGTTACACTACACACCCACCAGTGAGTCAGGGGGTAAGCGAGCAATTTTTTTAATTGTTAATTTATTCCATTTATTTTTATTTTGTTATTATTTATTTTAATTTATTATTATTATTTATTATTATTAATCATTTATTTATTTATTATTATTTTTATTTATTTATTTATTATTATTTATTTATTATTATTATTATTTTTTATATTTATGTATTTTATTTATCTTGAGGTAGTGGCACCACGACAGTTCAGAAGGTTGCGTGTTCAAATCACGTCCGGGTCACCAATATAGTAGTTAGAACCCGCGACCTTCGGGTTCGTAGCCTAGTAACATATCCACTAGACAAAAGAGATCACCTTTGTCCGGAGATTGATACTGGCTTTTATTTAGATACCGTTGCAAATCTTAACTAAATTGACAATCTACTAAATAACTTGCATGTTCTTTTCATGTATAGTTAAAGTTAGGTAAAATATTTTTCTCAAACTGTGTGTGACTCAAACAACTTTAACTTTAAATAAACCAGCAAAGTTTTTTGCTCCACTTGTGGTAGTGATTAACAGCACGGTTAAGTAAGATCACGTTAGAGAAAAGCTTACTGTTAAATTGTGAGATTTGTAGTCACAGATGTAATGGAGGGTGTCAGTTTTCCCAATTTTCAAAAATATTTCAGTCAAGACTTAACTGAATGATATGGAATTTTTCTTTTTCCCAGAATTGATACGACTCCTCCATTCACTCCTTGCCCGCTTGACGTTGAGTTTCGAGACGCCCTACATAATAAGATTACTTTATCAAACAATAGATTTTCCTTATATTATAAAAGAAACTTCTACACCTTTTAACATATCTTTGCTTAAAATTGAAACTTTTACATAATTTATTAAAACAGTCTAATCTAGGAATTGAAAATTCTCTCTCTCTTAGTAAGGGATAGAATTTGATATTTCATCAATAAAAATTGTATAATTCTCCCCCACAAATTTTACAGTTTCTGACACAAATAATTTCTTCTGTAAGTTTTTGGCATTTTGACAGAATAATGGAGAAATAGAAAAAAATTTATCATTAAATTAATTGCATACAATTTAATAATATAGGAAAGTTTGCTGAAAACTGGAATTATGTAATTATATTATCGGCTTGCTTTCTACTTCTTGAATGCTTCCAACCATTCCCATTTCATGTTCATGTTTCTTTGACGTTGTTCCAAATTATTTCCCTCGTTATATCGAAACTCGCTTTTTATTAACAAACATTTAATTTAAATATATGCCAACAGAAAAATGAAATTATGAGAAGCTCGGACCTCTCTCTAGGGCACCTAGATGTGTGGGGCGAAGGGAAGAAACCCTCGACATGATCCAATTAATCTATTTATTTACCACACGAAGAACAGACACAATTTCAGCTAATAATAGTAAGAGAATGTCTCAATGTTAACCGCGAAAGTTGAACAACGACTGAAAAACGCGAACGATTAGGATACTATCAAACTTGATACTTACCTTAATAAAGGATCAAACCCCCCTATCATCCTATTTAATATAATCTCAATTCAATCTTGTTGGTGAACAAACGTCACTTTAAAGTTTCCTCCTAATAAAAATCAAATCACTAAAATTCTAAGATTATACATTCTGTAGCAATCTCACCTGACTCCAGTATATTTTCTCTCCTACTCTCTCTCTCTCTCTGAAGCAAGAAAACCTCAGCTATATATAGTAAGTGAATTTAAATATCATGATTCTCTTCTTTCGAAGGGATGGTTGTGAATAACGCGAATTGGTAGCTCAAAGATTTCCCAAGAGGATTAATTGGAAAAACGTGTACAGATCCGTCGCAAAATCAAATATAAAATTTAATGCAATCAGAAAGCAAGTGAATAAAGTACTGAAATGAAGTGAAGAAGTAATAAAAATCTAAAATTGTACATTGAATAAGTCTTAAAATAAAATACATTATTTAATAAACAATTTAAAAGGAATCATTAGATATGTAAATAATATTTGTTTCAATAAATACTCATAATTCAAAAAATAAACAGATCTCACGAGCAACCATATTAGTTATTAAAAATCTGGATTTTCCTTTTACAGACTGCAAGCAAAGAAAACATCGAGACACTGTCAGCTCTTGAAATCGCCGAAGGAATGACATATCTGGACCACAAAATTTTTATTTCCATAAGAAGCGAGTAAGTACCTAATTAAATATGTTTCCAAACTCTATAAAGTACCTTTATCAGGCATATAAAATTCTTAAGAATCATTTCTAAGCACAACTGTTAAGACGATGTAATAATGTGACTGTGGTATTAAAAAAAATTATCTTCAAACAACATAGTAAAAGTACGCCAAGATACAATATGAAATACTAAATTTGATTTCTGAGAGTTAAAATCATTGAACCTTAACCCTTTCGCAGGCAGTGGCTAATAGGTATAACCACATAACAAAAAAAATTCTCCAATGGGGCGGTGGATATTCAGTCTATCCACATGCGTTAATAGAAGCTAAAACGCATAATAATCAATACAGATGGCAACACGATACCTTTTTTTCATTTCACGTCTTCTGATGGGTAATTAGAAACAGTTTTTCTTGGTGTAAATCTACAAATTGTATTTTGATTACTATAAATAAAATTTCTGTTCTGTGAAAAAAATTTCGACTAGTCTTAAGTATACTTTTATCTCATCTGAATGAATTAAGCCAATGTGTAATTAAAAAAAGTTTTTATTTAGGTTTATGGAAAACTTTTATACGTGGATAGAGGCTCTATCCACTGCCCTCATAGAACCTTGAAATTTTCGCTCTTCCTCCACTCGAGAGAGAGCACTCAGAATCACGTGAAAATGTTGGGGGTGGGAAATATGAGCAAACTATGTTTACAATATGTGGTACGAGATTCTTGGGTTCGAAAATCTTTTATTATAACTTTTCTGTGTATACCACTGTGCCTTCAAGCAAATGGTCCTACTTGCTTTGAAAAGTTTTAAAGTAAATATAGCTCATCAAATTTGTGTGAAATTACTAATTTAAATCCTCAAAAATATTTCTTTATTTCTTGCTTTTTATACTAAAATTAAATAAAATATAAAACGTGGTTTAAAATGAGATATATATATCAATTTCAATGTATATTTTAGTAAGTATTCTATATTGTACAATTATTCTATGATTATTTTATTACACTTGTACTTTGTACTTAATTGTTATTGAAATAGTTATTAGCATAAATGTTAATTTTTCATAAAATGTTTATTGTAATATGATTTATTATTTAATTCCTAAAAAGTGAGTTCAATATCTTAAATGAGCAGTGGCTATGCCACCAACCAGGGGAAAAAGACCTGATCAGATATTTTTTGTCACAAAATATTGTTTATAGAGGATGAGAACATTACATTCATCAAGTACTTTATCGCAGAAAAGTGTATTTTAGCTTTGTGTCCGCGAAAGGGTTAAAGTGAGTAAATGTTTGTTAAAAACCGAAGAGTTTAGTCTTAGGATCAACAAAAAGTGTTACAATTTGAAAAAGATATAAAAATTAAATAATTTTATATTCTTTCACATGGAAAAATTATGATCAAATTTTTGAAATTAGATTGTTTAATTGTAAACTCCTACGTTGCAATAAAACTAAAATGAAAACTATCAATCTGTAACATTGATTTCTAAAAATAATTTTAGGTAAAATTGCAAAGTTTGTGGAACCCACAGGAAGTTTATGCAAATTTAAAAATTACTCTGAAAAAAAGGGTATAAATCACTTGTATTCTTGCATTTGAAAATATAACGTATACGTAAAATAATGACATTAATTTTCTTTAATATAGTGAAGCATACAAATTATTATCTTAATTAAAAGTTATCCTTCCATAAAATCAATAATACCTACTGTTCAATGTTTGGACTAATTTCATCCAAAAAGTAATGAATAAATAATGCCAATGGAAAGTTTTTCTTTAATACAAATACAGTAAAATTACCTGTCATGGAGACATATGCATGAAAAATACAGGCAAACTAACTGGAAGTAAATAAGTTTCAGATTATATATAGTGATAGGGGGTGCTTTATGTAGTTACTTTATAATGCCAAAAGAGCAATACATCTCTTGGATAAAGATGCGAACATTTGAAAAACTTGACAAAATTAAGTCACACAACATTTTTCAAATCCAAATTATGAGGAATAAGATCATACACTATCATTTTGTAAAGATTTTATGAAAAAGGAACCATAGTTTATATATAACACTAAATGAAATATGATTCAAAAATAAATAAAAAATTTGTGTGAAACAGTTTACTTCAAAGAGACAACTTTTCAGCTTACGGAATCATCCTATACCTTATTAGTTCATATACCTTAATCGAATCAACTCATAAATAATTTGTATTCTTTGATATTTTATATCTTGATAAATATTTAGTGGGGAGATAAATGGAAAAAATGTAAGCGAGATTGCTTTTTGTGTTACAAGCATTGTTAATAAGAAAGCCCTCTTTTTTTCGACCTCAAAAAATAAAACAATAAGACTTCGTACTATTTGTGCTGGCAGTTTTCAAATACAGTGATTAGACTATCTCAGCTAGTTTTTAATCGTGTTCTGGGCATTCCCAAGTAACATATTAAATCAATATACTTTCCTTGGAACTAATTGGATACAGGCGCTTGTTGTCGAGTAATACGGAATCCAAGATGGCGGCCTAACTGTAACAAATCGTCAAGAAAATAATTTTAAAGAATGACTCTTTCCTGACGAAAGTTTTTGAAATGCTGAAATTGCATGGGATTTAAATGAAACAATAAGAATGCAATAATAACAAAAATTTGCCTTTTTTTTTGTGGACATCAGCATGGGAAAAGATGAATACCAGAATTTTTTTTAAAAAAATAGAATATAAGGAATTTAGAAATGTATGTGCCGGAGGAAGAAGCAAAACTAAGTAAAATATTGATAATGCATTGTTTCAAAAAATGAAATTTTAAAAAAAAACTAAAATGTCAAGTAAAACAAATTTACTATTGGGATAAATAATAATTATTGATTGAGGAATGTTATGAAAAGTTATTAATTTGATTTTTAGATTAAAAAGAGGGGGTAAAGTCATTACTTTTAGTAGAAAACAAAATGGACCAAAAGTGAGAATATGGTACTCTTTTTGGTCCATAATAATTCATAGGACAGCCTCATATTATATTTAACAAAAATATCCTGGTACTCACCAACAATATAAAAAATATCCATATTCGAAAGTAGCACAAAACACAACAAAAGCAAAAGCTCTTAAAAAATAATTGCAATGAAAATGGTTAGATTTTTAAAGAAATCTAATTAAAATCGTCTGAAAAATTAATAGGGTTACCACTGGAAAAAACAAATAAAAATTAAATATAATAACGGCAAAACCTCATGGCAACCACATTACTACACGATGATTAAAATATCAAGGTAACTATATTGTAATATTATTGCACATTTAGGCAAACATAAACAACTTGGTGCGCAGCACTCCGATATTAAATTAGTAAGATTGGATTTTATAAACAAAATATTGAGTGCTTCATGCTTCATTTTTCAAAAATATGAATTAATATCAAAATACTCTTAAATTCTCTTGTATATATATATATATATATATATATATATATATATATATATATATATATATATAATTTCCTACTCTTGATTTAAATCCAAACGACTCTAAGAATATCTTAACATGTTTTCCCATTTATGGGAATATTCAGTTTGTATTAAAAAAGCAATTGTGCAATAGTTTGATTTGATATTAATTACATACTTGGGAAATAATGCTTCAGTTTTAATAATAAAAATAATATTCTCATGAATTATTTAAAAGTTTATTTTACTATCAGGGAACAAAGATTAGTGTCTAAACATGTGTCCTATAATGTTCCTCTCTCAACAAAATCAGTCAAACATTTTTACTTGTGAAAAATCGATATATTTCAGAATATCATTTTATGTGTGAAAAATACCTAGTATTAGATGTTATCCTTAAGGTAACTTTTTTAAAGTTCTTTGTATAACAGTTTTGTTATTCATTATTTGTTATTCATTTCTCTTGTAATGTAATAAAATATTTGAATCAAAAATTAGAAATATGAATTCTCAGACAAAATCTTTTTAATTTTGTTTTCTGGGTTATAGTATTTCAAAAATCTTAACTAAAAGTATCCATCTGTTCCCTCACGCTATCCTACATTCTTCATCTAGTTCTCTATGTGTTCAAACAGTAAACTTTTAAAAATTCATGCACTTTAAAATTAACCATACAAAAATACTTTGTTATGACACTTTTCTACATACAAAAAGTAATAAACTTTTCTTATACACACCAATCACTTATCTAATTGCTTTTTATTAAATGATGTACTGTATTCTGTTTCAGAGAGTTTCTAGGCCAAGCGTGGATGAAACCGGAAAAAGCCACCAAAGCGCCTAATATTTTACTTATGACTCGGCGATTCAATGACGTAAGTAATTTTTTTTATCTATTTATACTGTGAATAAGTCACAAAATTATTTCTTTGTAAAGAAAAAACGCATATCTCGAGATATAAATGGAATTGAAGAAAAGAAAAAATAAGCATTAATTTCTAAAGGTTAAATATTGAACTTTAATAAATACTTGTATATATTGAGTAACAGGTACTCAGAATTTGTGAAATAGCCTAATGTTTGCAAACACGCGCTAAATTCAGGCCTAAGTACTTTTCAATCAGAGTTTATTTTCTTTTACTATTCTATGTAAATTTTCAGCAGAGGGGGAAAGGTTTGAATCCCATAAAGCAAACTAAACCCTACATCACTGTCCTAAATCAGTAGTAGTGAATAATTTTTCATTTGAATCTATTGGTTTTTCTTCATTTGTTGGGGTTTTTTTTTAATTATTTTTTTGTTCTGGGTTTTTGATTTTAGAATTTAAGTTTTTTTCTGTGTGTGTTTCGTAGGATATTTAATTTATCCATTATTTCTTTTTATTATAATTATTATTGTGTGTGTGTGTGTGTGTGTGTGTGTGTGTGTGTGTGTGTGTGTGTGTGTGTGTGTGTGTGTGTGTGTGTGTGTGTGTGTGTGTGTGTGTGTGTGTGTGTGTGTGTGTGTGTGTGTGTGTGTGTGTGTGTGTGTGTGTGTGTGTGTGTGTGTGTGTGTGTGTGTGTGTGTGTGTGTGTGTGTGTGTGTGTGTGTGTGTGTGTGTGTGTGTGTGTGTGTGTGTGTGTGTGTGTGTGTGTGTGTGTGTGTGTGTGTGTGTGTGTGTGTGTGTGTGTGTGTGTGTGTGTGTGTGTGTGTGTGTGTGTGTGTGTGTGTGTGTGTGTGTGTGTGTGTGTGTGTGTGTGTGTGTGTGTGTGTGTGTGTGTGTGTGTGTGTGTGTGTGTGTGTGTGTGTGTGTGTGTGTGTGTGTGTGTGTGTGTGTGTGTGTGTGTGTGTGTGTGTGTGTGTGTGTGTGTGTGTGTGTGTGTGTGTGTGTGTGTGTGTGTGTGTGTGTGTGTGTGTGTGTGTGTGTGTGTGTGTGTGTGTGTGTGTGTGTGTGTGTGTGTGTGTGTGTGTGTGTGTGTGTGTGTGTGTGTGTGTGTGTGTGTGTGTGTGTGTGTGTGTGTGTGTGTGTGTGTGTGTGTGTGTGTGTGTGTGTGTGTGTGTGTGTGTGTGTGTGTGTGTGTGTAAGCATTGCGGTCTTAGTTTTAAACTTAAAAATTTTATTTTGCATTACTGTGCCTATTCTGTTTGACCTGTACTGTATTGTTATATGGTACTTACATAATCTTAGCATTAAGTTAAAATGATAGCAATTTTCATCTATCATTAATGATTTCTTATATATATATATTTACAGGAAGAGTGAATATAAATGTCATTGTTTCTCCCCGTAGGTAAGTCGTCTCGTAGTTTCTGAAATTATGCGCGCGACAATGATGTCGGCCCGCGTGTCCATAATCGAGAAATGGGCGGCCGTGGCCGACATTTGTCGATGTCTGCACAATTTCAACGGCGTTCTGCAGATCTGTGCCGCTTTCATGAACAGTTCCGTGTTCAGGCTGAAGAAGACGTGGGAAAAAGTATCAAAGACCGTAAGAAGTGTTTTCTTTTTCTTAATTAAATTGATTGTATTTTAAGTACAGGGTGGTTATAATTAAAGTTACACTATTCAGAGGCCTGTAGAACCCGTTCTGCTTATTGGATTGGGATGAAATATATGCTATATAGACCATGGATAAAAGGTTTCTGCAATAAAAAATAGTTCAAATTTTTACCACTAGTGGTGCCCACAATGGGGTGGCCTAAAGAAGGACAAAAAATATGTCGTTAAAATTTATTCAATTACAGAATATGCTCAATATGTGTTCCATTGACGTCAATAACGTGTTGAAAACGCCTTATAGCGTTTTCAATGGTAGCGCGAAGCAACTCACGAGGGATTTCAACTACATGGTGTATAATATTAGCTTTCAAATCAGGTAAAGTCCTAATTCCTCCTCTACAAACACAGTCTTTTAGAAATCCCCACAGCCAGAAATCACAGGGATTTTCACGTGAGCGAGAAGGCCACGCGTCTGGAAAATATCTGGATTATCACGATTATTGCCAAAGTTAGCACTAAAAAATGCTTTGACTTGGTGCCCAATGTGAGCAGTTGCTGCATCTTGCATAAAGATAGTGGTTTGCAAGCATTGTCGTTTCTGTAAAACAGGAATGATTAACGATGAGAAGCACGCGCTGAATGATTCTTTGGCTATGACTTCTAGTTTATATAGAGGTATTACGGATTTACATAAGGAATATTCGATAAAAGCCACCTGGTGGTCAAAATCTGTACTATTTTTTAATGCTGAAATCTTTTCCCTATGATCCATATAGCATATATTCCAAGTTTCATCAAAATCAGATAAGCAGAACAGGTTCTACAGGCCTTTGAATAGTGTAACTTTAATTATAACCACCCAGTATGTTGTTAAATGTAGTTTTTTTCTCAACATAGAATTAGAACAAAATGGTCGTTTACTGGAGTATAATGCTTCATAATTCGAAAACAAATAATGTAATATCTGAACAACTACAGGCTGAGAGTATTATTTTACCATGTGACAAAGGGAAACTTTTAGAACTGCGATTACATAATCGTTAAAAGAGCTATATAAAATATCAATTTGCTTTATAGGATTACTATGAATACCGAATTTTGGATTGAAAAGAAAAAATTAGGTAAATTCCTAGTTATACCTCTTAATTTTGGTGGGCCAAACGTTTTCTCTAAATGTAGTCAAAGTAATTTTTCTTAAATGACCAACTTGCGCTAAATTCTAAGCATACAGACGAGTAAACGGATTGCTAACACGGCTCCAAAATTCTTAAAGAATTGACGCCAAATCAGGGATTTCAACTAGAATTTTACCGAAAACTTTACTAGACGGGGTTCCAATTTTTCCCAGGATATTCCTTTGTACCAAAATGCATGTCGATATAAAAACGCTGTTGTTATTTTTACTCAATATCGTAGTTAAATTGTAGTTAATATTGTAGTTAAATCAAGACAATTTAAGTAATACAAAATTAAGATAAGAGCTTCTGTAAAATCTTCGAATAAACTAAATGAAGTTAATTTTGTGACTCATGAAGTCAATCAACCAGTTCGATTTTGTTTTCTTTCTTAAAAACTCGTTGCAGGGAAATATTTAAGAAATGGAGTACTTTAAAATACAATGAAATTGTATTTTAAAAGAATCTCTATTTTTATTCAAACATATGAATATTTATTTTAAAGTAAAATCAATAGTTATATAAACATATAGAGTTATTCATGAGTATTCAAATGTTAACAATAAGAACTTAGGACAAACGAAATTTCTGTTTTACAAGCTGTGTACTTAATTTAGAATAATCCTGAAGATCCACTTTGTACTAAATACACTTAATTTAAAATTTAAGAACTACACTGAGTATTTATTAACGTAAAACTAAACATATAATTAACATTTCAAAACCCCCCCAAAAAAATTTTTATTTTTGTAACTAACTATTTAAATTTTCCGTACTTTTTGCAGAAAAAATGTAGAATTTTCAATAAATTTGAAAATATAATACAGAAAAATTACATTCTTTGTATAGAAAAATTAGGTTTTTACGATACATATTATATACAAAATGGATTTTGAAGAAAGTGTATCTGAATCATACTTACATCTCACATTTGCTTACAATTTTAAAATTGAATTTTCTAGCGTTCTATTTAACGCATTTTCATAAATAATGCATCTATAGATGCAGAAAAATGCCCACTATTTTTTAAAGTAAAATAAAAAATGCAAAGTTTAAAGCAGTTTCACGTCCCAGTTATCTTAATTAATAATATTTTTGAGCACAATCAACTCTTCACATAACTACTTAATTAAGATTAATTTCAAGGCCAATTTTTGTTTTAAAAAATAGTTTATATAGCTTAGAAACTTTTTATCATTATTTTTTTTTCCTTTTGAGAAAATACCATGGCCAAAACGTTTTCAGATTCACATGAGTAAAACAATATGTCGAAGAGATGGAACACTGCTGTAAATGATGTATCTAAATATGAGTCCCCAGCTGATACTGCAATTAGACTTCCAAATACAAATATTCGTAATTCAAGCATTGTAGATAAAACTGAATATTTCCATGATGCACCAAACTATATTATAGTAAACATATTGTAGCACTATATTTTAGTATTTTAAAGTTGTTAAACTGCCCCAATTTAAAACTGAAAAAAGATTATGTACAAGCCTGGTGAATTTTGACTCACGTTAGTTTCCTAATTATTTTGTATATAAATTATTTGTATTTCAAAGCTTTTATGAAATTATTGTGTTAAGATTAGGCTGAATTACTTGTCGTAGTAACAAATAATATCAACATTACACAAAAACATATTTTGAGTTTTAAAAAAATACTTTTGTCATATTTAATATTAAAGTGTTTTAATGTAGAACTTAAGTTGGAAAATAACATATTAAAACTTAGAGCTTTAGAGGCATTATAAGTTTTTGTTTTATGACTTTAGAAACTTTAGATGTATTTTTCTCGAATTTTTAACTGTTTTCTATAAGCCCTAAGGCTTTTTTTCTGTTCTAGAGTTTTAAATTTTATATGTATACTCCCAAATGCATATTCTACAAAAGTTAGTATGTATTTAGGTCTGACATCTCTAGTTATTTTTTAAAAGAAAGGTAAAGTTAATATTCCAAAAATTTTCGTTTTTTTTACAGGTTTAGGTAGAAAAATAATTGTTAGAAGTCAACAAGAGAGAGGAAACAGATTTTCAAATCCATATGACCTTGAATTATCTATATTCTAAAAAACATAAATCACTTAAAATTTCAAAAAGAAAATTTTAAAATGAGCATTTTATAAAAGTTTGAAAAAATTCCAAAAATCCTTAAGTTTTTTAAATTGTAGAATAATGGTTGGTCAAACTGACTTTTTACTTTAGGAATCAGCTTAATCTTATTATAAAACAAAGTATTTTTTACTGTTACTGTCACAAAAAATGTTTTTGAAAAAGTTTACTATGTAGCCCCAAAGGAAATTTTTTTTCTCTTTATAGACCAAGCAGAGTATCGACAAACTTCAAAATCTAGTTTCGGCTGATGGGAGATTCAGAAATATGCGTGATGCACTTCACAGGTATATAACATCCACTCCTGTATATAAATTCTTTCTACTTGTGATTGCTATTTAGAAAATTATATGATTAGAGCATATTAAGAAAATAATTACACAAATAGATACGTTCCTTCTTATTAATGATCAGAAGCTACACAAATACTATTTTTGTCAGCAACTAGTCAGCCTTAGGTGATTTAATTTTTCTTTATGAAAGATTCAAATGTTTCGGAAATGAATAGCTTTGTTTCTTTGGCTCTCAGGTATATTCAATTTTTAGTTACAAACAAAAATATCCAACATGTACTCTGTAATAAGATTTCTATTGATAATAATTTATAGAATATTCGGTCAGGGAATTTTGTGGTCTCTTAATTTCTTAATTCCGAATAATAGAAATGGATGAAGAATAAACCAATGGGGCTCAAACTCTTGACAAAATCATGATGAGGAAGTCTTTCGAGTAATATTCTTTAAATTTCATGTGTGGTCGTGGTAGCCTAGTGGTCAAGGTAACCGGCTCGTGGCTGGCTTGTTATGAGTTCGAGTTTAGTACCGCTGAAGACGGGCCGTGTAGGGGGCTATGCCCGTTAAATCTCTCGGAGCTCAAACATCCTCCCGTTGGTAAGGCGTGGAAGTTAAAAGATGGGAATACCAGCTTAGGTGTCATACTCATCATTTGACTGTGGTTCAAAATTACGAGGTCCGTCTCCAAAATCCTTAAATAGCGGAAGAGAGAGTGTGACGTTAATATTCTCTCCCTCACTTTAAATTTCACCTCAACTATGAGTCTTACGAAGTTCGTCATCCTTATAACTATTGCTTTTAGAGAACATTAATACTAGTTGTTGTTGCTAATGCCACCTGATTGGTTGTATCAGATCGATGCCTACAAAATTCTTCGTAGCAAGGGGCTAGTTTTATGCGCCTGTCGTTACCGTAGCTTTGAGTACCATGCAGGTGAGAGCACAGTAACATCCCTTTTTTGAGACACCTGGAGGGGGTCAGGGGTCCCCACCTCTCTTCCCCTTCCACCAACCTCCCGACAGAACTTGAGGCTCGACGGCTGTTTAGAGCACCCCTTTGTCGCACAGGAACTATACTTTTACTATACATTTATCCTTTAATTGCCTTCTCCAGGATTCGAACCCATTCCCAACGGTATAGCAGTTAGCGTCACTAACCACTACATTGGGTGGGTAACATTAGTATTTATCAAACTTTGAAGCATATTAATGATATTATGTAAGTTGTTAAACATTTCAAGATTACAAGTATTCTACTTACATAAAAAAATATTTTTAAAATGGCTGAGCAATACATTTAAGAGAGAAATGAGCCATTCTATGCGGCTTAAAATGCAAAATTTTGAAAGGTATTAAAAAGGGAATTTTTGAAGCTTATAGCCTAACTAGTAAAATTGAATTTCCCTTAAAAATACAAAAGTATTTTATTACTTTTTTTTAATTCATTTCTTATAAACTCTATTAGAGACCAAAATTACTGTAGGAACCTTATCAAGTTCATTATACCTCTAAAATGCCTCTGAAACATTTGGATAACAAACATTTTCGTGATTATATAAATTTCTTAACCATTCCATTAAAATTGTTCTTTTCTAGTTACTTTTCCAGTAGGTAAAATTGTTTTGAGAAGAACTATAACAAAAAGAATGACTAATAATTTAATCAGATATTTTGATGTAAACTTTGAGAATGTTTCAAACTGTTTTTTCAGATCGTTACCTATGTGTAAGGGAACGTCCATTCATATTACAGCTCGATAAATCTTTTATTTGCTTTTTTTAAATATAAAAATACACTTAATCCATTTTCTTCTCTAAATGAAATTTTTAAAAATTCTCTTTTGATAGATGTGATCCACCATGCATTCCTTATCTCGGTTTGTATCTAACAGACTTATCCTTCATTGAAGAAGGTACACCAAATTTCACCGATGAGGGACTGCTCAATTTTTCTAAGATGAGGATGGTAAGATAATGCTACAATTTTTATGTATTGAGAGAGCACACATATATAATACATATATCCTAAATATATATCTCATATTTAGCTGATTTTTTTAATAAACAGTATTAAAGTGATACGAAACTCAAAAAAATGAGGAAATATCTTACTCTTTTATTAGATCTTCACGAAACTGAACACAATTATATAAGCATCACCAAATCTCTCATACACGTAAGAGTTTTGAAAAATATTCATAATAATGTTCAAAATTAAATCTTCATAATGTATTCAAAATTAAATCTTCATAATAATGTTCAAAATTAAATATTCATAATTAAAAAAAAAATATTCGTAATAATATTCAAAATTAAATATTCGTAATAATATTCAAAGTTAAATATTCATAATAATATTCAAAGTAAAATATTCATAATAATATTCAAAATTGAATATTCATAATAATATTCAAACCGTGTTTTCATTCGATTTCTCAATTCATATTCAAATAAAAGGTTTATAAGAATTCACTACTGTTTATAAATTAATCGGTGATGTCAAGGAAAAATCAATTGCGGAGAGCTCCTTTCTGATGAGGAATCCTTTCAAGTACTTTAACGACAAAGTTTTTTAAATAAAACATTGAAATAAACAAAATCTTAAATAAATATATTAAAACGAGCAAAAACTTAAACTAAAATGGTACTTATGTTTTATACAATTGACCGACTTTGGCAAATCAAAAGATATCGCCAATTCAAAAAATAACACCAAATGCTGTGATTGTTATTGTTGTGTTCGAAGATGAGATAATACTGCTTCCAGTATTGTCTGCTTATTGTAGCATTTGGCGATAATTTTTAATCTGAAGAAATTGGTCGATAGTAAAATACGTAAGTACTAATAAAGATATGAAAATAAAAAATGTTTTTAATTATAAGGTACTAAAATTATTTCTTTTTTAAGCAACGTTGATACAATAATTTAAATTAATTGTGATACAAAAAGCCTTAGCAAACGCTATAGTCTCTTTCACATAATTTTTGTTTGAAGAGATATTTCTATGCTTTTGTTGTCACTGTTTGCAATACGTGAAATTACTTTGTTATATTGAAGTATAAAATGATTCGTAAGTTTCCTTATAGCTTAAGTTAACTAATTTAATTGTAGTAATTTAATTTCCTTTATGTCTAGATTGCTCATGTCATTCGAGAAATTCGACATTTTCAACAAACACCATACAAAATAGATATGAGTCCAAAAGTAAGTTTATATTTTTTACAAAAGATAAGAATTTTGAAAATGTGTTCTGAAATTTTTCTGACTTTTTTCCTTTTTTGCAATATTCTAAGTTATTAGTAGCAGTAAATGATAAAATAACAACAGTATTTTTGCTCCATTACTCAACAATGAAAAAATGTGTTTATATGCTTGTTTCTAAACAGAAATGGTACCTGTTAGAAATAATTAGAAAAAAAACAGTTTCCTTTAGATCTACAATCACTGTTATACATACATTTATAACAAGAACTTTTAAACTAGTGATTCCCAAAGTGGTATATATGTACCCCCAGGGGTCTATGAGACCTGCAAGAGCTCCACGTCAGCAAAAAATTAATTTGGAGGTCCATGAGGTGTAAATGGAGGTCTACGATAGCCTAAACTAGATCGTGTCTTTAATTTTAAAAGAAAATTTAATCAAGTGTAAACCAGATTTACCTATTTAACAGCTTTTTTACTAAATTTACTGAGGTTAATCAGCAGTTCTAAGGTGACAGCACAAATTTTATTAAAAAAGGGCCATCATTTAAGAGTACCTTGCCAAAATCAAACTGAAGGAATATAAAATTGGACATTCCTAATGTTAACAGTTTCTTAATTTGTCACAGACAATCTGCCAGAAAAATTACGTTTTACCCTATGTTCAACATTTAAATGCCCTTTATTCAGGTTTTGAAAATAGGTTTGAGAATGCTTTGACTATGATAATATTACAGTAGGTAATGAATCATGTTGTCACATTTAAAAAAAGTGTCTTATTACAAAAGGAACTGATTTTAATAGTCCTAACGAAGATCTTGAAGTAATGTTAAGAAACGGATGTCAGCGATTTCGTCTTTAAAAAGATATACCTGTTATTTATTCCAAATCATGGAACATCTTGAGAAAGTCTTTAATTGCTTTTCCCATAGAGGAGGAGTTTCAGCGTGCTTGCCAATCTCCAAAATAAACACGGAAAGAAAAAAGAAAGATTAGATACTACTAACCGAGGAGATTTAGGGCTAAACTTGAAAAGATTAAAGCCAAATATTAAAAATTTGTTATTTAAGCAGCAGATTCATCCCACCCATTAAAAAAATTTGTTTGTTGCTCATTTATTTTATGTAACAATTATTTCTTACATTAATTAAGCTTTCATTTAATTAATTCCCATTTATTTCTTTAAGTTTTAAACACTCTACTTAACTACAGTTAGAAACATAAATTTGAAATTAGGTAAGTAGAGGTCTACATAAAACCGAAAAACATGGCAAGGAATCTATGAGACAAAAAAGTTTGGGAACCTCTACTTTAAGCAACCGATGGTAATAAATCAAGTTTATGGCCCTTGCTTAATGTGATACGCAATTGCGTACTTTTCATGCTTATTCATTACAGCTGAGAAAACCCCACTATAAGAAGTAATAGATCTTTAACAAAATCCTCTTCAGTTGCGATAGATATCGGTCCACAGTAGAAAACCCAAAGAAAATTATAATCAAAATGGATATATAGCCACTTTACATCATTTTATGAACGCATTTATGGAAGAGCACATGTGTGAACTTGTTTTTGTCAGATAAACTCTTGCCTTATAAATGTTATAAACCAAACCTTATTTATTTATCTTCTGTATCCCGAGAAGTTTAATTTCTTCAAAAAAATAAGTGATTTAAAATTTAAATGGATCCGAGGGATTTCAAATAACCAAACAACATCTTTATAGAAACGTAGTCCTTCCAAGGACACAATTATTATTTGAAAATGATTTACACGTTTCTTTGAAGATGTTTTTCCTCTCTCAAGAATTCTTCCATGATTATAAATGTATATTTATGTATTATTCTATAGAGTTTTAAAAGCAAAAAAATAATATATCTTGTATGTACATTGTATTTTAAAGAACTATAAAATGACTTTAAATTGCCTCTTTAATAAAAATATCATCGTTAGTTTCGTATAAAAGAGGATTCTAAATTTCATACTTACATTTTCATATTTTATGTTATTGTTAATTTTAAAATTTCTAAAGGGGAGTCAATAAAAACTCAAACACCACGAAAATTCTGGAAATGCATATATTAAAAAAATAACCAAAAATGCTTTATTTTCCTGTTTGTTGTTCAGTTTAAAAACAATGCTCTGATTGCTATAAATTTAATTTAAAAATATGTTTCTCTTTAAAAGTTATATTTGACTTTTCTTCGAATGCGTAGAATAATTAAATATGTATATGTAGAAGTAAATTCCTTTGAATATTCTTAAGCTTTTGTTCGAGCAGTTTAAGTAACAGATGAGTTAAAGGACAAATTCAAAAACAGTTCTTTAAAAAGGAATCGAAACATGTAAGAATAATTTCTCTAAAAAATACTTCCCATCCCTACCCATGAGGCAGGAGTATTGCAAGTTAATTTGCTATAATTTCAGGACAGAGTAAGAGAAGCTTTAATTCAGATAAAGATATTTTCTACTTATGCAATCTATCTACAAGCAATCAGTATAAGAAGAGAGTGAAAACAAAGAGAAGCTCTATTTTGTGTCAGCTATATTGTTAATATGTTATGAGTTTTTGACAGTCTATTCTGTGGAAATTACTGAATATATCTTGTAATCCAGTACTTCTAAAACTTTTCAATATTTGCCACCCAATACACATTCATAATTTTCATCATCCTCCTCCTCCCACCCCACATAAGACTAACCTTCTAAGTGCGACCGGCGTATATAAATGCCATGCACAGCTAAAGCGTTAATTGTCCCAGGCATAAGGCCGCGGTAGCCGAGTGGTATAGGTATCGGAGCATGGCAGGCATGTCATGAGTTCGAGCCCAGTACCACTAAAGACCTGTCCTGTAGGGCAGCGATGCACTTTAAATCTGTCGAGAGCTGAAACGTCCTCTCGTTGGTGTGGTGTGGAAGTTAGGAGAGGGTGGTTCCAACTCAAATTACGTTCAAAATTACGTGGTCCGTCGCCAAAAGCCCTCGTGTAGCTGAACAGTGCGACGTTAATATTCAATCAATCAATCAATCAGTCCCAGACATAAAGGGTGTTTTTTTTAGAGGTATAGAACTCTAAATTGCAATAAAACAACGATGTATTATTCGATTGACATGAATTTTCTTTTATTCGAAAGATAATCTTGTGGCATTACATTTTAAATATGATTTCTGGCATATGACTGCCACGGCTGGCTCGGATGTAGTCCAATCTGGACGTCCAATTTTCGATGACTTTTTCCAACATTTGTGGCCGTATATCGGCAATAACACGGCGAATGTTGTCTTCCAAATGGTCAAGCGTTTGTGGCTTATCCGCATAGACCAATGACTTTACATAGCCCCACAGAAAATAGTCTAGCGGTGTTAAATCACAAGATCTTGGAGGCCAATTCACAGGTCCAAAACGTGAAATTAGGCGGTCACCCAACGTGTCTTTCAATAAATCGATTGTGGCACGAGCTGTGTGACATGTTGCGCCGTCTTGTTGGAACCACAGCTCCTGGACATCATGATTGTTCCATTCAGGAATGAAAAAGTTAGTAATCATGGCTCTATATCGATCACCATTGACTGTAATGTTGTGGCCTTCATCGTTTTTGAAGAAGGATTCCACCAGCCCATAAAGCGCACCAAACAGTCAGTTTTTCTGGATGTAACGGTGTTTCGACATACACTTGTGGATTAGCAAATGCGACAGTTTTGTTTGTTGACGTAGCCATTCAACCAGAAGTGCGCTTCATCGCGAAACAAAATTCGCTTATGAAAATCGGGAACAACGGCCATCTCGTTTTGGGCCCATTCGACGAATCTACGCCTTGCTTGATGATCGTTTTGATGAATTGCCAAACCAAACTGAGAATAAATGACTTGACAGAAGTTAAATCGGTCGCCATCTTGGAAAGTAATGCCAACTTAAACTTCTATACCTGGAAAAAAAAACACTCTTTATATATACGTCTTTCAGAAGTTCGATTTTTTCTGTGCACTTCTATCCTTAAAATGATTCCGAAGGCTTTGGAATGCACTAAAAGAACCTTGACAATGTTTACAAAGGATTTATGTATTTCAAAGGACTTGCTTATTTATTTTTTTTCTCCCCCCCCCTCCACCAATGCATCACATACGGGCACTTACGTGAAAAACGATGGCATTTTGAGGAGCGAACCGCGTAACTTTTAGTCCGCAGTTAATGGATTAATTATAAACCTACAGTTATCTTGATAAATGTTAATTTTTGTATATAATTTCATATATGACGAGGCCATGGGGGGTCACTGGTAATTATTAAACTTGTTCTTAGCTTAGAATTATTATATTAATAAAAAGATGCATTGTGCAGTAATGATACATTTATAAGTGTATCATATCAGTGCAAATGTGTGTTTTATTTTTTATTATGCCAGAATGCATTTTGTTTGTTTACATTCAACAAACCAATAATCTTTTTTTTTTAAAGAAATCTTTTGTTTTTGACTTTTCAATATGCTTGCACCTCCCTTGTGGAGTTAGTATGCCCCCGTTGGGGGACACACCCCACAGTTTGAGGAACACTATTGTAATTCTTTTCTTTCCAAAAGCGAGTCAATAATTTGGATCCCTATTAATAATGAATTCTAAATTTTAGAATCATCCTTGATATCATATTTTGTTCTTTCTTACTTAGGTGACAAATTATCTTTTGGACCCTACTCGTCTAATGGCTGATGAAGAGCTTTATCAAATCTCCTTGTGTCTAGAACCAAGATTATCTCGATTAAGCACTAAAATAACAACACCAGGTGCTGGATTCATGGGATTCTCTTCGTCGTCATCCCCCACTTCTGGTGGACAAGGGTCAAGCTCGTGAAGACAATTCTAAACACCTTATATACAATGTATCAAAATCTCTTGAAACTTTCGTCATATATATTCAAGGAGTGACAGCAATCAAAAAAATTATACGGAAAACATATATTACAATAACTTTGGTACAATAACACAAGAGCATTATCCAAAAAAAAATTCCCATGAACATAACCATATTGTGGACTACTTAAAAGTAGCTAAATGCAAACAAAAACTTCATTTTGTCGGTTATGAAACTGTGACAGAGACATGACAGAGAGGTAAAAAAAATCCTTACATACATATATATTTATTTATTCATTTTAAACATCATACAAAAGATGATGTTACGATTTTAATTGTCTTTATTTATATATAATTTATGTATAATTTATGTATGTATTGTGAGTGTTTCATGCAAAAATTCTTTTGAATTCAAATGTTTCTTTCTTTAAAGAATTTGTAATTTGTCTTCTGAAATGTTAATTATAATGTGTGTAACAGAATATCAACTCAGATAATCTTATAATTGTAATTTTGATGTCTTAATGATAATACTTGTCTATTTGTCATCTGTCTTAAATGTTCCTTGATTCAAATGGAATCTAAAATAGAATAATTGAAGTATTTTTCATCCGTTCCTGACTAAAAGTAACCTTTTGATGTGTATTTAAAGTTATATAATCCTCCCTACTCTGCGTTATATATAAATGTCAAAATGTTGCTTTCTATTGTATAATCAATCGATTCATTCTGTTCAATCAATCTGTATAAAAAAATTAGCTTTATTTTCGTAAATTATTGAAAAATAACTTTTAAAAAATTCTAAAAATTTATTACAATACTTGTTTTTAAAACTGTACGTGTTAAAAAATTTAACAAATTGATTCAAAGTTAAAAAGTTCCTTTTTTTTAAAAAAAAAGGAAATCTAACTCATAAAAAATTGTATATGTGTGAAAGTATTACTTAAGTTTTCAAAAATTCAAACATTCATTTATTACAATTTGTTACAGGTACAAAAGTTTTATCGATTCGCATGTTTAAAAAACGTAGGTATAAAAAAAATCAAAAATAAATACTCAAAAAAGTATTGTTCACAAAATTTCAACAAACGCTTAAGAGTTTTTAATAAATTATAAAGAATAGCAGATATTATATATTATGAATTCACAAAATCTTGAAAACTATTTTATTTTAAAATTGCTGTTTAAAATACCGTATAAGCAATTTTTTTTATATTACTAAAAATTAAATTTTTAAGAATTTATTTATATATTGTAGAAATTACCATTACGGTGCAACCGTATCTCGAAGAAAATCCATTAAATTATTCAATATCTGCTTAGAATGTATGTTTAACAAAAAGTAACACTTGTATATATATTACAAGCCATCATTATTGTGTAACTATAATTCGAAAAGTTGTCAAATTATATCTTTCTCAAAAAAGGTTATTCTGAGACTATACTAAAATTTAAGTCTTTTGAAAAACCCAAAAAACTGTTGATTTTTTATAACTAATTTAATGAAACTTCGTCATTAATTTTAGACCTGAACTAAAAAGAACTGCTTCGAAAGTACCTCAGTAAAATTTGCTACATATATTATTTAAAAAATATTATACTATTGAAAATTTCGTATTTTATAAACATGATGTATATCTATATGTATACAAGTACACACATATATGAGAAGTAATTATAAATTATTTTCCCTGTATATAAATGTTTTATATCATTATTAAGGATATAGGCGTTATGTTGTCAGTGAATAGCTTGATTTTTTGAACAAGTGATTAAAAAAAATGTACACTAAATGTATACTTAAATTTCGTGCCAAACTCTTATCAAGTGTATATTAGATTTGAATGTGTACTTGTTTCTTATTTAACGAGAGTACGAGAGAGGAATTATTTATTACAGAAATTTACTACTTTAAAAATCATTTTAAATTTTATTAATGTTTTTGCATTCATTTTTAAGGTTTTGAATTCTAAATTGAAAAATTAAAAAAAAATTCGGGAAAATTACATATTTGCCTTCTAATTTAATTGTAAATAAAATTACGCTGAATGAAGTATTCCTCTCTCTTACCAAAACCATAAACTTCATTTACAGAATTACTTATTGTTAAAGTACAATGAATATATAGCTTATTTGTAAAAAGTGAAAAATATCGCCCACACATTCCATGTACATTATAAAAGTGCTTAAATTATATAACATCACAGCTGTGCCTTTCAATAGTTAGGTTGAAAAAATATCAAAAGAAAAATATCAAAACATAATACATGTAGAAGCAAAATAGGCCAGCTACGTTTAATTTAGAATAAAATTTTGTTATTCATCAGTAATTTCACGCTTTATGAGAATGTATAAGTTAATATTTGGCGTATAAAGGATGGAAATTATTTTGAATTTCTAAATTTTGAGCACGAGAAAATTACAATTATTATATCAATGTATGTGGTATTTAATTATGGATGAAAATATCTATTGCATTTCTAAACAGTGCCAAACAGGTATGAGGCAAATATAACAAGAAAAAGTTTTATGTAATATATATATATTTTGTTTGTTTATTTTAAGCGAGAAAAATCTCTTTCACGAAGCTTTTTTTTTATGTATTGTAACAAGCTTTGTGACTGAAAATAATATTTTATTTATTATGGCTGGTATATATATAAGCTGTTTATAATACTAATTATTTTTGTTTATCTTATTTTTCAAATTATTTATTTTAACATTTTTATTTGATTATTTATGTTACTATTTTTATTGATTGTTTACATTTTTGAATATTTTTATTTGATTATTTATATTTTTGAATACTTTTTTTGATTATTTACATTTTTGAATATTTTTATTTTATTATTTACATTTTTGAATATTTTTATTTGATTATTTACATTTTTGAATATTTTTATTTAGTCAGATTCCATATCTAAAGTCTTATACAGAAAAATTTTCGAATATGTTTTCTTTCGTTCAATTCATTAGAAACAAGAAAATTAATCAAATATTAATGTTTTCTGTTGATTAAGATTTTCAGGCATTCCTAAGAGTACATTATTAACTAAAAACTAAAAAAAAAAATTTTTTATTACTTTGACATAGCAATAAAATTAAAAAAGTAATAATTCTCAAATTATTTTTAGCTGATTCTTTAAAGAAATATGTAATTAAAAGACATATATCAAATTTAAATCAATTCCAGTAATCCTATCAAGTTATTTTACTTAATTTTTATTAAATATAACTATTCTAATCTATTGAAAAATAACGAATCGCTAAATAGAATACTGATGGGGGTAAGTTGAAAGAAGTAATTATAAAGAGCTTAAACTGTAAAAATCAATATTAAATTATACTGTTTAGAAAAATCGAATATTTGATCTAAATTGCTTCAGAATTAGAATATGAAAGGTGTCAATAATTTCTAAATTTTAAATCCATAATTAAAAAACTTTTTTTGTTTGTTTGTTTTTTAACATTTCAAAAAATTTCATTTTAGTTTTGTTAAGGAGAAATTCTGTATCTTTATAATAAAAAATATATAACATCTACACCTTTTAAAAAAATTCTAAACAAGAGAATAGAATAATATCAGTTCTATAATAATATAAAACAAGATTTATACAAAAAAGGGAATTAAAACGCCATGTTATGTAAATAACTCATTTCTTATTGTTTTTGTAAAAAAATGTATTTTAAAAAATCTTTACTAACCTTAAATTTATTATTTAAATTTTGATGAAATCAACCTAAGACTTTAAGACTGTTTATTTTTTAATTAATCTTCAAACACCTTATAAATTTAAAGTACTCGACGAAGAATCATTAAAATATTTAGGTATTTCAAAACTCAAAAATGCAAAAATAATCAATTTATACTAAATGATTCGATTTTGTAATAAATAAAAAGCTACTTTCTAAAAAGTTCGATTGAAGTAATAATGTAATATGATTTGGTGAAAGCTACTGACCATACTTTTCAAATCACTGCTTTGTGTAAAATTACTTTTCCTTTACTTTAGATTATACTGTCCTCAGTTAATCTGTCCTTATTAGTTTTTTTTTTCTTTTCTTGGCCTGTTTTATGTATATATGAAACTTCCTTAATTCTGCTGAGGGGCATCAATATACATATATAAGTTCGTTAGTTAATAAAAATGATAGATACTTTTTCGTTTTGCTTGCGAAAATCTTGCCAAGTTGGCGTTTTTGGAGATAACCCACACTATACACATAAAAAATATTAATAAATATTAGTTCTCATTGGTTTTTCATCCATTTTTGATGTATTATGAAAAAGACGTTACTAATATGAAAAGACTACGACTTGTTTTGAGAAACTGGTGGTAAAAGTTTACCAGTGGGAACATTCCTTTTGGCGTCGATTGTATCCTTTTTGGCGATTTTATAGTCTGCACCGGCGAGACGAAAATGTACCAAAGGATAATAATGTTAGTCAATATCAAACTCGAAATGAAATTTAAGCTCATTTACGTAAATTAAACTTTAATTGGTAATTGATTTTTAATTTGTTATTGCTTATAAAGAACAATTATGAGAAAAAACCAAAAATAAAAAGAATCGACGTTTCAAATCATAACTTACAGCTTCGATGTAATTTTTACCATACTTTCAAAGCCGACTGAGTTTTAAGAGAGACAAGATGCACATCGTAATATTTCCAGACTATTTAGAAAGAATAAGTGCACACTAGTATTTACATAAGAAATCGTTTAACATTATATATAATAATTACCATTTTCCCCAGTCTATCAATTATAAAATGTTTCCTGTGCAAAACATTGTCATCACTATGAGATAGATATATACTGCACAAAGGTATATTTGAAATAAAAATTCGGGACTTGAAGGAAGCTGCGATGTATGAGATGAAATCATTTTTCAAAATATCAGTACACACTGTATATATTCTATGTCGACTTAATGATGACAATTGTTTTCATTCCTCTCAAAATTTGATGAAAAGGTTATTATTTTCTAAGTATGCTATGTGTCTCATGTACATAGTGCTATGAATATGTGTATTCTACGTGTTTGCAGATGGTTTATATGATTGGAAACATTTTAATCTATTTAAAGTGTTTAAATACTTACAGATAAAAATTATTTATGGTTTGGAATCTATAACATTAATAAAAATGTTGAATTAAATACACTTGCTATTGAGAAACTTAACATTTTAATGTTGAAATTTGAATCAATATTAATAATGTTGAATAGGAAAAAATCAAGAAAAATTCTGATTATTATTGAATAAGTCCAAATTCTGATATAATTTGAAATATATAGTGATGATTTCAATTTCTACAAGCAAAATTTTTCTGAAGTTTGGAAAATAAAAAAAAACTTGTGAGAGAAATTGAATAATCCATCCAAATTTTTATAATGACAATAAAAAAAACAAATTTAAAATTTAATTAGAAATTGCGTGAATTTTTAATTATGTTGTGACCTAACATGGACAATCACATGGATGTGATGAACAGCTTCAATATGCTTTCTATAAAACATTGCTTCTAAGTCCCCTAAAGCTTTGTGCTATCTCAAACGTGATTGCAGAAATCATGAAAAATTACTTTGCAATCCATTTTTAAATAAATGGATTTCTAAAATTACTTTTAGAAAAATAAATTCTGTAAAAAATAAAGTAGATTATTATAAACTGCACAGGGAAATGATCCTGAGATTCCAATTGATGTATTTAGAGCTCTCTTTAGAGATTGAAGATTGGTATGATGTACAAATACAAACGAAAAAAATTGAAAAAAACGACCGTGAAAAAATTTAATTGCTAAGAAAATATTCTTATCGCAAATTCTTTACACAGAGAACCACCAATTGTAACACTTCATTTAAGTTTTTATCAGCAATTTTCCTAGTAATTTCTTAAAATCGTTGATTTTCTATTAATATTCATTTAACCAATAACATTATTAATGCGTTGCTTCCATACTAAAGTAGTGGCCGCGGTAGCCGAGTGGTATAGGTATCGGACTGTGGCTTGCTTTGTCACGGGTTCGAGCCCAGTACCACTAAAGGCCCGCCGTGTAGGGCAGCGATGCACGTTAAATCTGTCGAGAGCTGAAACGTCCTCCCGTTGGTGTGGTGTGGTAGTTAGGAGAGGGGGGTGCCAGCTCAGGTGTCGTCCACGTCACTTGACCATGGTTCAAAATTACGTGGTCCGTCGCCAAAAGCCCTCGTGTAGCTGAACAGTGCGACGTTAATATTCAATCAATCAATCCATACTAAAGTATTGTCTGTGTTCTTAAGCAAAAAACGATTTAATTTGCCTTAAATAAATAATAAATTTAATATACTATTGTCCGTACGTTTAAAGTTCAATACTTGAAATCACATTCAGTATATGTATTGATCGAAATAATCCGTTATTTTTAATGCTAAAATGGAAATATGAAACTATATAGTTAAATATAATAAATAATTTTGTATTTGAGGTTGCCAAATTTTTCAACGTTTTTAAATGAACTTCCTCCCCCCTCTTTCAAGAAAAAAATTTTCTTTTCAACTTCAGAACTTCTTTTTTAAAGCTTTATTTAAATCATCCTTCCTTTAAAAAAATCGTCATTTCTAATAATTGTGTTATTTACATTAAAATAGAATTAAATTATAAGTATTTCAATTCTTTTCAACATTTTTATTCACAACTCTAATGACACAAATCTCTATTTAAAATATTTTTTCCTTTCTTCTTTTGAAAATATAATTCAAAAGAGAAGGAGAAGATTGACTTATAAATAAAATAGCTCGTTTAAATGTTAAACTGAATACATATTATGTGACTTTATATGCTCAAGTCACATAATTTGCTGATTGATTTAGTTTCAATTTTCTGTTACAAATTTACCCAATTAATATCCAATTATTTATAATCAAGTTGTTTTTAAAAGTAAAGAACTAAATTTTTTTTCGCTAAATTTACTATCGTACTTTTCTATTTATTTTTCCTACTCCTCCATTGTAATACTTTTCCAAATCATTTAATTCAATAAAAGTTTTCAGCACATTTTTTTAAATCCACCTCACCATCATTTAAGCATAAAACTCTGTGCCATTCATCAGTCACTCGATGCTCTAAAGAGAGTTTTAAATATACTTTCCAAAAACGATCTCACTATATCAAATGAGAAAAAAAACTTCACACACACACAAACCATTTAAAAATCACTAGATAAATTTCTGAAACAAATATAAACATGTTATATCTGATGCCTGTGTAGGAAATTGCTCCAGACACGGAGTTTTGAATTTCTGCAATCACTTTTTAAAGTGTTTCCTCCCTCATTTCCCTGGCGGATACTGTATTTCTTGTAACACTGTGATTTCATATAAATGCAAAATTGAATATGTCTTTGTAAGCAAAGAGAAAAATTCACTTGCTCTTTGAATATCCTAACCTGCGCCCTTTTGTCCAAGTACTTTAGTAACCTACTGTAACCACATTTGGTTGTTGTTGTTGTTATTTACTGTTGTTCGATGGTGAATTTATGGATCCAATGTCTTTCAAACGATGAATAAAATTTTGATTCATATTTTCAGTGAAAATGAGTTTCTTGTATTTTGTAATTGTTCTTTTTCTAATAGAAACATTCTCAGTAAATTCACTATTCTTACCATGAATCTCAAATAAGGAATTAATCTATTGATAAATTAAAAATATCGAGAGTAAAATAATAATAGTTCTATATAAATAAAGGGTGTCTTTTTAGAGTGTTTTTAGAGGTATAGAACTTTAAATTGCAATAAAACAACGATGTATTATTCGATTGAAATGAATTTTTTTTATTCGAAAGATAATCTGATAATCTTGTGGCATTACATTTTAAATATGATTTCTGGCATATGACTGCCACGGCTGGCTCGGATGTAGTCCAATCTGGACGTCCAATTTTCGATGACTTTTTCCAACAATTTTGTTTAGCTATAAAGCGCACTTCTGGTTGAATGGCTACGTCAACAAACAAAACTGCCGCATTTGGAGTGAAGATAATCCGCAAGTGTATGTCGAAACATCGTTATATCCAGAAAAACTGACTGTTTGGTGCGCTTTATGGGCTGGTGGAATCATTCGTCTGTACTTCTTCAAAAACGATGAAGGCCACTACGTTACAGTCAATGGTGATCGGTATAGAGCCATGATTACTAACTTTTTCATTCCTGAATTGAACAATCATGATGTCCAGGAGCTGTGGTTCCAACAAGACGGCGCAACGTGTCACACAGCTCGTGCCACAACAATCAATTTATTGAAAGACACGTTTGGTGACCGCCTAATTTCACGTTTTGGACCTGTGAATTGGCCTCCAAGATCTTGTGATTTAACACCTCTAGACTATTTTCTGTGGGGCTATGTAAAGTCATTGGTCTATGCGGATAAGCCACAAACGCTTGACCATTTGGAAGACAACATTCGCTGTGTTATTGCCGATATACGGCCACAAATGTTGGAAAAGGTCATCGAAAATTGGGCGTCCAGATTGGACTACATCTGAGCCAGCCGTGGCAGTCCTATGCCAGAAATCATATTTAAAATATAATACCACAAGATTATGTTTCGAATAAAAAAAATTCATGTCAATCGAATAATACATCGTTGTTTTATTGCAATTTAGAGTTCTATACCTCTAAAAAAAACACCCTTTATATTATCAACTGCCTTTTCATGTGGTGCATACAATTATTGAGCAAAAAAACAAGATTTGTGTAATAACAAGTAATATCTAAAAAAAATTTAAGTCAATTCCTACTTAGACCAACAAAGAAAAATTTTATTTTAGCAACTTTTTATTGAATAGTTACAATTAACATAAATATGTATATACATAGGACAGAATCACAACATTAAGCGGTAATTAATTTTTATTCATTATAGCATCGTAGTTTCATTCAAAACAATCGTGGATATAAAATTTAAATTCAATTGAAGGCTTTAAAACACGAGGGAAAAAATCTTTAAAGTTTTGACCCAAATCGCTAAAAATGAAACCAACGTAGATGTATCTGTAATTTTTTTAAATAATTAGTTTCATTCAAGTAATTTTAATTCATTATAATTAAATTATCGTATTTTTTACTCAAAACAGTAGTGTATAGAAAATTTCAGCTCAAATGAGCGCTTTAATAAGTGAGAAAAAAAACTTTTAAAGTTTTGATACAAATCGCCAAAAATGCTGTCAACGTGGCTGTATTTGTAAATCTTTAAATAATTAGTTTTAATCAATTAATTTTTATCAATTTTAATTAAATTATTGTATTGTCATTCCAAATAATCATGTATATAAAATTTCAGCTCAATTGAGCGCTTTAAAATGTATTTTTTAACGATTGAAAAGTCCACCAAGATAAATAAATAAATATAGAGAGAGTGTGAATTAATAGTAGGAATTGAAAAACACATGTCATTTAAAAAAAATTCAATTTTTTCTAATTCAATTCAATAAAAAAAAAAATTTATCGGTTGAAATAATTTGGTCATTTGGAGTATAGAATTCGTTAAATATGAGTTTTTGCCTTCATTTTAATCGGGGGAGGAGAAAAATTCGTTAAATCGCGAAACACGTTAAATAAGGGTTCGTTAAATCGGGGGGTTTGAATGTATCTAATAATTTGACATAACAGTCAATAATATTTTTAACGATATAGAATATCAAAACGATAATTAAAAGAAATACAGAATTTTCAAAATCTTTTTTTTTAATTTGAGTTCTCTAATTATGAATTCAGATTCCTTTTAGAGCTTTTGATCAATTTTTCTTATCACTTCAAGTAGATATATAAAGAATGTTTTTCGTAAGGCACTTTTCAAAATTTTCAAGAATCATTTTAAATATCGAATGATTAAATAATTGATTCATAACAATCATAAAACACTGAAAATAGTTTTTGAGTACTTTCTGCATGCTAGAAGAAATTACATTAAAATATCTCCGAAAATTAAAGACATAAATTTTTTTATTCATTTGTCAAAAAGTAATGCAAAAGTTAAAATACAGCTCATAATAATGTTATTACAAATATTGTTACTGAGAACATTTAACAAGAACTTTGATTGCTCCATCAGAACCTAACTGTGCTGTTTTAAAAGCTTTATGAACATCTTCTATATTGAAAACATTCGTGATTATGGGCTTTATATCTACTGCGCCGCTGCTTACTAATTCCAGCGCAATAGGAAAGCAATTCACATAACGATAAATCCCTTTAATGTTAACTTCTCGAACGGTTGCCTCAACTGTTGGAATTTTCACTTCAGAAGCGCCCAAGCCAACCATCATAACTACTCCTCCAGATTTAGTAACCTTAAAAAAGATTTAAAAAATTTAAGCTAATTAAATACAAAGTTAAGTAAGATTAGGTAAATTACAAATACTTGAAAACTAAATAATAATAATATGCAATTAAAAAGTATACAATTCAATTTAAAAATTTCTTTGAATATAAAATATATTAATATTTTTTGATAAATTTAATATTTTAATAAAGAGTTATATATATTTTATTAAAATGAATAAAGAGTAAAACACAAAATAGTATCATTAAGCAATTATGTTATGTAATTCGATTATAAATAATTTCCTTACAAGCATCTGTACATTATAATTATGTAAACACAACATTATTCTTAAAAGCTTTTAACATTTAATTTCTACGAATAAGGAATTAAATACTCCACACAATGATGCATTTTCTTCTGGTTATTCTTTCCCTCTTCAGGGCTGAAATAGAATTTGTCAAAAATAATGTGATGCAATATATCACATTTAGGAACATATTCAAATGCCTAATATAATTTTGTCAGTTGGATCCGGCACTACAGTTTACAGAAGGCGAAATCCCCATGGAATACACGACGGTGGTGGTAAAATTGCAATGCCTTTAAATAATGTGATCAGAAGAAACACAATTTATTTCACGTATCACCTATTGTTACGTAGATCGGAGTTCGAAAATTTTATTCAAATCAGTCGCAAAGGACCAGACAATTCTTCAGGAGTGATGGAAGTTTATTGTCGAAAAACAATCCCTGAAATACACAGGATACAACACTCAAATTCACCGAGTATATCTCAGAAGGCCTTCATACCTTCTACGGCGCTCAGACACAAATCTAAAATACAAGTATGTAAAAGATTATTCATAAGCACTCGCTCGTTCTACACAATAGCCGCAATAATAACCAAGCGCTGCTCGACTTGTTTTTCTTTTCCTGCATTTCCTATCATTTCATTCTACCATTACCCAATTTTCCTGCAATTCCGCTGTTTTGTTTTTGCTACAGGCTGCTCGTAAATTTCAAGTTTAATTATTGGCACCGGATACACAAAATAAAAAAAGAAAAGAACAACAAACCTTAATTGCGAGTCTGATGCTAACTTCAGCTCCGCTACATTCGAGAGTAACATCAGGGGACCCTTCTAATTTGGATCTAATTTGCTCGACAGCTGTTTCAGTATCCATGTCTTTCACACAAATCTGGTGAGTTGCACCTAATTTTTTAGCAATTTGCAAACGCTTTTCAGAAATATCTGTAAACATTTAAAAAATGCTTTTAGATGAGTTAGCTCCCTTCAAAATACAATATTTTTTAAAAAAATAATTAATTTATAAATTAATTGGTTTCTAAAAGTGAATCACGCAAGTCAAGTATTTAATTTTTGGAAGAATATTTAAATGGCTTAAAATCTTTCCCAATAGCATCGAAGCCTTGAAGACCTCATCATTTTGAAGGATTTGAAGATAAATATCCATATGCTAATAAAATAATATTTAAAACGGATTTGTAACGCCTGTGTGAAATCGGAATAAAGTTCTATAGAAATTACTGTGACATTTTTAGTTCAAGCTGTTTGACCTGATCCCCTCCATGTGGATAATATAAGGCTCATCTACAACAAACCAATTTCTCAGATGAGTATTTGATTGATTGCTTTGGACCATCATGCTTCAAAGCTACAAGAATATTATTGGCAACGTACCTCAAAATTTTGAAATGCTGTCAAATGGTAAGGGTGGCTCTAAAGCTTGCCTCCCACTTAACAAACGTTCACACTAAACTAGCATAAGAGCTTTCAGTGGTGGTTGATATCTAGTGCGGCTGTGTGATATCTATGAAAAACAAGTACTAGTCATCACGCGTTGACGATCGTTTTGGCGTGATTGATAAAGTACTCACGTTCGGAATGGAAGGTACCCAGATCGAATCTTCTTCTTTCATATATATCCTGAATCACACATGTGATTTTTATCCTGAAAACCCCTTAGGAATGGAAAAGCTAAATTAACGCGAATGTGAAACCGCGGGGTGTAAAAAAATACTAATGAGATTTATAGGTAATTGTGATTTTTCACTAACAATAGTTTGCAGTTGTGTATCAATTTTACTCGTACAAATTATTAAAAGAGTTTATGATGCTCATTGGTTAACATAGATCTGTAAACATTCTTTGTGTGTTTCATTTTGGAGAGTATTTTCTCAGAAGTAAGTAGTACCAAACACAGAAAACAACGCACAAGCAAATTTATGCAAATTATCAATTAGTATCAGTGAAATAGTCTTATAAAACTCCAACCCACAAGTGTTTTTATATTTGTTCTTAATTATATCACTGCACTGTAAGTCAATAATTTTCATTTAAAGTTCCGGGGTTAAGGTTTCAATGCCAGTATCAAAAGTATTTTGAGAAAAATCTTAATTTCATTTGAAATGATATCAAAGTCTGAGTGCGAGTATCAAAATTTATCTTCAAAGCACTCAAAACTTCGATTGTGAAATCGACGGGAAGCTCAGTCTCAGTAGTATGGATGAATATTTCACATGTTTTTAACTGTGTGAAACATTTTTTACTTAATTGCGATTGAAAAATTTTTATTTTCTGGCGAACGATTTGATATTTGTGTTTAGATCAGGGAGAAGTTGGTTTTCTCCTTGCAATCTGAAATTTAGTTCTTTCATATATTTTGTCAAATCGATATAGAATGCTAACTTCCGCAGCCATTCGCTATTTTGTATTTCAGTAAGAGAGCTATGCTTTCATTTAAAAAAATATTTCAATCTGTGCTCGAAGTTCAAATAAGCGCTGCAAGTCTTTTCCACAACTAAGCCAGCGTACGCAGTATGATATGGTAAATCATTTTCTCCTAAATCTTCAATGAATTCTCGGAATTGTTGGTGATTCAGCCCAGTGAATCTGACAACGTTAACAGTGTAACAAACTCTAGACCCGGTCTGAAACTCTAGATAACAACGCGAATTGATGCCAAGTCCGGAGTGCCAAGCCAGCGTCAGTCAGTGATTACTTCTCGACGAGAGTGGTCGATTTTGTGTGCTCCATCCATGGGCGTAGTGTGAATTCCTCTCGACGAGAGACAGTATTTTTAGCTCCATCGGCAAGCGGAACGGATAATTTCTCTACAAGTGTCATGAGCTCGACTTTCAACAATGTTTACTTTAAGCGGTTTGTGCGTGCGTGTGGGGGGGATGCAAATATTTAATGTCTGTGAACTGGCAAGGCTGGAAGGTTTGAAGGCCCCTATACATAAACGCATTTTATACTTCTAAAAAGCAATTTTGTAAAAATCGAAGTAGCACTTTTCCATTTTTGTTAATTTTACTATCGCATATTTAAAATATGGAAGCTAATATAGGTAGGTATAACAATGATATAACAATTTTCACTTTAATTCATGGTTTGATATGAATTATTTTTTCGTAAAAAAAGAAAAATTTCTTTTGTGAATAATGAGTGAAATAAATATTAAAAAATATAAATATTCAGTCTCTCTATATTTATTGCTGAAAGTTTTTTGACTAAAAGAATAATTTAATTTAAAATTAGTTTGAGCTGAGATTAAAAAATAAATAAATGTTTTAAAATAAATGATAGAACAAAATTTAAAAAACAGTTTGTAGAATAAAAAGCAAATCGCAAATTATATTGTAGAATTAATGCAAATTTTCTTGATATCTTATATTATAGCATTTATAATTCATAATTACCAGTTACACATATTTTCGATGCTCCCATAGCTTTACATGTCAAAAGATTGACCAATCCGATGGCTCCTAAGGAGAAAGAAATGTTGTATTGTGAAATGATACTCTGTATATATAAATATAAAAATCTCTTTATTATTTTAAATAATTATACTCTATAAAGGGAAATTTATCAATAAAATGGCATTACTATAATATTTTTAAGTTATATATGAAACTATACATCTTGTTTAATAATTTACATTAAAAGCTTCAATAGTGTGAACATTTATTTAAATAGATAAAATAAATTTAGATAGGCATTTTTATTGTAATGAAATAAAAATTTCAGTCTCTTTAAGAAGTATATTTTTTTAATCATACATTATTGTAATAATTCTATTCAAACTGAAATATTCCCTATTGTTTATTAGAAAAATCCCACTGATATATTCAACCAAGATATATTTTCATGGTAAAATGAAAATGTATCGGTTTTAGAAATGAGGGAATTTTTACTAATGAGAGAACAACAAGAAGACTATTGAAGACGGACATCGTAACTTTGAACCACAGTCAAATGATGAGGATGACACCTCAGTTGGCACCCCACTCTCCTAACTTCCACACCACACTTACGTGAGGACTTTGAGTCAAGATAGATTTAATGTGTCTCAGCCCCTCTACATGGCAGGTCTTCAGTTGCCCTAGGAATCGAACTCATGACACACAGGCCATGAGTTCGTAACCATAACCACTAGGCTACCGCAAAGACGAAATTCAGCTAAGAGAAATATATGATATTTGTAACAACATACATATTACATTAGTAATACTTATATAAAATAAAACATTAAACACAACTTTTATTCTCTAATTTGATATTATTTGACATGCATGATAAAGGAAGGCCTTTTTAATTAGGTGATGTAATAATACATAAAATAACATCGGTGCATATATTTGCAAGACATTCAGAGAATTTCCAGTTACGAAAAAGTTGATTTGCTATATTAAAGAATATTTATTTTTCGGTCGACGGCAATTCAGTTTTTGAAACAGATGGTATAAAAAAAATCTTTCACAATTAAAGATAAACTCACCAGCTCCACAAATAAGAACAGATTGTCCAGCAGTTATCTCTGCTCTTCTGCAAGCATGTACTGCAACAGCGAGAGGCTCTATCATAGAACCTTCTTCTAAACTTACGTTGGGAGGTAATCTAAAAGAACATTTTGGGTTCATTGATTGCTTATTGACGCCACACACTGAAGCAATACGAATACTGTCAGCGGAATGCCCAAAGAAACCGATCTCACCCGAAAAGGGTTTAGAGCTACCAACCGATCCCTCGGGAAACAACCACCCCCAAGTCCAGTCTTTGTTGGAAAAAAAAATCAAAGCTTACATTTTAAAAAGCAGAAGTCAGTAAAATAACAAAATACAAATTTAAAGGCAACTGCATGATATACATACGTGTGCGTGAACATAAAACAAATATACAAAGCAAATATAGATATATATTATAAATGTGAAAGTTTGTGAAGATGTTTGGGCGTCTTCCACGCAAAAACAACTGAATGGATTTTAATGAAACTTTACAGTAATATAGCTTATACATCAGAATAACACATAGGCTACAAATTATAAGGATATTGTGAGAAGTGTCCAAAAAATACAACGATATTTGTCAAGTAAGTAGGAAAAAATTCTGCCATCTGCAAGCAATTCTGGCGTGCGCTGCAAAAAAGCACATGTCAGCATATATGTATCTTTTGTTTGTGAAAGAACTCTTTTTGTTTTGGCTACGCAAGTCGCTCGCTTCTAATTAATTCCTGTGTAGTAAAAAATTTATCTTTTTTCAAAATAAATACTTTTATTGCTTCTGGTACTTACAGTAGATAAACTTTGTCTTTCACACTACATCATTTGGACATATTTGCATAGTTTGTTTGTGGTCAGTAGTTAATTATAACGCTATAATTTTAATTGAATAGGCGGATATTGCATTTTTAAGTATAAAAATGATTTAAGTAGTGTACTGTATTTTTTGGAGTGAGTGAATATTAACGTCGCACTGTTCAGCTACACGAGGGCTTTTGTCAACAGACCACGTAATTTTGAACCATGGTCAAGTGACGTGGACGACACCTGAGCTGGCACTCCGTTCTCCTGACTACCACACCACACCAACTTAGAAGGAATATTTTACCAATACTTAGCAGGAATATTCTTTGAAATCCATTCTTCCAAGATATATGGCAACACGAGTTCTATGATGAGTATTTTAGCGGGGAAGGCGAACAGTTTTGCAGCAGATATGCATTTTCAGCTGACGACGTTTTCAGCGAATTGCAAAGATTATTATTTTTGTCCCGAAAAAATAGTTTACGTCAAAATTTAAGTGTCTTATGTTTTTGTATGTTAATGAAGACCTTAGAAAACGATTTGACTATTTATTTTAAGTGAACGGTGTACATAATAAATTTTACAGTGGAATATCTAATTAATTTATTATCTCTAACGGATTAAATTTCCCAAAGTGGAGTATTTCGTTTATGTATATCCCTTAATTTTCAATGTAATGATCCAAAAAAATATTGCATGAAAAAACTGCAGTCGCTCCCCTACACGGCAGGTCTTACAAAGCTCTAATAAAGATCGAGCTATGAAAGTAGATAGACATTGCCAACTTGACTCTATCGTTATCATTTCGATGGGTTTTTCATTGAATCTCCATTATAGCCATTATCATTTAAGAAACGGCGTTACTCGTGAATATTACAATTTTAACATAAAATAAATACAACAGAAAGTAATATTAATGTATTACACTTTCAGATATAAATTATTTACATTATTTTAAGCATTCATTACGCAAAACTTTTAAAAATGTGTTACTTTTGCTGAGCAGAGATCAGCTTATGGAGGTATTTTCAAAAATCGACCCTCAATAGTGTTACGGGGAATTATAAATAATAAAAAATCCTTTTTTTCAGCTATTAGATCTACATATTTAAAACTTAACAAAGGTGGGTTTTTTTTTTTGTTTAGCTGAGATATGCAAAAAACTTTTTTTGTTTAATTTGCAATTCACGTAAAATTAACTCATTAAAAACTTCTTTATTCTTCAATCTGTATTGTTTAATTTTTCAGTTCACTCGTGCGAAGAACGGGTATACCAGCTCTAGTATTATAATAGTAATTACATAAGGAGTATAAGAAATGGAGAAGAAAGACTATATATATTCCAAGTTTCTTACAAATTCATAAAAAATAATAAAATTATCCAATTCAAATACACCATACAGACCAAAAGAAAGACAGGAAACATATATAATAATAATAATAAACTGTTTCATTTGAATCATATTTTCAGTTGACATCAACACTTCCTGTTGATATTTTTTCTCTTAATTGTTTCTTCTCTTTAAAAAAAAAGCACCGGAAGGAGGATTATTGTTTTCGAGGTCTCCTCCTCCATTTTTTTATTTTAAAGAAACGTAAAGGAAGAATGCAGCAGTGTAAAATAAATAAATAAGGAGAGAGAAAAGGGGAGAAAAAGAGAAGTTATATTGAATTTTATTGAAGATATCTTTTTTGCTAAAAAAAAACAGGAAATTAATCATCAAACTGTTAACCAAGAGTTTAACCAGGAATATGTGGCTTCAACTGAAGGAGCGGACTCACTGCGAGTATTCTGCAATCAATGGAGAACCATCTTGTTGGGCTATAGCTCGATTACTTGCACCTGGATTGTCTTCTTCCATACATCATAAGACTGCCTCATCATTGCTAGATGTCGTAATCCTTCACTGTCGATTCATTGTAATTCTCGTTAAAGAACAAGTCTCACGTAACCTTCTGTTTCCCCATACGAAGGTCGTGGGATGCGGAACGCCCGTTCAGGTAACATTCCTCATACAACCACCGAGCGACATGCCCGTTACAATCCACAGCTCCATACACGATCAGCATATCGATCAGTTCCTCGTTTGAATACGAGTTCATCCAACTACCTCGAAAAACACATCTCAAGTGACGACCGATTGGTGCTCACGAATTTTTCCGTTCAGCGTCATCTACCACAAGTCTGCCGGTAATATTTTTCCAAAACGTAAGGAATTCCTTGCAGCGCCGCTGTCAGGAATTCCTGATGACTTTTGGTCGTAATTTCGAACACATGTAGTAATACAATCTTTCAATGAAATGTTTTCGATCCCATTAATGTGTTGCTGTTTCTGTTCTTCTCTACTTCTTGACACCATAGCTCACAACAACGGCATTTGCGACCCTGGATCCTTAATGATTTCGAGTCGCCTCTATACCCCCCACACACCCTGCAAGTTTGTCGGTATGGTAGCGAATCACCCTGTATGAAACAATAATGCATTAATTTTCTTAAAGAGAGTATGCGTACAAAATTTGCAATATTTACGAAGTTGTAGAAAATATATTTACAATATTTTTTAATTCACATTAAATTAAAAACTGGTGACGCATACGAGTATGTTAAATGGAGAAAAGTAATCTCCATAAAAAGTAATTGGTTTAAGTATTTTTAAAAATCTCTAATTTAATTATAGTTATCCACCGGCATCCTTTCCTAGAAAAATGTTATAAGGGAAAACTTTCCTTTCGCGTTGGGCACTATTTTTCAAATCCTACACCACTCCCGCGTTGCGTGGTTAGACATTCTTCACTACAACAAGATTGAATGAAATAACAATAAACATTTATTAACTTTAAAGATAAAAGATTAAATGAGCAATTAAGAGGTAAGCTTCCAAAAACTACAACACATGGTAAAACCAGGCACGCTACAAGAATAACAGATCAATTCAGTTCAGTTTTGGAGTCATTTTGTTGAGCTGTAAGGTGGCTGCAAGCTCACCTCTCTGTATATCTCTCTATATATATATATATATATATATATATATATATATATATATATTCTCTGTATATATTCTATATATATATATATATATATATATATATATATATATATCTTGTTCAAGTTCTCAATCGTTAATAAAATACTTCTATTCATCCATTCAAAGTAGGAATTGACTTAAATTTTTTTTATATTACTTGTTACTTTTCATCTCTCTGACAAAGTATTTAATTATTACACACTGAGTTCAACGATAGTTCGTAATCTCAAACATAAAATGTCTACTGTCTCTCCACATATTAAATTCATAAAAATATAAAAAATTTAAATCAATAATATTCTTTTTGAATTATCTTGTAGAACAGGGGTCGGCAAGCTTTTAGCTGTGGCGCGCCAGACCAATCAACCAATATAATTTAGGGTGCCGCATAGTAAGAAATACTTGAAAAAATTCAACCCCGTGCCGATACATGCAGAGTTAGGGGTTAGAGGTCTCAAGAATACAGATTTAGAGTTTTATTAGAGACTAATAACACGACTTAAAGATCTTTATTAACATAACAATAAACAAAGAAAAAGTTTATAGTTTGTGTGCAAAATATTGTAATTTTTTTTTAACGATTTCGATTTTTCAAATAATCCCGAATTAACGAATTAAACGTTCCATCGCCATGAATTCGTTAAAACGAGGTCCGACTCTAAATATAATGATTATTTCCTTCACAATCAAATTTATATATTTTACATAACTTTATTTGAAACAAGTAAAAAAATTTTGTTATCCAGGTTTTTTTTATTTTTCATATATTTTGGCACGATTACTTATTTTGTCCAATACATACACACACATTTTATCTCTCCATTAATAATATTATTACAGGATTATTAAAGTATTTTTTCAAAATAATCTCGTGCTGCCATCTGTACGTGGATTTAAATAAAATAGACGGCTGAAAGAGTCACACACACACAAAAACTAATTTGAAAGAATGATTAATTATATTATTATAAAAATAGAAAACTGCTCGTAAATTATTTAAATAACTATGCTTCTACGTAAAAGTTTTTAAATTTCTGCATTAGTAAACATATTAAAATTCGTAAATAAAATCATATATTATATTTTGAATATTAAAACTGAAATTATAGTTTTGGTCATATATAGACTGCTCAAAAGAACGTCTTCACGTTATTTTGAAAACTGAAAAAAAATTCGTCTCCTAAATTATAAATTTATTAGTACTTTCGTCGTATCCCAACCGTATTGACGACATTATATGAAACGAAGCACACGGTTGCCAATTCAACCCGTACGACGCATGTGAAATCGCAGTTGCCAACTTGGCGAGTTATCTAGAACGTTGGTATTGTTACGATAGCACGTATGTACCATTTAATGCAATATAAAAATTCATAAAAGTTAATTGTTCAATTGGATTCTTTCATTTAAAGCGAAATAGAAAATATAATACTTGAAACAGTAATCAGCATTATGACAATAATACTGACAAAGAGATCCATCACCAGCTGGTTGGTTGTCATATTTTGTTAAGGGGCAAAGATTGTATCGGCCACCTAAGCAAAATTCACATCTTCCACAAGTTACTCCCGGTTCGATACATACACGGTCTCCTGAAAATGAAACATTTAAGTAATTTTTAAAAATCAAATACTATTTATTCAGTTTTTCAATTCCTACTATTAGCTCACACTCTCTATATACTTATTTATTTATCTTGGTGGAATTTTCAATTTTCAGTCATTAATAAAATACATTTTAAAGCGATCAATTGAGCTGAAATTTTATATACATGTTTATTTTGATTGACAATAAAGTAATTTAATTATAATTAATAAAAATTAATTGATTAAAACTAATTCATTGGCACGTAGGCATTACTTTTGGCGACTTGTATCAAAACTTGAAAAGGTTTTTTTTCTCTCTCTCTCTCTCTTTTTAAAGCATGTAGTTGAACTGAAATATTATATACGCGACTTTTTTGGATGACAATACGATACATTAATGATAATTAATAAAAATTAATTACCACTTCATGTTATGATTCTGTCATATGTAAGTACATCTTTATATTAATTGTAACTATTTAATAAAAAGAAGCTAAAATAAAATTTTTCTTTGTTGATCTAATTAGGAATTGACTTAATTTTTTATATTGCTTGTTTTTTTTTTTTTTTTTACTCTAGATATTTAATTATCTATAATTCCACTTCAAACTGTAACTGTCCACTTTTTAAAAACATGCTCGTATTCTTCACAATATAATAATATAATATAGTAACAAATATTACCATACAGCAATACAGTACTAAAATTTTCCCATCACAACAAAATAATATGTTGCTTATTTTAAAGCAATAATATAATTTTGTATAACTTAAGATAATTATTATGAAATAATTAATTATAATAACAATATGTGTAGTGTAATAAGTTATGACTGTGTAACGGGTTCTATCCTCGCCTTTTATTAATCCTCTTGCGAAAAATATTTCTTAACGTGTATGTAAATAAAATCACTTCCCGTAGAAAAACCTTGATTTATGCAAAAGCGAGTAGCTATTTAAACTCTGTCGAAGTTAGAGTTAGGCCGATAGTCGTTAGGCTGCTACGGAGTTTAGATTATTAGAATTAATATTTGGGACAAGATATGTGGTCAAGTCAGAACGAGTACCATTACGTCGGATCTTAGCAATTGATAAGTGATCCAACTCTTCGGTATGAGTACTTAGGTTAGTAATTGATTTGCCCACTCCCTTGGTTTAAACAACCCTCTGATAGTAAATTGAAAGCACAATAAAGGTGTTGATTTTATTACAATGTTTGTTTCTCCAACTTCACAAACGACCGCAAGGTCGCGATAACTGCTGCAATACAACGCCAGCACAATCTGCTCTCTCAACATTATAACATTAACACAGTTTTATTATTCATCGAAGCAGCGAAGAAAAATATTTTATTAAGTATAGCAATTTTTTTTCAAAGTTCAGTCTTTCTCATTACTACGTTGCACAAAATTCAACACCCTGAAGGAAGCATGCAAACCATGTGAATCTTACAACATGCGCTGTCGTCGATGAAATTTGCAGATCATTAGCATATAGCGCAGATGCCCATTACGGCTGACCGTAGCACCAACCACAAGCGCTATATAAGGGGAGAACAGATTGGCGATTTGAAGTACGACAATTGCTTTTTCATACGTCTATTTATTTATGTATTGCGTAAGCTGTTTACCCATGCCTCGTGGAATACATCGAACGTCGTTTTGACCAAGTTTCTGAATTCGACCGAAGAAGAATAGTAGCCTATAGAGTTTGCAGAGAAATCAGTCACCGTGTTTGCCGAAACCAAGCAACTGTGATGCGGATCTGTCATCTCGGGATCTGTCCCGAGGTGGGGCTGATCACACCCACCTCGTTGCACCATTGTCTGTGATGACAGGCGGATTGTGCGCATGGCAGTGATGAACCGTGCAAGAACATCACGAACCATAGCACAACAGATTCAGTCTGTTACGCATCATTCGGTGTCCGCTCGTACCATTAGACGCCATTTGCAGTAGAATGGAATGTCCACAAGGCGTCCATTGATTCGTTTACCCTTGACTGGAAACCACAGGCATTTGCGCCGCCAATGGTCCGATGAACGGCGGACATGGACAACGGAATGGAACGACATTGTGTTTAATGACAAATTCCGCTTCTGCCTGTAACATCATGATGATCGGATTCGAGTTTGAAGACACCGTGGTGAGAGGCTGCTGAACTGTTGCGCTATGCATCGCCACATTGGTCCTGCACCCGTATCATGATTTTGAGGTGGTATTGTATTTCACTGTCGCACCCCTCTTGTACACATTGCTGGCACACTGAACAGCCACCGGCTCCAACATCTTTGAGATGTTGGAGCCGGTGGTCCTTCCATACATTCAGCGTTTGTTGCCGTCAGCCATATTCCAACAAGATAATGCGTGACCACACGTCACACGTGGAACGCAATGTTCAAGAGTTCTTTTTTACCCATCAGATTGAATTGCTTCCTTCGTCTGCTTGTTCTCCTGATCTATCGCCAATTGAAAACGTGTAGTCCATTCTTGTACAATGACTGGCACGGAATACACCACCCGCTGCTACACGAAATCAACTTTCTCAAAATATTCTGTGTAAGGGAAAATTATTTCAAATTTATTCATTTTCTCAAAGTAACTTTTTACCTCAAAAGGTGGTTTAACTTATTTAAAATTCAAAAAAAAAGGTTAAGATTGTTCAAGACTTAATTCCAAAACTCATAAAGTATCCAAGAAGTTTCTCCTAATAAACTAAACTTAGTCATCAATTCCCAGATTCATTTGACATTAATAAATTTCTTAATATTCTTATTAGTGTAACTAGAAAATTCAAATTATTGATTTGATGAATTTTTTCCAAATGTTCTTTACAAAAAAACACCAACTGTTTTATATAGCCTATTCTCATTATAAAGTTGAAAGATTTATAAGTCTCCTGACGTTTTATCAACTAGGTTCTCTTGATTAAGTTTTGAATACAAATTCATTAAAAATAAGTAGAAAATATGAAGAGTGAAAAAAAATCGGATATATACATTTGTAAGTAAAAAAAAGTTCAAATTAATTTGATTTTTCTAATTCACGTAGATATACATACCTGGCTTTAAATGCTTGACTTTATTCCCAGTTTTAATAACAATGCCACTGGATTCATGGCCTAAGACTATTGGATTCTGGACTTGAAAATTACCAATGCCACCATGCCTCCACAGATGAACATCAGAGCCACAAACTCCAACAGTATGAATCGCTATTAAGACCTCTGTAAGCACACACAATGCATTGAGTTATAAAACAATAAAATTGCAACAGAAATTCCAATAATTATAATTATATAAGCAGTTTAAATGAAAAACTTTAAGAAAATTAAGCTGACGAATTTCAGGTCTTCATTGTTGTTTTGTTCATGAATATACGTATATTACATATACTAACGAAAGAGTCATTTTTAAAAATGTCTGCTATCTCTCTCTTGTCCAACTGTAATACAAAATTTGAGCATTCTTTGATTCTAGTAATAAGTTCTATTGGAAACTATGTTGTCGTTTGACAATGGAAATTTTTGGAGGTCATCTGCTTTTAAATCAGCATCTTCAATCTTTTTAACGGAGGCGGGTAACACGAGATCTTCTTCAATTATGCATTAAATTTTTTGCTTTTAATAATGAAAATATCTTCGTACGCCATAAACAAATATTATTTTTGTTGGCAAACATAAATGGCTTTTAAAACTTTATTTTATTTTATAACTCATTTATTTATTTTGAGGATTTTAATAGTATTCCTTTGGCAAAAGACGAAAGTTTGGATTCCAGACGCCATTTTAGTTTTTATAGTTTCTTGCTTTCCATAGATAAAACATTATTTCAGGTGTGTGAATTGATCATTTCAAAAACCAACAAAAATGACGCAATTTTTTTTTCCTAATATACTTTTTTTTATCACGAATGCATTTTTAAAGGCGGACCCACTACCTGGTGAAAGCAACACAAATATTCACATTTTCTCTTCCTGTTCAAACAGTACAGTGTAAAAAAAAATCGTTTATCATAAAAACTAAGTCATTGACTTAAGTGGCTTAGAAACAGTAGCAGGCAAGACTGAAAGTATAGTTGATATTAGATTTTGCCCGTTTTTTTTTATGGTTGAAACATTTAAATTTAAAACCTTGTGAACACACATATTGTTCTATAATTTCGATACCTTTTTTAAAATTTACTAACACTGCGTGGGAGAGGTTCTTTTACCTTTGAAAAATATCTTCAAGCTAAACAGAAACTGAAAATGAGACGGAAAAAGAAGATAATGATTCATCCGACAGTATGCACACAAGTGAAATTTTATAAAAAAGTCAGAGGTTATTAAGGATAAGCACACATTAATTGGAAAGTCAAAAGATGGCCCCTAAGCTTACTGACGAAATTTGCAGGTTTATATTAGTTACTTTTAGCCTCAGTTACTTATTTGTTACCGCTAAAGAGTAAAAATAAGTTAGGCTATAGCAGGGGTGGCCAAGCCAAATGATTTTGTGGGACATTTACATTATAATCCTACGTGCTGCATATAAAAATATATTTCTTTATATTAGATTTGGACCTCTATCAAACAGTTATTGGAGTGAAAATTTAAAACAGAATTATTATTGTTTTCATTATTTTTCATGCACACAAATATGGATAATTTAATAATAATGCAATGATTAAATATGCCCAGCTCTAGCAATAAGCAAGGCAATGAAGTTACGGGAATAAAGCCTGATGATGCGGGGGTTCGCTCCAATGTCATACTTCTCACTTCTAAGTATATATAAAAACAGAAGAGACGTAATAAAATGGAAACAGCTGTGGAAAATATTTGTTACAAAACACTGCAGCGAAATAATCGTATTTTGTAAAGCTGTAATGAATCTCGTGGGATGCAAAATTATTCAAGGTGGGCCGCGAGTTGGCCACCCTTGGTCTATACATTAGCTAGGTAACCCGCACATTAACTAGGATAATCCTAGGGTTTTCATTTTATTTTATTTTATACAAAAAAATAGAAAGAAAAAGGCATAATCTTACCGTTAGGTAAAGGCTCTGGAATTCGGCGATTTTCCTGGAAATTAAGAATTGCATTATTCTTTTAAGAGAGAATTACTGAATTCTCTTCAAATGTTATGTTATTTTAATAATTGATAAATAAAGGTATAAATTATATGGAGACTGTGTTTTATAATTTATAAATGTACAGCTTATTTAACAAATTCATTTTTAAGATAAAATCACAATAATGAAAACTCATTTTTAAAATATATATAAAACAAATTTTTATTTTAAAATCATGTTTGAAAGAAGGGCTATATAGTTATTATCTTTTTTCAACGCTGATCATTTTACCTGTCTGATATTTTGCTAATAAAATATTTATACCAAAAAATAACCAACAAAATTTATATTTTTAGTTTATAAATTTACGTTATATATAGGTGTTGAAAGCAGATAAAAATTAACATAAACAACATAATAAACCAACTCCAAACACAAACCAACTTTTAAGAACGCGGTATTTTCTTTTTAAAAAAAGAACCGTTAATTTTAGCTTAATGATAATAAATGATATAAAAAAAATTTGAAGCTTTTTAATGTTTAGTTAATTAGCTTAAAATAACTTTAAATCAAAGAATGAATTCCTAAAAAATGTCTCCTTGCTTAAAGAAAAGTCTTTGTATTACTTACTCTTAACTTGTTTCCTAATTAACTTATTTTCTAAATTCTTATTAATATAAATAACAATTTTCTTTTCTTCAGTGTCATATAATCTCAATAAAAAAATCTAATATCTAAAATAGAAGTAGAAAGATTTTTTGCTCTCACACTTAACCCAGTAAACAAATGGATTTTTGCCAAAGCATTTTCAGTGGATTTATACTCCATAAAATAAACATGATTTCTAAATTTCATGCCTAAATCTAATAGAGCAAAAACAGAATTTTTATCATCAAAACGCCCCGTAACCCCGTTGAGAGCATTCTTTGCGGATTTCAATTCAACAAAAGAAACATGCAAACCACATTTTTTATAGTCCTAGTAGTTCGAAAAGGGAATTTTGTATATCAATATGCTCCAATAACTCCCTCGATTCCCCCTAGAGCTGATTTCTGTAAAATCCATTCTTAGTGGAACTCTATTCATCTAAAGAAACGTGCTCAACGAATTTCAAGTAAATGGGTTAAATTCAAAAACAGGAATTTTTCTATAACTCTCCTTAACCCCTCGCAACCCCACTCCTTTGGGAGTCGGTTTTCACAAAATTCTTTGTTAGAGGAACTCTATTCCATGAAAGGAACATACTTTCTAATTTTCAAGCAGGTGGGTCTAGTAGTTGAAAAACGAAAATATTTATCTATTACACCTCTCAGTGACCCTTGGGAGTAAATTTTCCCCAAGCCTATTTTGTAGCGGATCTCTACTCCATCAAAGGAATCTGCTTATCAAATTTCAAGACTGTACGTCCAATAGTTTAAAAATGGGAATAATTATCTATAACGCTTCTTAAGCCCCCACAACGCCACTTAGGAAGCGATTTTCACAAAACCCATTTTGTAGCGGATCTCTTCTCTATGAAAGGAATCTGCTGACTCAATTTCAAGATTTTACGTCTAATAGTTTAAAAAAGGAGATAATTACCTATATAGCGCCCCTTAATTCTCCGCAATGCCACTTGGGGGTCGATTTTCACAAAACCCAATTAGACTCTACAATTTGACCCAACTCTACTCCTGGAAAAGAATCCACTTATGAAATTTCAAGACTGTCCGTCAAATAATTTAAAAACGGAAATGATTATCTATAACGCCTCTTAAGCCTCCGCAACGCCACTTAGGAAGCAATTTTCACAAAAATCATTTTCTAGCGGATCTCTACTCTATGAAAGGGGCATCCGCTTACTAAATATTGATATTGTACATCTAAAAGGTTAAAAATTGAAATAATTATGCAAAACGCCCCTTAGGCCCCCACAGCACCACTTGGGATTTGATTTTCACAAAACACATTTTGTAGCGGATCTCTACTCAATGAAAGGAATCCGCTTACCAAATTTCAAGACTGTGTGTCTAATAGTTTAAAAATGGAGATAATTATGCCTAACGCCCCTTGGAGGTCGATTTTCGTAAAAATCGTTTTGTAGGGGATCTCTACTCTATGAAAGGAATCTTCGTACCACGTTTCCAGACTGTGTATATAATAGTTTAATAATGGAACTAAAATTGTCTATAACGCCCCTTAAACCCCCGTAACGCCCCTTGAGGTTCGATCTTTGCGAAATCTATTCTTAGCTTATGTCTATTCCATAAAAGGAACCTGCCTACCAAATTTCAAGTCTGTAGGTTTAATAGTTCCGGAGATGTCAAGCTAGTCAGTGAGTGTGAGTCGCTTTTCTCCCTTATATACACTTACTACAAAAAGTCTGCGTTCACCCATAAGAAATCATATAGCAAAGGTAAAATTTAATAGAAATATAATTGTTTTTTTTAACAAAATTTCACGAATTTGTTTACTATAATTTAAATTTTGAGCATGCAAAAATTCGTTAATTTTGAATTAAGACTACTTAGGATAGCGGGAGTTTTGTAGAAAACACACAAATAGTAGGCAGGAAAAGTCTGCGTTCACTATTTGAATATTCTTGATTCTTGGAATTTGTATCAACAGGCGTTATAGTTTAACAGAGTTTTTGCATTAAGTTATCAAGTAAAATAGCTGAAGAAAATTGTGACGCAATAATTGTTACGTTTTTGTGAGATACGAAGCAATTCAAGAACATGGAAAATGAAAAGAAGGAAATTAGTATCCGTGTGGAGACCCCCCTGGGTCTCACCTTGGACACCAAGATTAATTTGAGGCAAACAACCACTAAGAGCCATTTTGAATAATAATAATATTTATTTATTATTTCAATTTCTCAAAAAAATCTCTGATAACATATAATACTTTTATGTTACGTCAACTAAAGGGATTCGCCTTTATATTAAATTAAATTACGAATAATGCAATTAATTAATAATTAAGCTCAAGATCAAGTAAAATCTACCGAAATAGGAGTTCCGAGAAATACACGTACTCGAATTCTTAACTTTCATTAACTTTAACTAATTCGCCTAAACTGACGCTTATTTTACGCGTACGTAAATTATATTTACGGCTGGCTATATCAGCTTTCTGGTACTTCCGTCGAATAGCAGCACGACGTCTTCACGATTCTGATATTCTGGAATCCTCTAATATTGCGGTTAAAGTTGCTAGTTCAATAGCCTTCCATCATCTACATTGCTAGCTTACAACGCTCAACTTAAATACCTTATCTATTTTGCATATCCCGTTCATCTTTTTGGAGTTGATTGGAAATAAACGCAAATTCATATTCCCCAAAAAGACGCCTAAGAAGATTAATGGAAAGGTTCCGTACAGATTCGTCACATTCCCCTCCAAAAAGAAAACGGGATTTATTCGAAGGTCACAAACGGCCTGAAAATAAATTACGTAACCAATTCCTAGACTTGATTTATAGTCCCGACAACTTTAATATATATATATCTACCAATCGGATACTTTACAAATTCTTCTTCCTTAAGGGAAAGAAAAAATTACGACCTAAAATTGCCCTTTAAAAGAAGTAACATTTACAGAATTAAATTTCCTTACATCACGCCCATTTGGCTAAGAGGCGAAGGAAAACCACCGAAATGGTAAAAAACCTGCCTACGTGGTTTCCTTAATTACTTATGATATAACTATACAACCATATTCGGACTTGCACCTTGATTCTTCGCTCACTATACAATGCTCAGGGTCAGCTACCCTGAAATTAGAACCTCTTTAAATTTTGTGAAGAAACAAACATCTATAGTATATACAAATTCATTCATATTTTACATAACATTTTCATATACATCAATTGAAGCATCTGGTTCCTTAACATTCCCATTCCATGCATGCTGCGCTTGTTAGTATTAAATGTTAGCCCTACCTAATTACACTGCGTCCCAAATCACCAGATGTGAGACAAAATATACACTTACATATACATACAATTTCAAACATTTTTTCAAAAAAACAATAAAACAAACAACCAAAGGAATTGTCGCATCTTAGCGAAGTCATACATAGAAGTAAACAAATGCCTTCTTACAAATGTTTTCTCTATATTTATACAAAAAAATTAACACAAAAGCTGATTTTTCTCATCAAGAAAAAAAACACACTCATTGTAGTGTCCACTTTTGCTTGGCTTCTTAAATTAAAAATCCGCCCGTGGTCTTCCAACCACTTGTTCGAAAGGAGAAAAGAAAGAAACGATAAAACCTGATTTTTTTCTTTGTCCTTTATTCGCTCCTATCCACTGGATCTCCGTCTAAGGCTTCCATACTGAGGCTCCTTCTCCTGATGTTGTTCTGTGGAATACTTTCTATTCCGCTGTTCCTCCGCTCCTCTGGAAATCCTTCAATTTGTCTTACTCGGCTGCGTAGGTAGTACGGACAAGGTCTCACTGCTGTCGTCTGTTTAGACCGGACAGTTCTCCTCTCAGCTGCCCTGTTGGTTCCGTTTTTAGTTGTCTTTGTCTCCCGGGCCTTGTTGTATTGTCCGCTTCCTTCGTGCCTGCTCGCTACTGTAGGTGACTTGTCCTGCCTGGAATCTTGTTGATGAGAAGGACCTGCAATGGACTGTGATCCCTGGGAGGGGTTATTAGGTCTTCTATATTTATAATTACGAGATGAAACCGAGGACGGAATTGCTCTTTTTATCCCCTGTTTTGGTTCAGGGGTTGGTCTTTTCTGATTCCTATGTTCGGACCCCTGCAGAGAACGTTTTCTGCAAATTTTGGACCTCTTTAAATTTTTCCTGTCCCCTGATCCATTTGACTCTACTTTACGTTTCAATCTCGGATCCTCCCATCCGGCATTACCCTTACTTGATTTATGACCGTTACTCTGCTCACTCGAGGTTTTCCTAGACCCTTTGAATTTTCCTGGTTGCGATCTACTTGACCTATCACTCGAAACTCTGTCCGAACTAATCGTGTCGGATTGTCGTGGACGGTACACTCGCACCTGGTCGATATTAACTGTGACCCTTTTACCTTTCTTCCAAATGATTAAATTGTTATTCCGAACCTTCAACGCTCTATATGGCCCTTCAAACTTAGGCATAAACTTTCTGACCACTCTCCTGCACGCAGCACTTATAAAATGAGTTTGTACCAACACCAAATCATTTACTTTGATGTTAACTTCCCTCCTTTTCCGATTATAATATTTTCCCCAAGTTTTATGTTGTTTCCGCATATTCTGCCTTGCTTCAACGAAAAATTTCTCAATGTTTCTTCTTACATATTCAGCATCCTCTGTGACATTTATTAATTTACTAAAAGGTGTTATAATCTTTCTACCTAAGAATAACTCAGCCGGAGTTTTATTTGTTGTCTCATTCTCAGAAGAGCGCAGCGCGAAAGCGAACTCATGAAGAAATCGGTCCCAGTTTTCGTGATTTCTTCTACAAAACAGGCTATCATCTGGACTAAATTGCGATTAACTCTTTCCGTTAAATTCACCTGTGGCCTGTATGTTACCGTTTTTATATGTTTTATGTCCAACCTGTGACTTAAGTGTTCAAATACCTCGGATATAAATTGGGGGCCGTTATCACTAATTAAAGAAATCGGAGCTCCGTAACGTGAAATATAATTTTCAAAAAGGGTGTTAGCTATGGCCTGAGCCGAAGCTTTTCGTAATGGAATAAGCTCACTCCACTTAGTGAAGTGATCAGTTATTGCCAATAAAAATCTATATCTTTCGGGTCGGGATGCGGGGTAGGGGCCTAATAGGTCTAACGTTACAATTTTATTGGGGTAATTCGATACTATCAGAATTAATCGACCAGCAGGTAACGCGTTTTTGTAATTAAATTTTTGACACCGGTCACAGGTTGATACATATTCAAATATATATTTCCTCATATATGGAAAATAAAATGTGTCGCGTAATTTTAAATAGGTCTTCCTCTTTCTCTTCTAAATGGCCTGCTAATGGCAGATCATGAAATTCTTGCATTATTGCTTCGCGAAGAGATCTAGGAATGTACACACTTAGTTCTCCAAAAGTTGTAGAATATTTCGCGTAAAAGAGTAGACCATCGATTAATTTAAAATCCTGGGACCAACCCTCGCATACAGTCGTATTAACGGAACCATCGTCTGGATTTTCTAAATAACGATAGATGTGTCCTAACTCAGGATCTTCCCTTTGCTCTCGAATGAGTTGTTCTCTGGAGTTTAAGGCTAAGGCTCGAAGAGCTGCGCACGAAATTTGTGATCCATCCATATTGCCTACTGGATTCCGAGATAATACGTCCACGTCAACGTTTTGGACACCCGGACGATGTTCCCATTCTAAGTTGAACTCGGATAACTTGAGTTCCCATCTAATCATCCGAATAGATAAGTTTTTAGCATTCGTTAGCTTTGTTAATGCCACGTGATCTGTGATTACCTTCACCGGCAGGTATCCGAAATAAGTTTTAAACTTATTTAATGCCCATATCCCCACCAAACATTCGCGTTCAGTGACAGTATAGTTTCTTTCCGCTTTATTCAGGGTTCTAGACGCGAATGCAATAGGTATGTGGTTTTGACTAAGCACAGCACCGATTCCGAACCCACTAGCATCAGTAAATAAGTAAAACTGTTCTGTAAAATTCGGCAACTGCAAAACTGGTGCCTCTGTTAATGCTCGTTTTATTTTATCAAAAGCATCCTGCGCTTCTGTTGACCAATTAAACTTAGCCCCCTTTTTCTTTAACCGATATAATGGTTCACATATATCTGCATAGTGTGGTATAAACTTCTGATACCACCCCGCCATCCCTAAAAATTTCGACACTTCCTTATTATTTTTAGGAGGTTTCATTTCTGCGATTGCCTTGACTTTACTATTGTCGGTTTCAATCCCTTCCTTACTAATTATGAGACCTAAATACTTCAATTTGTCACGTGCGAAGTGACACTTTTCTTTGTTTAGGGTTAGCCCTGCGTCTCGCAACAATGTAAATACTTGATTCAAATGGTCTATGTGTAAACGATGAAGATGCTATAATAACATCGTCCATATAAACCATCACGAAACACCCAATAACAGGTTTTAATATAATGTCAATGGCCTTTTGGAAATTTCGCGCCGCCCCTGAAAGGCCGAAAGGCATTCTGAGGAATGCAAAGGTGCCATTGCGAGTTATAAACGCGGTTTTCTCGATATGTTTCGGACTAATCGCCAATTGAAAATAACCACTTTTTAAATCCAATGTCGACAAGACGCCGGTATGCGGAATGTTTGGGATTAGATCATCAATCACCGGTAATGGATATTGGGGTATTTAGTTATGGCGTTAAGTTTGCGATAATCAATCGTGAATCGATACGCTTCTGGAGAATCTGGAGGAAGGTCATTATTCTTGCGCGTTAAAACTACCGGCGACGCGTATGGGGATTGAATAGGACGGATTGTACCCTCTTGTAACATTTTCTCAATGTGATAATCGATTATTCCTTGTTTGACCCTGTCATATCTGTAGGGACACTACTGGTCCCTTGTCCTCAGTATCGATTTCATGGTATAAAACATGAGTTAACCCCGGCTGATCTGAAATTAGCCCTTTAAAATGATTAAATAAATTCCTTAATTTTTGCCTTTGCCTTCACCGAGCTTTGTATCTGATAGATCAATCTAGACCGGCTTTTCCACTTTTGGTAACTGCTTAATTTGGTCATCTGGAATGATCAGAGATTTCTGATCGAAATCTAAAGTCAATTTGGACTCCTTCATAAAATCAATGCCTAAAATGCATTGGTACTGCATATTGTTAAGAATGTGAAATTCCCAGGTTTTCTGGAATTCTCGGATCCGAATCTGTAATTCGACCCGACCTAAGTGACAACACGGGGCTCCCTGGGCCGTCACTACTCTATCTTTCGTCTTTTAACGAGGTCGATACGAAAAATATTTGCGATAGACCTCCTCTGATAAGAAAGATTTCTCAACTCCCGTATCCCAAAGTGCTGTAATGAATGTCTCATTTAAAAGAATGGGGACATACGGTAAATCTACTGGAGTCATTCGTAATGAGGATACCCTAATAGTTCGGTGTTCCGTATCTGGAGGATTTTCTGTAAATCGCGATCGATCACCCCCATACTCGCATCGATCGCTTAAAAGTTTAAATATCTGTTTTGATCATTCTGACCCCTGAAAGCACTATTCCTCGAACCACCTTGTCGACCGCCTTGATTGTGGAATCGATGATCCGATTGATCACCTCGGCGTCGACCATCGAATCTCCGATTATCCGCAACACCTTGACTCTCAAATCTATTGAACTCTCTCCGTGGTCTGCTATTGTCCGCGTATCTATTGTTACCTCTCGTTTCCCTCCAATTTTCCTGCCGATTCCTGTTAGGGAAACGATTGTTTTACGCTTGGGTTTGTATCTCGGAATTCCCAACTCGAACCTCTGATCTTTCTGTTTAGAAACCCCTTTCCTCATACTTATCAATTATTTGTAGAAGGTTAGATGTGGTTTGCGGATGACTAACCTCTACATAATCTAAAATCTGAGGTTCTAACCTACTAATAATATGATCGATCAATTTTTCCTCCGTCATTTCGAGTTTTAAGATTTTGTGGATCTTTATATATAATAAGTCATACACAAAATCCGACAATTTTTAAATATGCTTTTGAAATGATGCCACCAAACTCGGCTTAGGATAATCGTTTCGTTTTCAGCACGACAACGATCCGAAGCACACCGCTGAGAGTGTGAAACTTTGGCTCTTGTATAATGTCTCAAATCAACTGCACATGGCCCCGCAGTCATATGATCTGAATCCTACCGAACACCTATGAGATTTGTTGGAAAGCAGGATTCGTCAACACAATGTATCCAGCAAGGAAATGCTGAAGAGTGTTCTTAAGGACCAATGGGAAAAGATAAGTGCTGAAAAAACCACAAGATTTGTTAGTTCAATGCCGAAACGAATTCAAGAGGTTCTCAAATGATGACGTTATCCAACCAGCTACTAAAAATAGCTCATTATTCCCTTTTTAAATAATTTTTATAGTTACTACTAAAACAGTGTACGCAGACTTTTTCTACTTGATTTTCGTTAGTATCGTTACAAACCTGTCTTTATTTTAAAATCTATGAAGGCAAACCACAAATTTCTTTTGTTATTCTGAATATATATACTTAAAATGAACCAAATAAAATCTAATTAAAATTTGTTTTTTAAATTCCAGTTTTTAAACTTTTTTTCATTGTTCTTGTAAGCAATAGTTCGTGAACGCAGACTTTTTCTAGCTAGTGTATATAGATTTTGGGGATATTTGTTCGGGAGAACCCAGAGAAAGAGAACCCCAATTCTGATTTTAAAAAAAAATTTCAAAAACCTTCCCAGGGATATACCTAATAATTCCCCTTAATTTTCACGGTGATTGGATGTATGAATTTTGAATCTATCAAGTACAGACAGACAGGCACACATTCATTTTTATATAGTATATAGATAAATACAAAATTCGTTATTGTTCAATTCTAATTAATAGATTCATGATACAGAATTGGATACATTCTGCGAAATGGTTTTGAAAATCAAAATTTTAGGCATTTGAAAACTGCTCCAAAAATAAAATTAATTTATAAACAGATTAATTACACAAAAATGTATTGATATAAATCAATTTTTAATTTCTTAACAACATTACGCCAACATTTAACTAAAAAAATTTTAACATGGAATGATGTAAGATAAAAGAATACATAAAAAGGTGACTTATATTACTAGTATAAACACATTACAAAATATCTTAACTTATTATAAACTGATACCTATTACAAAATATGTTGCAAATAATGAACTTCTCATAGTAAAAATCTTATACAGTTTCCTTACCAAGCATAGCTCTTCCTTTCCTCTTAAAACGGCACATAGATTTTTAGTTGTCATTTTTAATTTTTTTTAATTGTTGATATGATTAGGTTTTGGTTGTCTTTCAAATCCCTAGACCTATGTCGTAACTTGGCAAAACTAAATTGAAAATTGATACCGTTGAGATGGAAACGTAAATTGTCAGCTGTCATTCAGACTACAGATAACAAAATTATCTCGAGAAGGACTTATTGTTGTCCTTTGACTTTGACAGATAAATTCTCCATTAAAAGATTAATTGATTCCCTTTAAAACTGATGCAGTTGAAAAACTTTTTTAAATGATAATGATAAATCATTTTAAAAAGTTATTTATCATAAAGAGTAGGATAAATAATACAAATGAAAATATAACACACACAACTAATATTAAAAAAAAATAAGTCAATTCCTACTTAATGTAAAATCCGGAGTATAGCGCGCACTTTGAACACACAAAATAAGATCGCAACTTAAGGTGCGCGTTATACGCCGGGTATAAAAAAGATAGCTTTAAAAATAACAAAAGAGATAGCATTAAAAAAATTACTTCTATATGTCTGCTTATTTAAAAGAAACAACTTGCCTCATGAACTAAAAGAGTTGTAGTTCTAGAAATCTACTATTTTTTCAAAAGTCTGGGATAATACCTCAAATAAATGACTTCAAAACATAAAAGAAATGCATACTAATATTTCAGAGAGAGAAAAAATTCTTCGCTGAAAAGGGGTGCGTGTTATACAATGAAAAAAATTAAAAAATTCAGCTCGAAAGTAGAGGTGCGCGTTATACGCCGGATTTTACGGTTGGTCAACAAACAAAAATTTTATTTTAGTTACTTAAAATTAAATAGTTACAATTACTATAAACACGTATATACATAAGACAGAATGACAAAATAGAATTCCTTACAGTTTTCCATTTTCCTTTCTATATATGCTGTTGAACTATTATTTTTGTTTGTTACTATTTATTCATTAATTAAATTTAATTTATGAATTAATGTTTGAAAAAACTGTATTAACATCAAGTGCTATCTATTACAGGATTAAAAAAATGTATTTGAACTTGCATGGATAAATAGAAAATATTTTATTAACGATTGGAAATTTGAACAAGATATATATATATATATATAATCAAATATAAAATAATTTTTTCAATATATAATCATATACATATACATACACATATATATAAATTTATACACACATATACATATACATATAAACAAAAATATAAAAATAATCATATAGTTATATACCTAAGATAACTAAAAGTAGGAAGGAGGCACATAGTATAAAGACAAATTCCTGGCCTTAGGAACCAGGATTGCAGGTTTAAACAAGTTTTACGGCGCCAACCTTCACCTGTAATTTGTCATACTATATACCAAGAGGAAAGGAAAGAGTTATATATGTGTAGAATTTAAATATTAAATCATTAAACTAAAGAACATAGGAACATAAACATAACCTACTAAAACGTATTTATAACGATGGCCAGGAGTATATACGGATGGCCAGGAATATATATATATATATATTCGGAATTTATATATATAAATATTTTTTCTACCTATACATTTATTTTAAAGATAGGTGCATCATCTTTGGTGTGTTCGATGGTTCACTTATATTATGCACTAATTTGTTTTAGAATTTTAATATTTTAATGTTATAATATCTTTCAGAATGCTATGGCGAATAGTTTAATTTTTCAAGTTTAATGGTTTAATTTTAACTTTTTAATTTTTTAATTTTTAAAATTTTTGAGAATTGGATATTTTTCTATTAACGTACCAAGTTGCAACAGGGTGAAGGTTGGCGCCATCAAACTAGTTTAACCCCACTTATCGGTCCTAAGTCCGAGGTTGCACTTTGATATTTTATAAATTTTTATTTTATAATTTTTTTAATTTTGTTTGAAAACGTTGGAATTTTATCTTATATATTCGCCATTGATATTTTGAAATAGGATTTAGTATTATAAGAATGATATAATTTCAATTTTTTAATTGATCATTAAGTTGTGATTGATTTTTATATATCTAAATATATATATAGGGAAAGGAGAGAGTGAACTAATTGTAGGAATTGAAAAATCAGTTTCACGAAGAAAACATGGACTCTTTTTTTTAATTAATTTTTAATATAAGTCATAATGAATTAAAGGTAAGAATACTGCCGATATCATGATGCATGTGTATAAATATTATCATAATTCATTTCCCTAGAAAATATTCAAAAGCTAGAATAGAATAGAAAGCTTCTTTAGAACAGTGTTCCCCAACCTTTTTATCGCCGCAGACCGGTCAACATTTGTTAATTTTACCCCGGCCCGCTGAGGGGGCGACGTTGATTGTTTATATTTTATACTGTTTTGATTTAATAATTTTATTTTAATTGTATTTGATTGTGACTTCTGAATAAAATATAGCTATACCAAAAAACGAATATAAAGTGATTTAACAAGGAATATAAAGTGATTCTCATAAAAAAAATAGCCCAAACCCAAGAAAAATATACTACAGTAAATAAAAGTTTCTTGTTCGGACAGGTAGTATTTGATCCATAGATTGGGGATTGTAGACCAATGCTTTAGAATATATAGAAGGTACAAAATCTAAAATTATTGATAATGAGCGAACCAAAACCAATAACAAAATCTTTCAAACGAAATGTTGCTTTGTTTGTACAACGATAGATAATAAATAAAACCAATACAATAATCGCTCTCAGTGTGTATATGTATGCACCGCATCACCAATCTTTAGCCGTAAAGGGCTCGAACTCATGACATGCTGGCCACGAGTCCGTTACCTTGACCACTAAACTATCGCGGCCACGGTAGCCTAGTAGTCACGGTATCGGATCGTAGCTGGCTTGTCACAAGTTCAAGCCCAGTACCACTAAAAACCCACCGTGTAGGGCAGGGATGCACGTTAAATCTGTCGAGAGCATAAACGTTCTCCCATTGGTGTGGTGTGGTAGTCAGGAGAGGGGGTACAAGCTCAGGCGTCGTCCTCGTCACTTGACCATGGCTCAAAATGACGTGGTCCGTCACCAAAAGCCCTCGTGTATCTCAACTGTGTGACAATATTCACTCACTCGCTCACTAATCACAGTTAATACCCCCTCGTTATTCTGAACCAAGATTACACGATGAGATCCACGCATACTCGTCAAATCCACACCGCACCAACATAAGAACTTAGAACTCGGACAACCCACGGTAGCCAAGGGGTTATGATCGCGAACTTATGGCTTGTCCTGTTTTTGATAAGATGGGGGTTTGAATCCAAGAGTCTTAAAAACCCCGCTGAGAAAAGGTTCGAAAGTCTTCACGTTGGAGTGGAAATTAGGAGAATGAGATGCCAGTTCAGGTGTCGTCTTCGTCAATAGACCATAATTCAAAATTATGGAGTTCGTCACAAATAACCTTTGTATAGGCTTCGAATATGTGACGCTTTAATAAACCTTCAGGTATCGAGTTCAAACTGATTTAACTACATACTTTACATGGATTTTTATTAAAAAAAAGTTAGCAAGTATGACTTCTCAGCTACCGTGGCCCAAAAACTGTAAAATATTTGTTAAAAACATTTGCTTAAACTTTAACGTGTAAAAAGTATTTACATTTAAAAATATCAGTTTTTCTTGATACAGATGTCTTTAGCTGAATAACTTAATTATTACACAACACTACAATAATTGCTTTGCTCATCGGGTGACGCCAAAAATAAAATCCGCGGTAATAAAATATTTATATTACACTGACTTAATCATCGAATATGAACGATATTTAATTTTGAACGTCAGAAGGACTTCCATTCTCGTTTCTCACTTCTGAATTTAAGTTTTAATACAGAATTTTGAAAACAAATTATTTTTATGGAAGAAGCTTTTAATATCCATTCGAAACTTAACGCGTAGAAATCTAAATCTTGGATCCCCATTTAGTGTATCGCTATTTATGAATGAGCAATACAGTAGTAAAGTACGTGAATACATTTCGGTACTATAAATTTATTTTACAGTCGACCGATTTCGTCAAATCCAAAATGCCGCAATATGCAGCTAATAGTGGAAAACCATTCCTTTACCTGTTAAGTGAATATTAACGTCGCACTGTTCAGCTACACGAGGGCTTTTGGCGACAGACCTCGTAATTTTGAACCATGGTCATGTGACGAGGATGACACCTGAGCTGGCACTCCTCCTCTCCTAACTACCACACCAACAGGAGGACGTTTGAGCTCTCGTCAGATTTAACGCGCATCGCTTTCCTACATGGCTTTTCTTTAGTGGTACTGGGCTCGAACTCGTGACAAGCCAGCCATGATCCGATACATTGACCACTAGGCTACCGCGGCCATCCTTTACATGTTGAAACAGAACATTAATGGTGGAAGCCTTTGGCGACGTCTTTCGTTTTAGCGATATGTGTGAACGGTGTGTACCTAAATTTCAAACTATTTTCTATTAAATTTGTTTTCTGACAAACACAGTAAGAGTATTAAAAATGAAAAATATTTCTTTTAAATAATTTATTCGTATCAGTGAAAATACATCAATTAAAGTATAAATACATACAAATTTCGAAATAATTTCAATTTCCTTGAGTTTGCACAAGAATGTTGCACGAGTAATTTAAAATATAATAAATATAGTACGAGTATATAAATAGAGAAAAATTTTGCGTAATAAAATTCACTCTTTTCGAAATGCTAAATAAATTAACATATAATTGTCATAAGATTTAAAATTACATATATATATTCCTCATTTATATTTACAATTACTTTTGACTCTAAGCATACAAAATAATTTAGGCTTCCACGTTTACATGTATACTAGAATTTCTTTCTCAGTGCATCTAGTTCGGATGCTACCATTTCAAATTTTCAATTCCATCATAAATACTTCCAATCCGATTCGACATCATCTTGACAGTTCCTTCCAGCTTGAACTCGGGCCAGATAAAAACCATGCCAAATAGTACAAATGTGTCTGTCAATGTTTTTAACCAAGCGATGGATTCGCTGATATCGATTTCCATGGTTATCCTCTTTCAAACTGCTCAATCCAATTTTGGATTCGTCGTTCTCTTTTATCATTAGTCTAAAACAAGAATAATAACCATCCAACTTTGCAACACTGTTGACTGGTTTACAGCAGTAGAATTCTTTTAATATGAGCATCGTTAAGTATAGCAACATGGAGCGGTGCTCCAATGCTTTTCTTTCTATTTTAATGAAGCAGCTTTCATTTTCTGTTAGAACAGATGAAAAGCAAAGAGGGCTAGTCGATTCAAGGACATATTTGATACGAGCATGTTCTTCAGAGTTACCATTCGCGTCTCGCATCACACCCGTTATAAAATACCGGCAAGATTTCTTTATTTCTTTAAACAGCTGTTTTCTTATATTTTGCAATTCAGGTGGTATGGGATTAGAATATGGACATAAATTTTTGTTCTTTCTGCGACTCTGCTCTGAAAGTTCTTTCGTTGGGGAATTCGACATTTCGTCAAGCAATCCTTCTCTCGCATCTGTAAAGAGTGTAATAATCTCCGAAAGGTAATTAGGTAAAGACAACCCAAAATCTGCTGACGATCCAGCCTTAAAAGAACAGGAGTCTTCCAATGATCTGGCATTAGAAGAATCAGAATCGACCGACGGCGTGGAATTTGGAACATCAGATTCTCTCATAATACAATATTCTTCTGAAACCCGAGGTAAATATTCGTCTGATCCTTCGTTAATTGGAGTATCACTGGATTCTTCTGAAGTGTTATCGGAATTATTGTTTATTAGATTAAGGTTTACATCACCATTTATATACAGACATTTCTCTTTTTTTTCAAACCAGATTGTAAGTACAACAAAGCTAAAATTAAAGCATGTCTTTGATTAGTCAATTTTTCATCATTATTTATTCAAAAAAGAAACTAAAATAATACTTTGTTATTGCCAGTTTCGTGTGATAAATTTATATAGTTTTATTAATGAAGGATTTGATTGGATTATTTTAAATATGTCTACGCAAATGCCATTTTGGTCGAAGTATTCTAAAAGTTTTATGATGTTTAAGTACCTTTCAATTAATGGCGTTATCAATATAAATATCTCTCTATTGGACTTTTTTTAAAAAAAAAATCTCTTTCTCGGAAAAAAAATTGTTTTTTTATCTTTTCTTCATCATTTAAAAAACACGATGAGATATATTAACAGTCAGGAACGTCTTAAGACTTCTTGAGGCCCTGTGTTCCTATGTAAAAATTGGCCCTTAACCCCTTTGTAAAAGTAGATCCTGGGTCCCTACGCAAAAGTAAGCCTTGGACACCTACACAAATATAGGCCTACCTATGACCCTTAAAAGTAGACAGTGCATAGCATACTTTGTCAAAAACTGGTATAAACAATACCGCGAAACAAACAAATGTGTATAACTTACAATCGCACAAACCGGCTTCCCCGACTGCCGCCTTTTGAGTGGATAAGTAATGATGCTGTACGGAGATAGGCCTAGGGCTACACATGGACAACGGTCATTACATGTAGCCACTTGACATATCGTCCGAAATTCCCAGTTTTTCGGAAAATACAATCGGAAATAACATTTGACCGTTGAAATTATTAGAATCTTGATATTATTAAAGCTGAGGTCCAGGGCCCTTGGCCCAGATGGCCTATACCTTAAGACGACCCTGTTAACAGCTGAGCCACAATTTAACGAAGTCACTAAATCCCGTAACAGTTCGTTATGTGAAAAACTCGTTAAAGATATTGATCTCGAAAGTCGTAAAATGTTGTTGGTTCCAGGAGAAAGTTCACAAAATAGAGGTCTGACTGCATTTACATTTACCTAGATCACACATAGATGCATGTGTGCGTGACAATTATTTACATAAAAAAAATGATTTCTTGAAAATTAACTAACATTTGGAGCGGATTGGACACATATTACTTACTCTTGAAGCGATAAAATTAAATAGCCGAACCAAGGTCAAGTGATAAGAAACTGGTTACCGAAAGAACTCGACCTAGACCTACTTTACTATCCTCATGTGTTATTAACGTTGCACATTAAAGCTGTGCGATAACTGCCGGCAAAGAATCTCGTAATTTTACACGACGATCAAGCGACGCTGAGCCATTTTTAACCTCCCCGGCTCCCTAGGTACTTCAAAATGTTACGCCCTTCACCACTATTTTCAGAGCAACCCCTCTTTCAGTTTTTACCTTGCCAGTTTTAGTTAGGGAAGGATTTTCCTTTACCTTACTCTTTTTTTTGTTTGGAGAGTCTTTCCATTATCCACCACCTATAGAGCCTCCGTGCCCAGGACTGGCAACCGTTAGGAAAGAATAGTGACATGGTTTGGCCACTCTTATTCATTTCTTACCTTATGACATCACGTACCACCCACCCACTCTTTTGTAAATCAGTACAGTAAATTAATGAAATCGTTTGTAATTACTGTATAGAGTATATATTATAGTATGAACTGTTTTCAATTTGTAAACTATCATCTTTTTCTCTCATCTCTTATCGTTTTACTTTTAAACATCCTAATCCTTTGTTAAATCACTGCTACAACAAAGGTTTTCTTCGAGCTTTGATCACTGCAAAATCTTTAATGAGATCATTTTAATCAATTTCCATAGTAATGTCGAGTGTATAGCAACATCAAACTGTTAAGCTTTTCTTTTTTCGATAGTAAATCTCATTTCAGTCATTACTCTCTTAAGGGCAGAAATGCTTCTCTCATGACTCGCTAGGGGGGTACGTTCGCTGAAATTTTAATTTTTTGTCTTTTTTCGCCTTCCAGGGTTTTTTTTTTTTTTTTTTTTTTTTTTTGCGCCATGGGCACGTGCCTAGTGTGCCTAAGCGGAAAAGCGGTCCCGGACGGTACCTGAGCTACCATGCCACTCTTCAAACTTTCACATTCCATCAACGTGAGAAATTTGAGCACCCATAGATGTAACATGCATCCGTCTCTATACACCACAAATCTTTGATACGAGAACTCGAGCCCATGAAGGAAAAGAAATAACGCCAGCCACGAGTTTGCGACCATGCCACGAGAAATCCTTATATAACTCTAATTTAGCGCTTAGATTAAATGTGAATTCAGAGCCCATAATTCCTTACGAGGTTTATTAACAATGAAGACACTAATCGAACTCGTCGGATCACCAAGTTAATGAGTTTTTTCTTAAAGATATTGAAGTTCCAAGGGGTTTCTAGTGTTTATTAAGGCTGAACTATAAAGCAATACGAGGGTTATTTCAGACGGACCTCGTCATTTTGAACAACGGTCACGTGATGAGGTCGACACCTGAGCTGGCACCTCACTCTCCTAACTTCCCCACCACACCAATGTGAAGACGTTGAGCCACGACAGATTTAACGTGCATCAAAACCCTCTACACGGCAGGTTTTATGAAATCAGTACTCAAACTCTCAACTCGAATGATACCTCTCCGACTGTTAGGTTCATAACTTTAGTTATTGAGCTTATTACTTAAATGTAATAACCTATTTGAGAAAAAAAAATATTTTTTTTGGAGAAGTTAATGAACAAAAAAGGCAAAATATATTTCGAGCCAATTTTTTAACTTTTTTCCAAATAAGTGTAATTTCGACTTCAGATAAAAACTGAGAAATATCTATCATTATATAAATTTTGTTTATGTATATAATTATATTCCCTTTCCTTTTCTTTACATTCACCAATACATAAATTTGTCAATAAGTTAAATTCCAACAAATTTTGTAATGGATATATACCAAATTAAATAAATCTTGCAAATTATAACTTATAAAATCTTGAATAAAAAACATATTTGACACTTAACATTATCTTTCTTTTTAAATTTTATTAGTTTAAAGCATATAAAATTAAAAATCTATTTTATGAATAATATTTCAACTGTCTTTTACTCCTTTAAAAGAAAATCTACCCTCAGCTTCAACATTCCATGCCAAAAAAATAACCCATCCATTTCATTTCTTAAAAAAAAATCCAAACTGCAAACCCTGAATGAAGCAAGTTTCATATCTACTCTGAAGTTCCGCGTTGATATTGTGATCTAACATATTTATCTGCACAAAAAAACAATAGAAAAAAAATATTCACTAGTTCTGAAGTCATGTGCTTCTGTTATCTGCAATATTCTGAACAATAAAGGAAGAGAAGTAGATAAAAAAAATGTAAAGATGAAATGGAGAACTACTTATTCAGGGAAGAGGTTCATTACTTTTTCAGCTTCAGCGTACAAAAGATCCTTGAATTGGGTTCTTAAAAATTACATAATTCTACAGTCTAAGAAAAGAATAAGAGTAACTTTCTTATCTCCTCTGTATATATATTTCTTATATTTCTAATAATCTTCAACTTTTCTAAATCAATTGGGAGGGGAGGGGGAGCAATATAATTATTAAAATAGGCAAAACTTATGTAGGTTTTTTATTTATTTATTTATTTATTTATTTGGAAGAAGTATCTCATCAATAATAAAAAATTCTGTCTGAAAAAAAAATTAATGTTGAGCCAAAAGGTTTTACAAAAAAGAAGCAATGAGTAGAAATAAGAAATATGTAAATTAATATCAAATACTGAGAATATTAGGACTATATTTTGCATATTTTCGTTTCTATGTGTGTTAAGATAAGAATTATTTAGAGAAATACGAATCACAAAAGTAGACCTTGATAATTCCTGGAAAGTCAATGCAAGTTGGACTTATTTTCAGGAACTATTTCAATTCATATGTACAATTATTATTAAAATATAAACTAAAGATAATATAAATTGTAAAAAACCAAGAACTAGAAGTTTTACTTATGTCCTTTAAAAAATGCTTAGGATATATTTCATTTTAAAAACAAAATATTTTCCATAAAAACGTAACAAAATCATAGCCAAGCTTGCTATTTATTTTGTGAATTAATTCTCCCCCCTCCCAAAAAAAAATAAAATATATGTTAAAATTAGAGTTTTAAATGTTAATTCTGCTAAATGATTCTTATGCTGAAGACCCGATTGCAAACTTTTGCTAATTATTTGAAAGATTGAAAGGTGGTCTCACATTTTAAAATGATACCTTAATATTTGTATATGTTACCTTGCAAGAGCTTTGACAATCATGAAAAGTAAACTTTATATTTGCTAGCTGAACTGTTCAATTTTATTTGTAAAAATTTTGCCTAAGAGAAAAAAATGAATGAAATGTACAAAAGCAAATGTACATGCATAAGAATTCCATACGCATTCAATAAATAATTACTACTAAATACAGACTCTTTATAAGTTATTTTTGTGAGATAATAATTTTAAGCAAAACTTTTAAATTTATAAAACAATAAAAATTTTCAAATTTACAAAAGCTGTTGTATGGTGTCACTGGAAAGCAAATAAGTAATTCTATGAGTGATGAAATAAAACTTTGTATGTCTATTAACTTAAAAAATAACACATTTTATAACAAAAAAACAATTTAAAAAAAGGAGGAGATAAAGCAATTTGTCACCAAATGTATGAAATAATCTGAATAAGAACAAATAAATAAAAATTTTAATTTTTTCAACACATTGGTTTTCAGTTAAAATGTGACTGAACAAAAAAAAAAGGAAACTTCATAAAAACTCAACTGCTACAAAAAGCAGTGTGTGTGTGTGGTTAAATTATTTTAAAAATATTTATCTAGTATGTCACAAATGTGATGTGTATTTTTTAGAAACTTTATTAGGAAATCCATCAAAAACCATCAAAATGAGCTAACAGGCGATAAATGTTTAAAAATTTTCTAAATCTATGTAGATTTCAAGAAATGACAAAAGATATATTAAGTTTTTATTTTCAACATTCAACAATTTCACACAGCTTTGAAAGTTTTTAAACTTAAACAACATGGCATAAACCTGGTAAAATACAAAAAATAGTAATTTTTTTCCGTTAAAAATAACATCCAAAATAAGATTCAATAGTATATGATAAATTTTTAAAAAGACATATATATATATATACATATATACACACCTTATTTCAAAATGTATGATCTGATTACTTATTTTCTCATCACTGCCTTACACTCACTCATAAAACAAACTTTTATATACCTTATTTGAATATCTTAAAAATTAAGCCTTTCAATTAACTGCAGACATAAATTAAACCTAACCCATCCATTGGCTATCTGAAATATGCAATAATGCAAACTTACTTTACAGAGGTTTCTAAAACACAATTTCAACGAAATTTATACTCTCAAAACATGAAAGAGTAAAATATTTAAAAAGTGTTTTAATTTTATCAATATTGAACATCATGATAATTAAATAGACTTTTTTAAATGCATATAGATGACACAACTTATCTAAATGGCTTTCTTTCTCTTCTTCATTATTACATGTCTACCTAATTCATTTAATCGGATTTGTAAGATAGTTCATAGCCAATTTCAGCATATATTGTGTATATATATATATATATATATATATATATATATAAAAACATTTTACACAAATACAGATTTTTTAAAGAACTGAAGATTTATGAAAGTAATACTGGATTTTTCTTAAATTCCATCACCAATTTCATCCCATTTTCATTAGAAATTGAAAAAAAAATTAAGATAAGACAATTTGGCACAATGGCATAACATTATGGCATAACATTTACTTGGAACACTGAATTAAAACTTTGATAGCACCACCTTCACCAGTATATGAAGTTTCAAAAGCTTTAAGAGCTTCTTCCAGAGTAAAACGATGAGTAACTAAAGGTTTTACATCAATTGCACCACTGGAAACTAAACCCAAGGCAATAGGATAGCAATTTGCATAACGGAAAATTCCCTTGATATCAACTTCTCGAAGACTTGCTTCTAGAATTGGAATTTTAACTTCAGATGCTCCCAGGCCAACCAACATGACTGTTCCTCCAGATTTGGTAACCTTAAAAGTTGCAAAGCAAATGAATAAAAAATTATCAAGCTCATCACGAGTTTAAAATTAGAAGTAAATAGTTACTAACACAGAAAACAAAACTCCAAAATTCAATGCTTATCATTAAAAAAAAGGAAAAATTCACATGATCTGTAATTTGTCATTTTTTGAAAAGAAATTAATTACCAAACTGAAACTCTTTTCTAATTAAAATCATGCAACATTTTAAAAAAAAAAAAAAAAATATCATAATTAATTTAGCATAAACATATATTTAAAAAAAGAAATAATGTGATTTTTAAGGAACAGAAAGAATTTCACTATTTTTTTAAATTAATTATTAATGTACAAAACTGTACAATGTACTCTGAGGGAGAAACATTTTAAATATAATGAATATACAGATGTGTGTAAGTAAAAATGTATAAAAAAAAATTAACTTAAATAATAAATAGTAAACATAAATTTAAGCAAAAAAAAAAAATGCACAAATTATTCAGGTATTTAATCAATGGAGAGAAAAAATATGCACTTCTAAGCTATTTTTTTAAAAAAACATGCTTAAGAAAAGTTAAAGGAGTGGTTCATGAATTTTTTATGTAATATAACATGTTTCTAATACAACCGGACTCTGATTAGTCATTATGTAATTTATAAAAAAAAGAATTTCATGTTCAGCCCTATATTTATGCAGAAAATTTATTTATTCTTTTCTTTTGATTTTTCACATAAAAATATTTTGATAAAGAAATAAAAAAATCCAAGAATTCATATAAAATCAGAATATACAAAGTACTGAAAATACACTAACCAGCATAGCAAGCCTAATGCTAGGTTCAGCCCCACTACATTCAATAGTAATGTCTGGAAACCCTCCTAAATGAGATTTGATCTGTTCAACAGCTGCTTTTGTATCTAAGTCTTTTACACACACCTGATAGGATGCACCAAGTTTTTTGGCAACATCTAGCCTGCTTTGAAAAATATCTGTAGAAAAGTAAAGCAATTATTTTAATACTATGAATACTTGCATATAAAAAGTTTGATTTTTTTTTTTTTTTTTTTTTTTTTTGCTTATATTTTAAATTGGCACATATCAATTTAGAATACCCATTATTAGAACTACATTAAAAGAAAAAAATGCATGCTTTTGCACTCTTGAGAAATACTTTCACATTCTTAAATGTATGAAGCAAATTCTATTTCTATTAATATATCAATATCCTTAAAATGTACACATTTTGCACAATATATTTTTTAAAATCTCGGCATGGTGTTTAATATTAAATGCTATTTTAATAAAATGTGTATTATTTGTTATAAATACTTAACCATTATTAATTCTTCTTTTCAAACTTTTTTTTATGACAGCTATTTTGGATTCTTGAAAAATTGACTTTAATGAATGAAAGGTATTTTGAGTATAGAATCAAGCTTAATCATTCACATATATATGTTATTCAATTTTGTCAACAATTATTAAATTTGATATCAGCATACTTGTTAACAACTAATTTTTTAAAATATTATTTAAAATAAAATGAATTCAAGAAAAATACTTTTATGACACGACATTAAAAAATTTTAATAATTCATAAAATATCTAATAAGAAAGCAGTTATAAAAAATTGCAGGAATATCCATTTACATTCTATACTTTACCTGTTATGCATATCTTAGTAGCACCCATGGCTTTGCAAGTTAAAAGATTGACCAGTCCAATGGGACCTATACACAAATGAAATGTCATAATAAAAACATCATTAAAAATCTTTAAGCAAAATATAACAAACAGATTACATAACAAGGATTAACACATACCTGCTCCACATATGAGCACAGTTTTTCCAGCTGTAACTAATGCTCTTCTACAAGCATGTACTGCAACTGATAAAGGTTCCATTAATGCACCTTCTTCTAAACTAACATTAGAAGGTAATCTGGAGTTAAAAGAGAAATTTAGATGAGTCAAATATATTGAACCATAATTTATTTCATAAATGTCATAAATTTCTGCATTATTTTATAATCAAACAATTTTAATATTGCATTACTCTTAAGGTAAAAGAAGAAACATATTTATTTATGGCCATTCTTAAAATTGTAATCTGGGAACACAGTTATATTATTGTAAAATAACATCAAACAAGACTATAATTATAAAGCAACAACTTCTGAATATGTATTTAGCTGAAAAAAGTCATAGCATTTAATAAAACAGTAATTAACTCAAATCTTTATATTACATATAAACTATCATTAAATAATGATTACATTTAAATACTAACTGTAAACACTTTTACCACCTATTTTTATATTTATACATGACTAAAGTCAAAAGAAAAATTTGAATGTACATATTAATTTAATTAGTTACTCGAATTATTTATTAAAAAAAGATGCATTTACTATATTTACACTATTTTAAATTCTTCAGTGTTTAACTGAGAGATATTTAGCAATAATAGAATTTTAGCAACACTTCCTGGATAAAATTAAGTTATCTTTACTTTAGAATTTTAAATGCTAAGTTTTTTATTGCACAGAAAATTACACGAGTCACACTAATAAATATAACATACATTAATCTTATACTCTATCAAGCAATAATATAAATGATTTATTCTTTTCTATTTCTGTAACTTTATCACTCTCTAATAAAAATATCCCTTGCCAAAAAAAAAACATAACCTTTTTTTAAAAAATTATTATATTAGCTAGTAAAATTATTATTATACATGATGTTATTTTCAAATGAAATTAATGAAACCATGTTACCATGTACCTTAATATTTAAATTTTTTTTAAAAATATATACTTTTCAAACATTTATGAAAAAGAAAAATAATAATATACCTAACGGACATTCTACCATTTATTCAAAATCTAGAATATATTTGTAAGCACAATGGGTAATTGTATTGTAAATAAGAATGTGTTGTAAAAATGCTATTTCAAATCAATTTGTATAAATATACACCACAAAAAATAAAGAATAACAAATTATTTCATAAAGATAAAAAAAACTTTCAAATGTAAGTAAGAAACATATTTAATAATAACCACTCAAAATATTAAACTTGATTGCTAATGAAATTTACTTAAACATTTATTAAATATTAAACAATTACTTGAAACAAAAATCAGCATCATGGCAGAAATATCTACAAAGAGATCCATCGATAGGAGGAGTCGCACTGAATTTTACATCTGGGCAAAGATTATAACGTCCTCCTTTACAGAATTCACATTTCCTGCAAGGCACCCCAGGTTCAATACACACTCGATCACCTATTAATAAACAAGTCTTAACATAGATTCATATTTTTGTAATACACACACATTTCTTGCTATGATTTTGGTAGAATATTGATCTGTAGTGCATATTCACCCCATAAATTAACATAGATTCATATTTTTGTATCACATATCTAGCAAGTTCTTACAGCTTGATTAAGTTTTTGAAATTACTTGAAATTTTACAAAATAATTTTTCAATGTAATTTGCATTAAAGGATTATTTCTATAAAATAAATGTTTTATTTTTCATTGCTGCACATTTCCATGAAATAAAACATTGAAATGGACACAAATTTTGAAAAGACAGTAAATATAAGATGGTATGAATTGTCAAAGATTGGAGTTTTTCAAGTGATATTTTTAGGTCATGTACTCATATTCTTTGAAATTTTCTATATGCTGTTAACTAAAAGTTGCAAATTGTACAGTAATTTTAAATATATATATATTTCATGACAACAGCTTTCCAAAACAAACAAAAAAATGGCATTGTATGACTAATTTAACTTTCTATTATCAAATAAACAGTAAGAAAAAAAGAATTATTAAAACAACCAGAAGTTCTTAGTAATTTACTAAACAGATTATTAAATCTTTCAGTGAAAAATTATGTTCATAAATAATAAAAATACAGAATCTATAATAAATCTACTAAATTTATGATCAAAAATAAGGTTTATTGCTAATTAAACAAAAAATAGTATAATATATAGCTATCCAAGGTTATTACAATATTAATTAATTCTTAAGATAACATAAAATATTAATTTTTACAATAAAAAATTATACATAATCTTATCACATTTTTATCATTATTCCTATTGTCAATCCCAATTCCCAAAATAATCTATATTTATCTACATATTTCCATTATCAATGATTTTCAAAATATAAGTATATCAACAATTGGATTATTCTGCTCCTTTTTTAATTATCAGTTGTATTACAAAAAATTTTAAGATACATCAAATTAAGTAACAATGAATAAAAAAGTGATTTGTATAAAAACCAAGAATGAAATCAAAAATCATGGCATACCTGGATTTAGATGCTTAACTTGACTTCCAACTTTAACAATAGTGCCACTAGATTCATGTCCCAGAACCATTGGATCCTTAACAATAAAATCACCAATGGCACCATTTTTCCAGTAATGTACATCAGAGCCACAAATACCAACAGTATGGATTGCAATTAAAACCTCTAGAAAAATAATAAATAAGTTTAGATTAAATAGATGAAAACCAATGAGAAAGAAAAAATATATAATTAAATTTTACCTCACCAAATGAAATATTTTTTTTAAACTAATATTAACTTAATATGAAAAGAAAAAAAGATCTTAAAAGGGTAATAAATTATTAATCGACAGAATTTCTGAATATGAAATCTGCCACACTATTTAATGTTAGATCAAAAATTTTAAAAATAAATATATTCATGGGTCCTTCAAATAAAAAGCTTTTAAATAATAGTTTTTCAATTTTTTTAAATAAAAACAGAATGAAAATTTATACCTTAAAAGGCACATAACATTTATATGAAATTATTTCCAACTTAAAACTTTTAATTTGCAAACAGTTATATAAGCAGAATTACCCTTCATGATTGCTTAGCTAATTAACATTTATGAATAAACATTATCTTGGAAAACAGTGATAATTGGATCAAACATTCATTCACCATTGAAATACTTATATATATATATATGAGTAAGAAAATGATATAAAAAATTTAAGTGAGCCAAAACTAATGAGTTTTAAAAACAATGTTATATTAAAAAAATTAGAACACTTGACAAGTTTACACTAACAATTACACTCATACAAATTTCAAAATCAATACCAACATAATAAAATAAATGGTTTAATTCATTAGCAAAGTAAAATAAATTATCAATAAAGTGAAAAATATCTCTTATACATTAACAGCAATTTCAAACGTAAGCACTAATTGAAATTATAGAAATGAATGAAATGTATTTATAACATCTATTAATATATGTATAAAACTTTAAAAGAGAAAAATTATCATACCATGAGGTAAAGGTTCTCGTATTGGTCGGTTTTCCTATAAAAAAATACCTAATAATTAATTTCATTTGAAAATTCACGGCAACTAAATGTGATGTAAATTAATTTGTTACTTTGAGATATTACTTTAGCTTTAACCAATTGAAAAAAACCAGAAATCGTTAATTTAAAATTAATGATTAGTTAAAGTCTCATCAAATAAAAAAAAATTACAATGGTGAGAAACAGTTTTCATAAATAAAAAATTAAACTAAAAACTACAAATTTTTTTTTGAAAAATCGATCTAAGTTTTGAAATTTAAAACAGGTTAAACAAGGAAATACATCTACGAAGGAAAAACAGAAAAATAAGCATCTCAGTTGCTTACTAAACAGAGTTCTCCTTTTTTCTTTAAAACCGCTGACAGATTTTCAGTTGTCATTTTTGACACGCTTTGCAACGAAAATTTTAAAAATATGCCTTGTTTACTTCTAGTGGATTGATTGATTGAATCGCAAACGGTGCAAAATAGATGCTTCTATCCTCCAGGTGAGTTAACTTTTCGCCTGAGCAAACTGTGAGAGTTGCAACAGAAATAAACAATTTATCTCGAGATTCAAGTCACAGATATCAGACAGGTTAAACAGGTGATAAGTCTCTCTTTCTCTGCTTTTTTTTTTTATTATTATTATTTGCTTAATAAAGTTGGATATTTGGCATTGACAGAAACATTCTCTCTTTTCCTTTTAAAAACTCTGAATTACGACAACACTAAGCGATAAATGACATTTGATTCCTCCTCCTCTTCAAAAAAAAATCCCTTTGCTAAAGAATGTCGTCATGGTAGGTAAAAATGTTTACAGAAAAAAAGCCAATGATAACATTTTTATGAGCAAGCAATAAGGATAAATTTCAGTTGCGCAAGTTTTTGTAAAGAAATCACAAAAAGCCAATATTTTGGAAATATTTAGAAACTGCTGTTAAAAAAGATGAGAAGGCAAAAGGTAATAGATTAGATACAGTAAAAAAAAGAAGAAAGGAAAGATAATAAGATTAATGTTCACGTTTTTTTTCTTTCTATCCTTTCAAAATTCGACAAATCTAAAATTGAATTCCGATGAACAAAAATACTTGAAAGCACAAATTTTTAATGGTAATTTTTAAACTTCAAGAAAAAAAAATCTGTAAAATTTCAAATCTTTTCCTATTTTTTTTTCTGTGATAATTATTACTGGCCTAGATAGTTATGAATGGACCTTGTATCAAAACTTCTTAGAGGCCAGTTTTTCTTTTTTTTTTGGGGGGGGCCTTTACATTATATTTTTTTTCACTTATACATGTTGGACCCCTATAGCTTGGGATCTCCATATCATTGATAAGCTAGTGGCCCCTAAAAGTTATAACTATTGAAATTATTTTTCAAAATCACATTTACAACTTGTAAGAGGTGCATCGCAACCTTTTTATTTATTTTAATCAAAATTTTGTATTATCAATAAATTTTTTTTAATTTATAGATTTTCCCCATTAATGATAATTTTTCGAATTCCAATGACAAATAAAAAGGAGTAAAAACATGTTTTACTGTTTTATACCAAAATAGTCGCTACATTTGTTTGTTTTAATTCTTAAAATAGCAGCATTATAGTAGCGCAAAAAAGAAAGTACAATGTGGCATTGTAAGAATGAAATAAAATATGAAGAAATTTAAAAGTAAATCAAAACTTTTTATTCTGTTTTTAAACTATGGAGTTCAAATGTTTTTCTATTAATCGAATTCTCAGAGTACAACATATATTCATCAAAAATTGTATTGTTCAACATAAAAAAAGATTCCAAATGAGGAAATTTTCAGTTTTTTGCATCATAGATAATTTTTCAGTTTTTGTAAATACGAAGTAAAAATCCCCCTGTATATGTATGTAACTTAGTAAACTCACATTCCTCAGGGGCTCGAAAGCCCAGGGTGGGTCTTGGCTTTCTCAAGAAGCCTTTTCAAGGCCAGCCTTCTTCTTGCTAGTATTTTCCAATTCTTAGTTCTCAAAACTTTGAAATCTTTTTGTACGCCATCAATCCATCTAAGATTTGGCTTGCCCTTTCTTCGATTGCCAATTGGTTGGGCATTGAAGACTTTTTTTAGTGGTGCGGTTTTCGTTCATTCTTACAACGTGAACTGCCCATTTAATTCGTTGTATTTTGGTGAAGTTATAACTTCGTAACACTTATATAAAAAATAGTGACAAAAATAAAAGTTAGCAACATAAAAAATTTATAAAATATATTGTTTGGAACATTATTAGGGAGATTAGTGGTATAGAGAAAAATAAATTACTATTAATCGGAATCCACTTATCCGGGAAAGTTGTTCTATTATATGGAAATTAGGAGAAAAATAATTTCAAAATTTACTATTGCCACAAAGGGGTTGAGTTTTCGAAAAAAAAGGACTTCATTTTGTTAAGATGATTTTAGACTCAAAATAATTATTTTTCTTTAATGTAAATAATCAAAAGAAATGAACATTGATGAACGAGTACTGATTTTTTAGTATCTAGTACAATGTGTACATTATAACATTTCACAAACTGTTGAATCGGACCTATTTAAGATATTTTTCCTCTTCCACGTTATCTTGCAGTGTAATTTCAACGGTATGTTTTTTTAAGTAAAAAAAAATGATACTCAAGTATTTGTTAAATGTACCTGATGTTTTCTATTGTAACTATTTTCTCTGTGTCTTCCAATTGCAATAAATGCTAAAAAGTACTAAAATTCCTCTTCCCACTTAAGCAAAAATTACTGACTTCTCTTACCATAAAAAAGCTCAAATACACTTGCTCTGAGGGGGCCCTGTTTTAAAATTATTTCGGGGCCCTTTTTTGGTATGGGAGTTATGTTAGAGGGACTGTATTTACACATGTTGGGGCCCCGTATCATTGATACGGCGGTAGCTACGCCCCTGCTCAAATACCTAAGCTTTATTGCCCTTGTATCAGTATATAACACAAAAATTTATTTATTTATTTATTTTAATTTTATTTTTCCTTTCATTTATGTACCACAGAACATCCTTAACACACAGATAGGTTTTAAAATTTTGGAAAAAACTTTTTCGATCACCCCTAATGACTATCCTATTAATTTTCCTATAGCATTTATGTATAATAAACTTAATATTTTTTATTTGAAGCATATTTTTCTGATACATCTTAATATTATTCCTTTGTTATTTTTATCTTCTCTCTCTATTTCACATCTTATATCTATTAATTTCTCTACTTCAATATAGATGGCGCAATGGGAACTAAATTTGATTTTAATTTAGCTTCTGTTAGCTGTATAGTTAAAAGATAAACGGGATATATATATTTGTGTGTGCAAGATCGATCCTGGAGTGTCGGCCGCCCACGTGCAAAACACTAATGTGCCACACCTCCAGAGATTTTTTTTCATATTTTGATTAATATTAAACGCTAACATTATAAACTCATCTACCTGTATCACAGCGGATAGTAAAATTAATAAAAATGCAAATAGACACAAGAATTACTTCTTTCCTCTATTTTGTTTTTCTTAATTGTAAAGCTATTTATTCAGCTGAAAGCATTTAATTTCCTTAAACCTTACGGGGCTTTAAATAATATTAACCATATTAGATATTTTCGTAAAGCAACTTTTCCCAAAAATCATTTTAGAGCGAAATTAATTCTTCACTTCAAAGTTAATTCATATACAGATGTTTCCGTTATCACAAACTGATTATGAACTATATCAAATTTTTTTATAGAGCAAGAATACCCTTAGTTTCAGTGGCGTAACGTACACCCCCGCAACCGCCATCTCGAGGGAGGGCCCAGGACTCTAGGAAGTCCGAGGCCTGACTAACACCAAGTACATGTTTACCCGTCTCCCATCCGGTAAAGTGGTTAGTGACGCTGACTGCTGTGCCGTAGGGCCTGAGTTCGAATTCCGGAGGAGGCATGAATGTTTGTAAATCAAGCATGCCCAACCCGCGGCCCATTTGGAGGCTTTTTGCGCCCCAATTAAAGTTTCTATCTATATTATTTTAGACATTTGGACTACAGACAGTTGAATCGAAAATATCGTGTTTTGACCCACCCCCGCCTCTCCCCGTGCAGTTCTTACCGAAATAAATTTTTTTCCCTTCATTTGACTTCCAAGCAATTGTAATAACAGGTGTTGATGGATGAAGGAAAGCAGATGAGCGTGTGTATGTTATTCCTCTTTCAACGAGAACTTCGTTGAGAGTGAGTAGTGTATTTAGTTCTATTTGTCAGAGAAATAATTTGTCTATATTTTTAAGTTCAGATTACTAGTCTTTTTCTTGTTTTATTTGGCAATGAAAGAATCCGATGATGGATTTAAAAAGTTGCCTCAGAACTGTAATACCAACTAGTAGAAATGTAAGATAATTACGGCAGCAGAATAAAAATGTTTAATATTTTAACCTTCTGAAATTATGTAACCTTTTCATTTTATGATATAAATATTTTAATCCCGGCGCACAATAATTAATATCATACAATAAGAAACTAAACATTTGGCTATTGGGCAGAAAAAAAAACTTATTTTGTCAAACAGTGTAATAATTACAATGCTGTTCTTCTTTGCGTAATTGCCTTTCTGCATTTGAAATAAAAAATTTGAAAATCTAAATCAATTTTATGCAAACATACTGTAACCCAAGTATAAAATGTGAAGATGTTACGCACATAGTTGTTATATTACGTAACCTCAGATGGCAGTATAAATCTACTGTAGATAAGAACCTTGTAGGTTAAGAGATATTCTTCCACCACCAAGTACAATTGGTCGACTTTCAACTTTGTTGTGATTGTGATCCAGTAAAAGATAAACTTGCTGTTTTTTGATCATAATAAATCAGTGAATAAATTTCTATTATATTTATCTCAAGTAAAATACAAAAACAAGTGTCACATTAATTGTAAGGTAATAAAATATTTTTAATGTTGTACGATAATAAAATATTTTAATTTGTTTTATTTTGATATGTGCGGCCCACCTCAGTTTAGTAAATTTTTACTTGGCCCACCAACCGATTTGGGTTGGGCACCCCTGTTGTAAATGTATAGCGGCATGGGAGCACTCTAAATAGCCGTCGAGCTGCAAGTCCTCTCGTGAGGTTGGTGGAAGAGGAAGAGAGGCGGAAGGCCCTGACCATCGCCAGGGTATTCTCCCTCAAAATTGGGGCGGAAACAAGAAAAAATTTTCTGTCACCTGCATGGGGCTCAAAGCTAAGCCTAACGACAGGCGTACAAATCTGGCAGCCGTAATTAATTTCGTGGACCTTGATCTGATGTTACTGTCGATCAGGTGGCATAAACAACATCAACACGTATTTACCCAATTTATAAAATATTAAAAGCAGAGCCTGACTTTGCATGAGGGGTCTAACACATTCTTCGTTATGCCACTGCTTAGTTTATTTCTATAAAACTGTCAAATGATTCGTTTTCAGATTTTATTTTTTTCAGAGTACAATTAATAATTTTAAAAAAAATTGGCGGTACACAAAAGTGCTACGGCACAGTGGTTGAGAATCACTGCCAAAGTGTATGCGGAAATCAGATATATATATATATATATATATATATATATATATATATATATATATATATATATATATATATATATATATATATATATATATATATATATATATATATATATATATGCTCAGAGTTGTCTTAATTTAATTTTATTTTTTACATTCATTGATTTTTCCAAGAATGTGAAAATATAAAGCAGCAAGGCCGGACCACTTGAATAATTCTTGCGAACAAGAAGGCAGCACATTACAATATTATATATATATTTATTTATATTATTTTAAGTCAAATACAAAATAATTCGAAATTAACGACATAATTACCGTTATTAATTCAAACAAGTAGAATGTAAAAGATGGAATCGCCCACTTATCAGCGTGCTATTTATTTTTTTAAAAGAGAGTCTACTGACGGTGGGAATCATAAACATTTATTTTACCCTATAGTAACAACACCCAAGACTAAAATAAAACATCTCCTTTGACTCCCTATCTTCAAAAAACTCTTCTTACCCCAGTCCCCTTTTGGATAGCTGACACTGGACGTCGTATGGGTGAAAGGAATGTTTTTAGTGACCCCACTCCAGAGTGAGGGAAAAGTTACTAGTAAAAGATGTGTAAACTGCAACAAAAAAAATCTATAAATTTTTTCCATGTTCAATCTAAATGCCGCCCTGGGCATGGGTCCGGTTTGTTCGGCCCTAGAGCCGCCTCTGAAAGCAGAATGTATGTTTTGGTATTGCTGTATCATTGAAAATGAGCTTGAAGTGTCAAAAACTATAGCCTTCATTGTTTCCAAAAAAAAAAAAACTCCAAGTGTTTCATGAAAATATGTATTAGTATAAGTATGAGTATCAATATTTACCTTTGAGATATATTGATGCGCAGCATATTATTCATCCTACATGTTATATAATAGTGAGTGCTTTTTTTATTTATGAACGTTGGAATGTATTGTTTTATATAGGAATATAATGTTTAGAATTTGGATTGTAATGTCTTATAACTATTATTAAGCAAAGAATCTTTTTGACAGATGTTAAGAAGAGTATACTCTTCTTAATACGAGATGTAAGATAACTTATAAGTTATCTTACATCTCGCTTATTGAGATGCCAGGTGTTATTGCTACTAAAATAAGGAATGAAAAAGGTAGATACATCAATAAAATCACATGAGGATATAAAAATCAAAATAAAATATTTGATTAATAGCAATTGCTTTTACGATTTATTGAGGGCATAACCTGTAGTTGCTCGATTGCGTATTCTGGTTTCCCTAACTCTTTATTATTTGTAAAACATTATTCACTTTAAACTGAAAAAGTACATTTTTCATAAAATGTATACAAAAAAATTAATCTGAAGGCCATTTCTATTAGCTTGAAGAATATACTAAAAAGTATGAATTAAAATAATTATACGAGTTCTTACTCAGAACATTCGAAAAATTGCTGGCACTTAATATATTTATATTTATGTTAATTCTAAAGCAGCCACAATAAAATTTATATTAAAATTTTGAGAGAAGAATAGGTGGTAAAAAGCTTTGTACGCGAATAGCTTTTACTATGTCGCCTATTTATTTTCCCAAAGTAGTTAGGAAGGGTGGGGCAGCTCAGGTGTCATCCTCGTCACTTGACCCTGGTTACGTTGACGAAGTCCGTCACTAAAAGTCCTTGTGTAGCTGAACAGTGCGACATTAATATCCACTCACTTATTTTCCCAAAATGTTAATTGGAGGAAAATGATACAGTGACGAGATAAGGCAAAATGTAAAGAGACTTTTGCAATTCCTTTCTACAAAATTTAGTTACAGCCTCAGTGCCCACCGCTGAATGAGGGGTACTTGGCTGAATGAATACTAACGTCACACTGTTCCAACTACTCGAAGGCTTTTGACTATTGGCCTCGTAATATTGAACCATAGTTAAGGGAGGAGGACGACATCTGAGCCTGCACCCCTCTCCTAACTTCCACACCAGACCAACGGGAGGACGCTTGAGCCTCGACATATTTAACGTGCATCGGCCTTTTCTGCACGGTGGGTCTTCAGCGGAACCAGGCTCGAACTCATGGCACGTCTACCACGAGTCCCTTACCTTGACCACTAGGCTACTATGGTCACGCCAACGGAAAGACTTTGAGCTCCACAGATTTAACATGCATCAGCCTTCTCTGTACATCGCGGCCTTCAGTCCTACCAGGACTTGAACCCGAGACGCGCCATCCACGCGTTTGTTGACTACGGTGACATTTTCTGGGCATATGGCTCGTGAAGCGAGCCTCCATCCCATATCCGAAAAATATATGTGGAACGACTGTGGGCTGTATCCTGCTAGCATGTAGGAAGCAGCTGATTGGTCGAGCCAATCGTTGGAGTAATTTCCTGGGTCGTGCGGATTTCTGAGTTCATGGCGGAGAGCTGAAAGGAAGCTCTCTTATTGGTGCATGGCGCGTTTGTTATCATAACCACTAGGCTACTGCGGTCACATAACGTTTTTTGTGAATATCCATGGAATAAATAATCGGATTTGAAGGAAATTAGAGATATAAAGAATTCAAAAGAATATTTGTTTAATTCATCAACAAAACTCGCCTTTCGTAATATAAAAATTATTTTGGAAGTTAATTGGCTGCATCCAAAACGTTAATTATTCGGTCTTATCAACGTCATAATTTTATGTCATTTTGGCCGCTAGCTATTGACAATGACGCTAAATTTGTCCAGCTGCGACTCAACATTGAAAAATTATTCACTTTTTTTAGTGGTATAGAGTGGTGCACATAGATATTTTTCAGAGGGGGAGGGGGGTTGAGGGTCCACCATTCTGGTATCATACCTCAATACACCACTAAACATATTTTTTGACCTTATCAACTGTCGGGGACAAAAAGAATACAAAATAAGTTATTGAATGAATAATTAGTATTAATTAATAAAATAAATTATTAATGCTAAACTAAATTTTGACTAAGGTCCTACTGTGCCCACCTTGCTTTTCATGAACTTGGGCACTGAGGTGCATGAGCAAATGTCCCAGTGAAGTGGTCAATCTGACACAAAAACCCCAGTGTTTATTTCCCAAGCAAATTTGACTCTCGTTTATCGACCCACTGAAGGTATGAAAGTTGGAAGTTGTATGCATATGTTCAATATCAGTTTCAAGTGCGTATTCTGAAAAGGGTTCATTTTCTAAGGCAGAAAATTATACTTTATATACTTGTTAAGAGATTCTTTAACTTCTGCTCTTGCCACTTATAGTTATTTATTTACTTACTAGCTGGTATACCCGTTCTTCGCACGGGTGAATTTAAAAATTAAAAAATACAGACTGAAGAATAAAAAAGATTTTAATGAGTTAATTTTACGTGAATTGTATAAATTAAACAAAAAAAGCTTTTTACATAACTCAGCTGAACGAAAAAACCATGTTTGCTAAATTTTGAGTCTTTAGATATAATTGCTGATTTTTTTTATTATTTTTATTATTGTTTATGATGCCCCGTAACTTTCTTGTGGGTCGATTTTTGAAAAAACCTACCTGCTCAGCAAAAGTAACACATTGTTACAAATAATGTGTAATAAAGGCTAAAAATAGTGAAAATAATTTTTATCTGGATGTGTAATACGTTAATATTACTTTCTGATTCCTTTTTTTTTATGTTAAATAGCTGTTACCCGCGACTTCGTCCACGTGGAATTTAACAAAAAAATGTTTATTCACTCGCAGAGCTTACGAAAATTTTTCCTCTACTTTGTGAATTTATGTTTCTTTTTTTTTTTTTTTTTTTTTTTTTAGTTTTTTCTTTGCTTTTTATTGAGCAAGGGGTGAAAGGGATGTATGACCTTTGACACTGTCGATGGGGTGAGGACTAAAATCTTTAGGATCAAAATAGGTCTAAGTAGCAAGTAGGGTGAAACGCGAACACAAGCGAAGCCGCAAGGAAGAGGGTGAAAGGGACGCATGACCTTTGACAATGCAATTAAGGACTGTAAAATCATTAGGATCAAGACATGAACGGGAAATGTCGCTAATGGCAGCAACCTAATCAAAGAAAAAAGTTTGATATAACTGCTAGCAATCGTTGAGACAGAAGGCTCGCGAAATAAAATAATTCATATTAAATAAAAAATAATCCCTATTGAATAAAAATAATCCCTATTGAATAAAAATATTCCCTATTGAAATAAATAATCCTTATTTGTATCGGATATTGCTCACTATTCACCTCATTGGTTTTAATTTTATTTTCTCGGAATCCTATTTTTTTTTTTTCTAAAATAAAAGTAGCCTAAGTTATTCCTTATAATATTAGCTATCTGCCAGTGAAAGTTTCATCAAGATTGGTCCAACCGTTTCAGAGATTTGCCGGAATAGACAGACAGACAGACATACAGACAAAAGTTTTAAAAATTGTTTTTTTCATGTAAGTACCGTATATACTTTTAAATGCATTTAATAAAAAGCTTTTAATTTCAAATTACAAACAGACATTTCTATTTTATTTATATGTATAGATTTTTTTCTGAATTACTTCTAGTGAAGCATAACAAATTCTGAAACATACTTCGAGCATAATATCTTTTAATGAGAGGAACACGAAATAATTCAATAATTCGGTTGCAATCTAAAACGATATCCGAAGAAAAGGAAAAGTTCTAGGCCGACACACACACACAAAATAATAAATAAATAAAAAAGCGCCAGTTCCGAAGACCGTGTAGTTATGTGGATATAATAAAAACATCAGCTTTCTACTTGGAGACAGTATAAAGCTACATGGATACAATAAAAACTTGAGCTGCCTAATTGAAGACGGTTTCTGATGACAGGGTAAAGTTATGTGGATACAATAAAAACGTGAGCTTCCTATTCGAAGACGGTTTCTGATGACAAGAAAAAGCTATGTGGATATAATAAAAACGTGTTTCCTAATTAAAGACGGTTTATAATGACAGAGTAATGTTAAGTTGACGTACTAAAAACGTCAGCTCCTAAACCGAAACGGCACCAGAAGAAAGGATAAAGCTAAGTATACAATAAAAATACGTCTGATTTAGAAGTGGAAAATGCAACCGAAGATAGGAAAAAGCTTTAATGATGTAATAGATACGCAATTGTACTGTATTAGTAAATTTGTTCTTGTTTTTTAAGGGGACATGGTACGATTTACACAATTTTTTTTCAATTTAATGTTTTTCGTACTTTTTCGGTTGCCTCATATGTGTATGTATGACGTAAAACAGTTTTTGTGCTCAAAATTTCATTAAAAGCTAACTATTTAATTTTTTAAGGGAAAAACTTTAAACTTATGAAGTGATTTTAAAACGCTACTCTCTCCTCCTACAAAAATTGATGTGCTAATTAGAAAATTGATTTACAAGTACATTGAACTATGTATAACAAAAGAGAGATGGTATGGGTTTTGTGATAACATGATTGGTATTCGTACAATACTTCTTTTATAAAAAGCTTATTAAAAATTCCTAAAAAAATGTGTAAATTATAAATTCAATTATTTTTTAAGAAATAAGTATTTTTTTGATTGAAAAATGCATACCAAATTTTGTTCCATGTACTCTTAGCAACAAGTGAAAAAAATTTCCAAGTATTAAGCACAATAGAAAAAATGCCTTAGCACACACATTTTAAATGAAGACACAAACTAGTTATTTTATCTTTCTGACATAAGTCAGTTTAAAGTTGTGATTTGTCATTGCAATGTGAGAATAAAAACAAATTTAAAAGTTATCATAACTCTGCGCTTTTTAAACTTAGAACTTCCAAATTTTGTGAGTTTGTAGAAAAGCATATAAAAATAATTCAGATTAAAAAAATTAAATTTGATATTTTGACCGATTTTTGTCAATTGAATCATACTGTGTCCCCTTAATTATTTCTAGCAACTCATGATGCATCAGTAGTGATATCTTCTACAATTTCATCAACATATTTGTAAGTAAAAGATGTCGAGTTATTAAAAGCTATAAGAATCATTATCCTTCAACTAGTTAAATAGGAACGAAATATTTAAATTTGTACAAACAGATGTCATTTCGAATACTGAAGCTTTTGAGGGTACCAGGAAATGCTCTAAACAGTAAAATACCAAAGTTTAGAATAGTTGTTTTGTGATGTATTTTTTAATAATACTTCTAATAGAGCTCAGATTTTTTGCATGCCTAGTGATACTTTACTTTTTCTCTAGAACTAATTTTTAGCGCACAAAAGTTTTATTATTTTTTTAAGTTTAATCTAGACATGTGTAAGTATTAAGAGATATCAAAATTAATCTAAAAAAAACAGTTTTTTTTTTTAAAAAAAAGCATTACTTACGTATATATATCTTATACACTTAAATACAAAATAATGCACAAAACACACACATAATTAGTACCATATTCCATTAAGTAATTCATAATTTAATTTCGGTACATTGTTCTCTGAATGGCTTCAAATTTTTGCCCAGTTGGGAGATAAAATTAAAGTATGGTTATCGATTTTTAACGTTTGGTGCGATTTGCTATAGTGTTTACTTACATGATTATTATTTTTTATTTGTTATTTTTATTGGGGATTCAATAGGTAGCTTGAAATATTACCTATTAATATTTGAAGCAATTCGATTTTTCAATAAAATTTGACAAATTCTATACTAGACACTATAGGTGCTTTACCCTCTCAATGTCAGCACTTCCTGGTGTGTGTGTTTTTTAATTAATGTCGTTAAAGTTCTTTTTTTCTACGAAATTTGTTCCACTTTTCCAAGCTAGATAGGATTCTTTCCCCGGGCTTTTTCTAGTGTATAACTGTTTCTCTCCTTTTTTTTTACCAGGGATAAGAACTTCCTATCAATTTCAATTTTCGATTAACGATGGCACAAAAAATATTGTATTAGTTAAAAATAAGTATTAATATAAAACAATATAGGAAACGCTTTTGGTGCAATAAATTACACAGAATTAGGCATCTTTATATATAAAAATCTTCTGTGCGTGTGTTTGCCACTAAACTCCTCCTAAACGGCTGGACCGATTTCGATGAAATTTTTTGTGTGGGTTCAAGTAAATTCGAGAATGGTTTAGATTCACAATTCGGTCCGATATCGCAATTAGTTAGAAAGATATTAATTAAAAACATTCAAAAAATACAACTCAACATTCACCTGCATTGTTGTAACAACACTATTGTTATAAACAAGTAATATAATAGAAAATTAAATCAATTCCTACTTAGATCAACCAAGAAAAAATTTATTTTATCTACTTTTTATTAAATAGTTGCAATTAATATAAATATGTATATACATATGACAGAATCACAACATTAAGTGGTAATTAATTTTTATTAATTATCATTAAAGTATCGTTTTGTCATCCAAAATAATCATGTACATTACATTTCAGCTCATTTGAGCGCTTTAAAATGTATTTTATTAACGATTGAAAATTCCACCAAGATAAATAAACAAATAAACAATTAAAATATGTATAGAGATCGTGAGCCAATTGTAGAAATTGAAAAAGACGTAAGTTGGCGTGGAAAATTGATTTTCAGCCAAACTGGCCAAACCCGGTCTTTATTGTTACGAAAATGCAGACGATTCACGCTTTTTAGCGTTTTTAATTAATATCTTTTCAAATAATCTTTATATATGTAATTCTTCTGTGCGTGTGTATGTAACTGAACTCCTCCTAAGCGGCTGGACCGATTTTGATGAAAGTTTTTGTCTGTTCCAGTGGACTCGAGAATGGTTTAGATTCATAATTAGGCTTAGAAAGGTTTAATTATTTTTTATTCATAAATTGTTGATCTTGGAATGTTTTACATTGGATTCGGCAGACTGCGCTACGATCGTAGTATCGAATATTCAAAAATCTTTTATTATAATTCAAGTTGGTCCCGACAGTTGGTGCTGCGATCATTTCAGGAAAATATTTTGACACTTCGTGTTATTATTTTGTTGAAATAAATCGTGTGTTAATTACATTATTACATTGAGATCTAATTAGTGTTTGAAGAGTTTTGAAGTGTACATAAAAAACTATACATTCTCCAAATTTAGTATGCAATTGAAGTGAGTATTTTACACATGATTTTCTATTAAATTTACATGTGCGTCGACAACAATTAACCTAACCTACAAATCTATTTGTTTAGCTAATTGATTACACACATTATTAAACTCTTTTTATTTTACATTATTTCTTATCGGAAATAGTTTGTGTGTGTGTTTCACTTCTAAGCAACACCGAAATATAAAACTTGGCACATAATTACATTGTAATAATTTTTTAATACAAATTTTACTCAAAACGGTCCAGATTGTTAAAGCTTATTCATAAAAAATTTGGAATTTTTGAATTTAAGACGTGTGTACAGGACAACGTCTGTCGGGTCTTCTAGTGTATATATATATATATATATATATATATATACACTGGTGTGCAAAAATTAAGGACTTAGTCGAAAAATTAACATATCAGCTGAACGAAGAGGCAGAGCGGACAGAAAGACCAATCAGGAGATTAAGTAAGGTGATGTACGGTAGCACATGCGCAGATATGCAGGTAGACGTAATGGGGGAGTGTCTGAGTAGTATAAAGCATGTTGTCGGTGTAAGATCAGTATTTGTCACATCAAAGAGCGACAAGAAAACCCATTTTGTATCAACTGCCAGGACTTTGGTCACTCAGCATGTTATACAAAATGTCCCAAATTTCCCCAACCTAAAAAAGGTACACCCTTTTCCGACCCGATTAAAAGAAAAAAATTTTCTAGCAAATGGACAAAAGAGGGAATTTCCTTCGCTAACGTAGTTAGTGGAGAAATCCTCAGTCAGACCCCTCCCGAAACTGAAAATTTAACTGTAAATAAAAAGGAAGACTCTCCCATTGGATTCCTTACCCAAGATAATAACAGTTCAGATTTTTCTCAAGTTTTGGAACTTTTTAATACAATCTCAAACCTCGTAAAGAAAACCCCCAAAATTCTCGACCTTCTCTCTAAATTTAAAACAGCAAACTCCGATGAAGAAAAAACCTGCCTTCTGGCAGAAGCTGGCGCAGCCTAGATTCCTGTTGTCAAAATCATCCGTCAGATCAGTATTTCTGGCAAAGAGATTGCACGCCGTATAGCTGTTAAAATCACACCGAGTTGCTGCCTCAGTGAGAAATGGTGAATAATCAATCAGTTAGACGACATCTGGATGCTTTTACCCGAGGTCGAATCATTGGGAAGTTGGAGGAAGGCCGCAGTGTGACAAGTGTGGCTGCAGAGTTCGGAATTGCTCACAGCATCGTTTCACGACTTTGGAGACAATTTCAAAGTACAGGAACAGCTATCCGGGGGTTCAGTAGTGGTCGTCCACGAGGAACCACACCCGCAGATGACCGGTACATTGTCTTACAGGCCAGAAGAAACAGGCGGCAGACAGCGGGAGAAATCGCTAGACACACGACACAGGCGACTGGACGACCGATATCGCGTTTTACCGTGGCCAGAAGACTGCACGCCCTGTACGGTGTGTACCTTTAACGCCTGCCCATCGGAGAAGGCGTTCTCTGTGGTCCCGGGAACACCGGAACACCTGTGTGTGTGTGTGTACAGAGTGGGCCACAAAAGTGTTCGTACACTTGCAATTTCTTATAAAATTTAATGTTTTCGACTAATAAAAATTAATATATTGTAATTGTTATTTTTCATGATATCTGAAACTTGTTCTTAATGGAATGAAATAATTAATTTTTTAAAAATAGAATACCTATTTTTTAAAAAAATTAATTATCAAAAAAACTACTAGAAAATTACGCCACAAAAGTCTTCATACACTTAACAAGAATCTCAATTCAGCTTTAAATATTGTATTTCTTTCTTAATTTAGTACTTAGTAGGTTATCTTTTAGTGTCCATAACAACTTTTAAGCGTCTTGGTATAGATTTAATCACTTTTTTTGTAATTCCTGCATCGATTTTTCACCATTCTTCTGTGATTATTGTTTTTTCTCCACATTATTAAACCATATTGAAAAAGCGCGTTTTTTTTCTGTGTGAATCTGATTATCATAGTGATGTCATATGACTAGTGACATCAGTAATTTTTCTACCAATCAGTTGCTTCCAAAGTTACGTCATGAAAATGAACCAATCAGCTTACTGTTGCCACCTTGTAATACTCATTTTTTTTCTTTCTGTGTATCATTTCTTCTCAAGCTCTGAGTTGGTAGAATACTTTGCTTCTCGATAAAGAATTATCACGTTCCAACCCTACCACAAAATTTCAAGATATTTTCTGTCGTGATTAGTGAATTGAAATTTATTTAGTTAACCATGAAACATGCTACACCTCTCGCCTTCTCCCATCCTCGAGCCAAAAGAGTGTGTTTTGATAAAGACAACGGGAAAGCTTCTTCGTTTAAACCAGATGCTGTTCCTGAGAATCATTTCCATTTAGGAAGTCACAACTACGCCGTTGTTTCTGATTTTGCAGACGTTGCTCGAATTCACTTGCGCCGATACAAGCTCGATGCCACTGGATCTCTTTTACCTACCACAGATGGAATCACTGTAACACCTTCCGTATGGTTAGCCCTCGTAAGAGAATTTTCTGCAATCGATCAAGCCTTTGAGGATGGAAAAGTATTTGTTATCAAGGATTGTCTCTTACTTTCCCGAACTGTTATCGAGAATGTCACTTATATCATATGGCAACGTTATTTCCAGCGAAAGGACTTTACTCGTAAATTTTTGACTCCATTTTCCATGCTAAAAGAAATGGAATGTAATGTATTAAAAGATATCCATAAGCAGATCACGTCGAAAACTGTTTCAATCATGTTCGGGCGTGTTTTTCTGAAACTTCTGAGGGAAGAAGTGGCTAAACACATTCCTTTTCCAAAATCTGACTGCGTCGATTGTATCGACGCAGAAATGGTTCTCACTACATCAATGGTCGAACTCTTATGTAACCATATCGAAGAAAATATTTCATCATTGTTCGTATGCTTCGGATGTTTGGAAGGATACGAAAATCAACTAGGTCATGAATGTATGACATATTCAAACGGACAGAGAATTTCCGAATATGGTGATTTAGCCATATTAAACATGGACTGGGATAAACTGGTTGCAGATTTTGTCAAGCGAAACATCCAAATGGTAAATTACATGAATGAGATGTTTCTCAATAAGTTGAATATGAATGTGTTGATAGAAAATGCTAAACAAATGTATGTTGCTACAGATTCTTTATTATTATTGTAAATAAAAAGTATTATTTTTCTTCTTCAAAGTGTATTTCTTATTTTTTTTATTTTAAGAAAAAAGTGGTAAAGTACACACACATACAGAAATAGGCACACAATTCGTATAAATGTATTATTCTCATTAAATTTAAAACCTAAGATTGTAAAAATGATAAAAAATATGCTCAAAATGTATTCATTTCTAAGGGTTTTTTCTTCAAGGCTAACATGAATTTTCATATTGATTCAAAACAATGTTTCGAGTATGCTTTTTGCTTATATGTTTCGCTCGTAAAGATGTTGAATTTAATACTCTGAGAAAAGTTGAAAAAAAAACTGATAGAAAATAAAATAATCACCTTTTACAATTAAGAGAGAAATGAAAATAAATGATTATAAAAAAATAGCATATTGAATAAGTCAACAGCTTCAAAAAATTGAGTTCGTGTAAAGTTTAATGAATATAATATATTTATTGACATGTGTCAGTGTTCTTTCCAAGTATGCTTAGGTAATGCCATTGAAAAATAAGATAAACCGAAGTTATTGTATTAGCTTATTTAGAAATAATTTGTAATCGCTGCATTTAAAAAATGTCTACGAAAAAAAAAAAGATGGGAAGTATTCGAAACTTTTTTCATCAAAACAAAGCTACAGAAAGGTAATTGATGCATTTATGAGATAGAAAAAAGTTTTACTTGTTGACAGAACTAGATTCTAAGGTAAAAACTCTAAGGATTGAGGAACCAGAAAGCCGAAACCATTGAATGAACTTTTAAAAGTTATTTATTTTTATCGACACATTTAAGGGAAAAATACAAAGAGAGGCCGAAAAAACATTTATAAATACTGTGTTCCCCGAATTCCATCTTTGGTAGGTAAAAGAGATCCAGTGGCATCGAGCTTGTATCGGCGCAAGTGAATTCGAGCAACGTCTGCAAAATCAGAAACAACGGCGTAGTTGTGACTTCCTAAATGGAAATGATTCTCAGGAACAGCATCTGGTTTAAACGAAGAAGCTTTCCCGTTGTCTTTATCAAAACACACTCTTTTGGCTCGAGGATGGGAGAAGGCGAGAGGTGTAGCATGTTTCATGGTTAACTAAATAAATTTCAATTCACTAATCACGACAGAAAATATCTTGAAATTTTGTGGTAGGGTTGGAACGTGATAATTCTTTATCGAGAAGCAAAGTATTCTACCAACTCAGAGCTTGAGAAGAAATGATACACAGAAAGAAAAAAAATGAGTATTACAAGGTGGCAACAGTAAGCTGATTGGTTCATTTTCATGACGTAACTTTGGAAGCAACTGATTGGTAGAAAAATTACTGATGTCACTAGTCATATGACATCACTATGATAATCAGATTCACACAGAAAAAAAACGCGCTTTTTCAATATGGTTTATTTACGAAATCTATCTTCCCATATTTTAATCATATCTATATATATATATAAATGAAAAGCAATATTTCAGTATTGTAGCCTACAGAAAAAAAATTATTAGCCTAAAATTATTTATGCTTTGTTTTTCTATTTTGATTGTTTATGCAATATCCCGCTAAGAGAAAATAGAAGGGAAAAGAGGGGGGGGGGGTAAAGTGTCACGGATGAAGAAGGACGAAATTGGAGGGACCGTTTGGAAGGGGTGGATGGAGGGAAACGCCGGAAGGGTTGGATGGGGAGAACCGCGGGAAGAGTTGGAGGGGACGGAGAGAACTCGTTCGGGGAGGCGGGGACCTTAAGCACCTCAGCGCCTCGTGATCCAGAACCCCCACTTTTCATGCTCTTAGCTCAAGTGTTTTGGCTTTTCTTAAATCTGTGTTAATGAATCTTTGTTACCAAGTCAATGTTATCAAATTTTATTAAAATCTATCAGGGAGTTCTAGTTCGGCAAAATCTAAAAATTCTCTTAATTTTTTACACCAGTTTAGAGTTGTCCGAAATACAAAAATACATTTTAAGCATTTCAGAAAATACTTTTAAAAAATTAAGAAGCACTATACTAAAAACCTGTACTAAAAAAAAGACATTTTCCTCAAAATTGAACATTCAAAAATGTTTCCATACAATAAATTGATGGAAAAGTCTAACATTGAGCGCTTTCAACTGTTCGATAGTTTTAAATAATGTAATAATGAAATAAAATGCAATCATCTGAAAGAGTAGAAAAAATAACAATTAATAGGAAATATGTTTAAAAATGTTGCAAATAAAAAGGAATTAAAAATATAAATTAAATATTCATTGTAGCAAATACTATGACATCATTACTTTCACTTTCAATAAAAATTGGAGATGACGAACTCATAAAAAATAATAATAAATAAAAGTCTTACTAGCTTTTAAAATACGTGTAAGAATTTTTTCTGAAATATATCTTGCTCAATACAGCTTTTTTTTCTTTTTTTAAATACAGAATAACACATGTTTTTATTTCACAGTTATTGTATTCGATTTTCTAAATTTTCGTCCACAACTACAGCATTGCAAGTAGAGTTGTATGTCGTTCAGTCCTTCTTTGAGTTTTGTTGAAATAAAAAAATATTTTTCGTTTTGTTCCTACAATTATTTCAATTTCTCACTTCCGCTTTCCTATTGTAAAGTTAAGTTTTTTGTTTCCTGTTTGCCATCACAATAATTAATTCTTTTTCTCCGTTTTGCCATCATAGGTTAAAATTCTTTGCATCTGTTTTTCCATTCCTGTATTAAAGTTTCTGGTTTCTCAGTTGCCAAACGCAGCAATAAATTCGTTTCTTCCTGTTTATAACTTCAGAAATAAAATAATTTTTTCCCCTTTGTTTTTTGTTTAAAAAAATTATACTCGCGCTCACAAATTATCATTTGCACGTAAATATTTAAAACTACAATCACAAATTTAAAATCATTTTGTTTTCATATTCTTAAGGTATCCGACTACTTGCGACAACTTCTTTTTAAAATAACGGATATATTGAGATTTTTTTGTGGTTTTTAGATTTATTTAGTACATTTTAAGGAAAAAAGAGACTAAAATTATAAATGGAAAAATAAATTATTACTACTAAAATTGATAAAAGGGGGTAAAAATTGACAAAATATTGCATAAACGGGGAATGGTAAATGAACAAATCTCTGTGCAAATAGTAAATGAACAAATTCTCAATTTTTCAATTTTGATGTATTACTTTGCTATTCCTTTTTGAAGTGACCTTCAGAATAAGAGATGTTTTAATTTTTACAAAAACTAGAGCACTGTATCTTAGCTGTTATATGAAATTGCTTTAAAAAAAAGTGTTTGTATTCACATAAAGAACTGTAAATTTTGTAATAAAAGAGTGATTGATAAATCTGAAGGTTAAAACACTTCTGCTGTTATACAGAACATACACACAAAATTTCAGCAAATTATTTTAAAAACTTTTTGAGCAATACCTGTCCCCGTTTGTATTTTTCAGAAAAAAACACATTTCGAGTAAAACGCATTTTAAAGTTTTGACATCTTATGTAAAGTTATGGCATCTGCTTTTAGTAAAACACCTGTGGTTTTTGTTCTAGTGAATGGAAAATAAAAACTTTGGTATTTTTATGAAGCTAATAAGATGGCCTATAAAATAAAATCATAAGAAAAATTGTCCATTTTTTTAAAAAATCATGATTTTAGGGTAGTCGGATATCTTAAATGTGCGAAAAATTTCTTCGTAGAATAATATTATTATTTTTTTTCTATGAAGCAAGATTTCTGATTGGCAAAAAAAGTTCGCTTTATTATGTTACTTTAAATTTATCATCTAAATAACTGGTTTTTCATGTTTTTTTCTTTCTATTTTTATTTTAATTGTTTTGTATTTTTGGTAATTGTATTATGCGACCAAATATAATGGAGTAAAAAAACCTTTGTAACAAAAACAATTTTTTTAAACATTGAAAATGTGTTAATAATTTATGGAAATTAATAGCTGATATAGATGTATAGAAAGAAAATTTTTCGACTTATTTGTTGTAGTTATTATTGTTTCATATAACTAATTCTTTCCAAGAATTATAAATGTGGTGTTAGCATAAATAGCCATTTGTTATCAAAGAAAAGTATCAAAAAGTTTAGTAATTTTATTTTTTCCACTTCTTGCTTAACTTTTTATAGAACTGTTTTCATTTCTTTAAATATAAAAGAAGACTTTATTATATTGTGTTTTATTCTATACATTAAGACTTTCTCAAATTATATTACTGAAACCAATCCAATTATTTTCAGTACCAGCGCTGCCAACAAAAAAAAATGTTTATTTTTAGTCAACAAACTAATTTTAAAAATTAAAAAACCATTTTAGTTAAAATCTCAAGATTTAGGGAGAACAAATAATTTCAAAATGCTGTACGTTTAAAAATGACGGTACTTACGTATTATCGCAACAATCGCCAACTCTATTAATAACTCGCCAAGTTTGCAACCCCAATTTCTTATGTGTCGTACTCTTTGAACTGGCAATCATGTGCTTCGTTTCATATAACCATTATGTAATATAAAAGGAATGACAGCATGACTTCGTGAAGAAACAGAAATCAAATTTCCAAATGTGCAACTATTGTTACCATTTCCATCTTATTTAAGACTACACGGTACCCTTTTTCAAAAGAAATTTTTGGAGACAGTTACAGTAAAAATAATTGATGTTTTATATTTGGATTATATTATTAAGCTGATTCTGTAAGGAAAAGTGAGTCTGACCAGCCATTATTTGACAATTTTAAAAAATTAGGAATTTTTGAAGTTTTTTCAAACTCTTATAAAATACTCAATTTTTAAATTTTTTTAGTACATTTAAGTTATTTATGATTCTTAGATTATTACAAACAATATTTAGCATGGATTTGAAAATCTATTCCCTTGTTGATTTTTAATAATTATTTTTCTAGAAAAACCTGGAAAAAACACGAAAATTTTTAAAATATCAACTTTAGCATTTTTTAGAAAAATAACTAGAGTTCTCAGCCCTAAATCCATATTAACTTTTATAGAACATACATTTGGGAGTGTATACAAAAAAATTCAAGGCTCTATCTTGAACAGGAAAAAAGCCTTAGGGATTAGAAAACACTTATACCTTCAAAATTAAAAGTCTGAGAAAAACGCATTTAAAGTTTGTAAAGTCATAAAACAAAAACTTATAATGCCCGTAAAACTCTAATTTTTTAATATGTTATTTTCCAATGTATGTTCTACATTAAAACACTATTTTTATTAAATATGACTGAAAATTATATTTTTAATTCAAAAAATATTTTTGCATAATATTGATAGCATTTGTTAAGACGTCAGTTTATTCGATTTTATCTTAACCCAATATTTCACAAAAGTTTTGAAACATTTATGTACAAAATAATAATGATACTAACTTCAGCTAAAAATAGTCAGGTTTGCTCATAAAATTTAATTTTCTTCAGTTTTAAATTGGGGCAGTTTAGGAAGTTTTAGCTCTTGTCGTACGACATTAAAATACTAAAATATAGTACTACAATATGTTTAGTATAATGTTGTAGTTTGGTATACATAAAGGAAATATTCAGTTATATCTGCAGCATTTGAATTCAGAATACTTGTATTCGGAAGTCTAATTGCAGAATCAGCTGACTGATTTTTAGATACATCATTTTCAGTAGTATTCCATCTCTTCGAAATATTGTTTCTCACAGAAACCCAGAACGCATTTGCCATGGTATTTTCTCTACAGGAAAAAATTAATGATAAAGCTTTTAAATTATACAAACTATTTTTAAAGCAAAAATTGGCCATGAAATTAATCTTTATCAATTAATTATGAGAACTCAAAAAACTCAAAACATATTCAAGCAGAAATGATTTTAGTAATGAAAATTGGATTTACTAGCCATTTCAAACTAAAAGCTCAAAAATATTTTTAATTAATCCAACTTAAGTGTGAAAAAATGCTTTAAAAGGAAACCGAAACCAAAACCATAGCTCATAAAACTTCAAATATCTTAAAAACTACTTTGCTAACAGATCTGAAATTTCGTGGCAAGCATCTCAATGATATGGGCCACCAAAACATGCAAAAAAAATTTTTCGGTAAAAATGAAATTTTTAGGGTACTGTGTAGTCTTAACTGAATGCGGATTCAGTGCCGAAAAAGAAGAAATACGCTGGATATATATATATACTTACATTTGTATGGGGGGCATGGTAAAAGAAAAGGTTGAGAAACACTTGTCTAGTCGTTTATCGGTTGGCAGAGTCTAGAATGGCAACAGCTGGCCCTCGGAGGGATGCGGCTAATTGACAGGCCTTCGCTCGCTCGAAATATTACAAAAGGTAAACAAAATAAATGGGATGCTACAGAAGGAAGAGCTTGGTCTTCTTGATTCTACTAAAGAGTTCCAGGCGTTGCTTCTGCTTTTATCTGAAAAAAGATCCCAACTTTGATGGCAAGAGCATAGCGACTAGCTAACGTGCTTGAAGCCGGTAATGAAGAAATCCGAAACAAGACATTTTCTTCATATAAGAAAAGCTATCCAGATTTCGTGGAAATGACTCCAAGAGAAAGATTTCGAGCTGGAGTTTTCTTACCAATTATCGACAATCTTGTAACACAATTAAATAAAAGAAGGTATCGCTACGAAGCTTTCAACACAACATTCCTGATATTCAGAAATATTCATGAAAAGGAGCAAGAAGATGGGACAAATAAGACAAAATACTTGGCCCAAAGCCACCCCCAAAGGCTTCGATGAAGAACATTTTGTGTGAGAGTGTCAAAATTTCAAACATGCATATGAAGGTGGAAAAAAGAACAACAAGAAGAGGAGTCTCTTCCTACATCAAGCAAAGCAAGTTAGAAAGTACCTTCCCAAATTTAGAAGTCACAGCGAGAATTTACTTGACTCTTCCTGAGAGAAACTGTTCAGCTGAGAGAATCTTTTCTGCCCTTAAAAAAGTAAAGACTGAAATGAGATCAACTATAAAAAATGAAAAGTTTAACGGTTTGATGTTGCTATGCACTGAAAATGATATTACAATGGAAATTGATTACAATGATGTCATTAATGATTTTGCAATGATCAAAGCTCGAAAAAAACCTTTGTTGTACGTATACAATGTCAGTAACTCAACAAAGAATAAGGATATCTAAAAGATAGTAAAGCGATAAGCGATGAAAAACAAGTTGAAAACAGTTCATACAATAGTGTATACTCTAAGCTATAATTCCATTCGATTTAATTAATTTACTGTACTAATTTATAAAAGGATGGGTGGGTGTTTCGTGATGCCGTAAAGTAAGAAATGAACAAGAGTGGCTAAACTACGCCACTATCCTTTCCTTACGGCTGTCGGTTGCCAGTCTGGGACAAGACGTGTCCATAGGTGGTGGATAATGGAAAGACTCTCCAAAGAACAAAAACAAAGAAAAGGGTGAGAAGAGAACAAAAATAAAGAAAGGGTTTGGGAAATCCTTCCCAAATCAAAATTGGCAAGGTAAGAACAGAAGAAGACGGGAGGGGGATGTTCTGGAAATAGAGGAAGGGGCATAACAATCTTAAATACCTAGGACGCAGAGGAGGTTAAAAATAACCCTGCAAACAGATGAAAACAAACGAATATAAGTTATGTGAATCAATATAGAAACAAAAAAATAACACCACAGAAAAAATAACATAAGCGATAATACTGAATACTAAGGAGCTTAAAATGATGACTTTTAAACTGAAAAAAAAATCTGAGAAAATTTAAAGCAATACAAAATATCTACTAATAAAGGAATTTATCGTTTAAGGGGACATGGTACGATTTACACAAACTTTTTTAATTTAATGATTTTCAAAATTTTTTTGGTTGTCCCCAATGTGTATGTATTATGTAAAAAAAATTTGTGCTCAAAATTTCTTAATTTTTATAGGAAAATAAATCATAAAGTGTTATTTTAAATTATTATACTTCTACAAAAATTTACGCACACACACATAAAATTTGATTTACAAGTTCGTTAAACTATGGACAACAAAAGTTAGTATAGATTTTGTGATACATGATTGATATTCGTACAATACTTCTTTTTATGAATGTTTATTGAAAACTCCTTAAAAAGTGTATAGATTCTAAATTTAATTATTTAAAAAAAAATAAGAATTGCTTTGATGCAAAAAAAAAAAACGTACAAACTTTTGTTACGTGTATTATTAGAAATAGTTAGAAAAAATATTAAAGTATTTGGCAAAAAAAGAAAAAAGCCTGAACATTTTAAATGAAGACAAACTAGTTATTTTATCTTTCTGAGATCAGTTAGCTGATAGTTTTGATTTGTTATTGAGATGTGAATAAAATCGAACGTAAAAACTATCATAACTCTGCATTTTTTTAACTCAGAGCTTTTAAATTTTGTGAGATTATAGAAAAAAATATAAAGGATAATTTAGGCTAAAAGAGGAGAAATTTGATTTTTGTCAATTGAGCCGTATTGTGTTCCAAAATAACAAAATATTATAACAATAAACTACTAAAAATATTAATAAGCTTAAAAAACATGTTTGTGTGAATGAGTGTAGAATATTTTTCTGAATCAAAAATTTTGTTGTTGAAGAAAAAAAAAAATGTTATGAGAATCTTACGAAAAAGAACAGTAGTTCTACAGCAAAGAGCAAATGAATAAATATAACAATTTCCAAAAATAGACTATGACGTCATGTGACGTCATATACACCCAAACTACGTGCGGCGGTTTGAAAGCGAAAAATAGTGAAACCTTTTTCAATGATTGTGCGATTAAAAATCTGTATCAAATCAAAATATAAAAAGCCTGTTTTAACCTTTCCCTTTTTTTAAGAAAAAAAGGAGGAAGGCGGGGGTAGAATATTTATTTGCATACACTGATCAATTTTTGGATGGCATGATGGAAGAACAAAAAATTGACATTTTTCAGATAATTTCACAAAAGCATCGAAATTCATTTATTTAGTTGCCCAAAAGAAAATCAGTTTGAGCCTCGACAGTTTTGATGGGTAGCGGAAGGGAGAGACGTATTGTAAAATAAAAAACTTTTATTCAAGATAACAACGTTTATAAGCAACTCTAATAAGGAAGCAGTTAGCAAATAAGAACAAATTATTTTTTTCACTCTTAAATAATAATAGCAAATATTACTTATCAAATACAAGGTGAAGTCAAACAGACGCATCACATCAGGGGCGTAGCTACCGTAGTATCAACCGTATCAATGATACGGGGCCCCAAAACTACACGGGCTCCAACATGTGTAAGCAAAAATTCGCACAATGTTAAGCAGCTCTAAATAGGGTCCACTCAGGACTAGGCACGCCAGCGCATCGCATCCGAATACTGTGAATCTCTCTTAATAATGATAATAAGTCTACATCTTATTAAAGCCTATTAAGAGGACTTGGTACCCTAAAAATCACAAACCTATCGTTTTTTTTATTTTCATTTAATCTTATTCTTTGCATTATTATCTTTCGATTGATATATCGTGTAACGTTTGAAAGAATAACGGTAGCGTATTCTTGGTTAATTAAAATATGGAATTTATTTACGTCACAACTATTGAATATTATTTACAGAATGATACATTACAGTTATTAAAGTTAATTATAGATTGTTATAGAGTCCACTATTTTGTGAGAGGAGGATTCGTTGGTTACCGCTCCCGTAAAAATTGTGTGAATAATATATGAAAATTTTCATCTGGTAACATTTTCTTGAATAGAAACATCGTATAAAATGTTAAAATATAATTTTTAAATACGTAAATAAAGAAGTTTGCTCAAAGGGTGCCAAGTCCCCTTAAGGTATCCGAACATGTTGAAAATGACTAAATTCGGACAAGACCGATATTTTTGTTTTCCATTTTATTTAATACATCTATATTTTGGCTTTACAAAACATACTTTGTTTTAATTCTATGCTTCTTAGAGGCCAAGTTACAATCAATTTTATTAAGTTAGAAAAACCGGAAATGGGTTTTTGATCTACCAGAAGTGGGCATTTAAATTGTTCGAAATCTATCATGGCTAGTCTGATCACACAAAATATTACAAATGTATTTCTATAAAACTTTTTGCACCTGATAATTATGCTATTTTCTAGAACAGTGATTCCCAAAGTGATCTATATAGACCCCAGGGGTCTATGACGACCTGCAAGGGGTCCACGACGGCAAGAAAATCATTTGGGGTCCATGAGGTGTAAATGGGGGTCTATGACAGTTGTTCTTATTAAACCAGATCGCAATTTTAATTTTAAAAGAAAATTTAGTCAAATGGAAACCAGATTTTACCTATTTAACACCTTTATTTACTAAACTTAATGAGGCTAATTTGTAGTTATGTGACAGCATAAATTTAATTTAAAACAAGGGCCATTATTTCTTGTCAGGATTAAGCTAAAGGAGTATAATAGTGGACGCAGCGAATTTTCTGTTTCTCAACTGGTCACAGACAATCTGCCAGGAAAATGACGTTTTAACCTACACTCAACGTTTAAATTCCCTTTATTCAGATTTTGAAACTAGGTTTTAGAATGCATTTACTTGGTAATTACCACAGAAGGCAATGAATTACTATGGTCACATTGAGAAAAGAAAAGTCATATTACAAGAGGAACTGATCGGAATAGGAAGTAACGGAGACCTTAAAGTAAAGTTTAGAAATGGATGTCAGCAATTTTGGCTTTAAAGAGACATACCTGTTATTTATCTCGAATTATGGAGTGTTGGAGAAAGGTTTTAATTCCTTTTCCTAGTGAGAAGGAGTATGGTTGTCGGCTGGACATTACTAACCAAGGAAATTTTGGGTTAAACCTGACAAGATTGATAACAAATGTTGAAAATTTGTTATTGAAGCACCAGATTCATCCCTATCATTATAAACATTTGTTTTTTATAATCAGTTATTTTACGTATCACTTAAATTTTAAATTGATTAAAATGTGTTTCTTAAGTTTTAAACTCCATACTTCACTACAATTAGAAATTTAAGTTCTTTAAAGTTATTCTGTACCAGCTGCATAAGCACATTTTAGTTAACAAATTTGCAAAAATTCAATATTACTTAAGCAGGGGTCTATGAGACAAAAAAGTTTGGGAACCTCTGTTCTAGAGAATGTACTAAAATATTTCTTATAGTATGAATATATTATTTGAGTTAGGGCATGTTATTTAAATAATGGTCTCATAAAAGCGTTATTTTTCTTATAACGTTTACTCAATCATCTCTAAAAGTTTCAAAGTTTAATAAAACATTAAAATTTTAGTACATTCTCTAGATAAATGCCTCTAAATTGTTTTGGTAATTCTTTTACTAATATAAGTTCGTTACTTTTTTCTCTAATTGCTTTGAAGTTTTACAAAAATTTTGCTAAAATTTCACATATAATTGTGATTTTTATGAAATTCCGGCAATTTATTTTAAATATTGTTGATTAAATATCAGTATTTATTGGTATTGAATCCTAAAAAAGCCTTTATATGTTTAAAAATGTTATTTTGTCAAAAAGTACTCTGAACGGATACCTTAAAGTTACGTAGATAGTCCACAAAGTGTAGCTTTCAGATAATAACATTAAACTTCTCTCAAGATTTTATTATCCTCTGAGATTCCTTTATCAACATTTTCCCCGAGCTAACTCAACTTAAATAGAAAAAGTTATTTGCACACGCCACGATTCTTTCTAATAAACAATTTGTTAAGAATCAATTAAAATTCCTGAAAGGTTTTTCCATATGAACTCGCTTTATTATTTTATACTACTTATCTTTACTATTTTCTCTATTGCAGTAGAGTTACTTATATTGTTCATAAAGTCATGTTTTGCATTTTGTAAAATTTCCCAGATTTTGTGATGTAAATGCTAGGTATATTATTGACTCGATATTTTTTATGAAATATGGTGTAATGCAATAATTATTATTTCTCTAATTCTCCTCTTTTATTGTATAAATTCTGCCATTCAGGGCTTGGCAAGTAACCAAGACAAGCAAAGTTCCCGAGTCCGGGATTGCAGGGAGCTGCTACGCAGAATTTCAACAAAGGTTGTCTTCCAGTGGGTGCCTGGGGAAATGAAATGGCGGCTCTTTCAGTAAAAAGAAGCACTGATATTCTCCAAAGATCTACTAGAGTGCCTCTTCACTCAGCAAAACTTGAAATCAATAAGATTTTTAAAAAATGTTTTCAAGATGCCGCTACCAGTGTTGCCAAAAATAAATCATGGAGGAGGCTAACAAAACCTAACTGTGTCTCGGACTCTCCTCGTGCTGCTGTCGTGGTTGAGTTCAGATTACTAACTGGACATGACCACCTTTGTGCTCATTTGTATCGTTTTAATCTGACTGACTTCTCCTTTTGTGTGCTTCTGGACAAGTCATGGAGCTTCTCATCTAGAAGCTCCATGACTTGTCCAGAAGACTTGTCTAGACGTGTGCTCTGCACGAGTTGGGACTGTATTGTGAAGAAAGATTGGAGAGAGCTCGTTGCCTAATGGTCAATGGCCTGGCATTTGATAAATAAAATTTTATAAATGCAGTATTATCTTGAGCTGAGCATTTAATTATAAAAGGATTAGCATACTGCAGAACATTTTCCTGGAACAAATACATACTTTCCCTGGATTTGTAGTTCAATCTATGAGTATAAGGGAGAAAAGAAACTCTCTCGATATTTTCAGAACTTTTATAGACCTACAGACTTGAAATTTGGTAGGCGTGTTCCTTTCATTGAGTATAGCGATGGAGTGAATGCATATTAACGTCGCATTATTTAGCTACTCGAGGGCTTTTGCGACGGACCTAGAAATTTTGAGCCATAGTGAAATGACGAGGACGACACCCGAGCTGGAGCCCCCTCTACTAACTTCCGCTCCACACCAACGGGAGGAAGCTTGAGCTTCGACAGATTTAACGTGCCTCGCTTCCCTATATGGCAGGTCTTCAGTGGTACTAGGCTCGAACTCATGACACGCCGGCCATGAGTCCGTTACTACAGCAGCATCGTGGAGTAGAGATCCCCGCTACAAAAGGGGTTTTGCAAAAATTGAAACCCAAAGGACGTTGCGAGAGCTTCAGGGGCATCGTAGAAAACATTACTCTTTTCGGAGCTAGTATTAGATCTACAGGCTTGAACTTTGGTAGGCATATTACTCTCATAGAATAGAGATCCGCTGCAAAAAAGATTTTACGAAAATCGAACCTAAAGAGGGTTGCGAGGAATTAAGGGGCATTACAAAAATTCCTATTTTTGAACTCTGTTAGACCCACATACTTTAAATTTGATAAGCATGTTTCTTTAGTAGTATAGAGATCTGCTAAGAACGGATTTTTCGGAAATCGGCTGTTGAAGGAGAACTTATTGATAGAAAAACTTTCCGTTTTTGAACAATTTGATTAAGATTTAAAATTTGGCAAGTATGTTTATTTTATTGAGTAGAGGTTACACTATGAATGAGTTTTGCAGAAATCTGCAATGGGGGGAAAGGATTACGATAGCGTAAAAGATTATTCTACGTTAATTTTAGAAATTATTTCAATTTGGAAGTCATGTCCTTTATAAATCAAGAGGTGAGAATTATAAGAATGCTTTTCGATACCATTGAACACTCAGTACTAGGACTTATATTGTTTTGTTGTTGTGACAAATGCCACCTATCTGACAATGTCAGATCGAAGCCCTCGAAATTCATCGCGGCAAAGGGCTAGATGTACGCCTGTCGTTACCCGTAGCTTTGAGCACCATACAGGTGACAGTACGTTTCGGCTCGTTACTACCCCAATTTTGAGGGAGAACACCCTAGGAGTTGTCAGGAGCCTTCCACTTCTCTTCCCCTGCCACCAACCTCACGAGAGGACTTAAGGCTCGACGGCTATTTAGAGTACCTACATGCCGCAAAGGCACCATACATTTATAAACATCCGTGTCTTCTCTGGGAATCGAACCCAGGCCCCACGACACAGCAGTCCACATTGCTAACCACTATACTGGCTGGGCGACATACTAGGACCTAGATATCAATAATTTATATTGATATTTAAGCAATATATATTCATACAACTCCATGAAATACCCAGCGAAGCGGGCAGGTAACGACTAGTCTATATCTAAAAAGAAAAGAGTGAGAAAAACAACTCACTCACTCACTCATGATGATATCTCCTGAAGTAGACTTGAAATTTGGCAGGTATGTTCCTCTCATAGAGTAGATATCTTCTAAGAGAGGGTTTGGTGAAAATGCGCTGAGTGGGATTGAGAGGGCTTCGGTGCGTCGTAGAACAATATTCCCGCTTTTGATCTAATTTATCAACAGAATTGAAATTCAGTAAGCATGCTTCTTTTGTTGAGTAGAGATACATTAAGAATGAGTTCTGCGAAAATCGACTCCCATGGGGGTTAGGGAGGGTGCGTTTTAGATTAAAATTTCAGAGTTTGAACTATTAAACTTGAAATCTGATTACACTTCTTTTCTTGAGATACGCTAAAAACGGATTTTATGGAAATCGACTCTTGATTACACTTCTTTTCTTGAGATACGCTAACAATGGATTTTATGGAAATCGACTCTCAAGTGGCTTATGGGACATATCGATAGTAAAATTCCGTTTTCGAACTATTAGACATACACTTAAAATTTGACAAGCATGTTAACTTTGTTGAGTAGAGATCTACTAAAAATGGGTTTTGTTGAAATCCCTCTTAATGGAGGAGGTTAAGGGAACCTAAAAGATAATTCACCTTCAAATTTAGAAAATCAAGTCATGTCCTTTTTAAATTAAGATGTTAGGGTTATATAGAAATGTTTTTCTTTTTTTAAAAAAAGTAAAACACAACGTAACGCTTAATGCTAGGACATAGATATCAATAATTTACATACAGGCAGTATATATTGATACATCATGAAATACCCAGCTAAGCGGGCGGATACTGAACGGCCTATATAAATGGCTCAGTTGTTCAGTGCTCTATAGTTTAATTTCAATAATGATTTGTAAATATTGAATTTAAATTCATTAAAACCTTCATGAGGTAAGCCGTATTCAATGGCATTTTTTAAAAAAATTATAATTGTATCTAGAATATATCCATCATGTTTATTATTTTATTTGAGATTATTATATATAATCAGTATCTAGTTCTTTAATGGATTACCTTTCTCTTACCTTTTTTTTTCGTCCTTTGTTATATTTATATCTTTCGCAATTATGCACTTACGCAAATCTATAGCAACAGTTACAATATTATGCATTTTGTAAATCATTTGTCTTATTTTAGTTAATAGTAGATTTTTTCATTTTTTAGCAATGCATTTGAAAGCTTTTTTAATAATAAACTCGTTTTTAGAACATTCGTAAATATATATTCAAAAAGAATTATGCAGTACTTTGTTCTTCACTTAAAACGTGTGTGCCCACTAATTGAAAATTTTTGTTGATCGTGTCAGAATTCGGAGGAGGAGAGGGGAGGGGTAAGGGAATTAAAAATTCATAGATTAAAAAAAAAATTCCAGCCAAACGGAATTCTATTTAAAATACATTAAAACTGGCCATGTATGCAGCCATATGTATGGAATATTCTTCATATTTTGAAGTAAAAGCGTATTTAACGGTGTAAGCGAGTATAGAGAATATCTCTTTCAAACTTTTTTTTCCATTAAAAATGTGGTTCAAATGAAAAATATGCTAATTATAAAATATAAGAGTAACTAGAGGACCCGACAGACGTTGTCCTGTACACACATCTTCAATTCAAAAATTCCAAATTTTTATGAATAAGCATTAAGAATCTGGAACGTTTTGAGTAAAATTTCAAACACTATAATTACATCTGAATATAATAATTTAATTAACACACGATTTATTTCAACAAAATAATAACACGAAGTGACAAAATATTTTCCTGAAATGATCACAGCACCAACTGTCGGGACCAACTTGAATTATAATAAAAGATTTTTGAATATTCGATACTGCGATGCAGTCTGCCGGATCCAATGTAAAACATTCCAAGATCAACAATTTATAAATAAAAAATTAATTAAATAAACATTTCTAAACCGAGTTATAAATCTAAATCATTCTCGAGTCCACTGGAACAGACAAAAACTTTCATCAAAATCAGCCGTTTAGGAGGAGTTCAGTTACATACACACGCACAGAAGAATTACATATATAAAGATTATTTGAAAAGATATTAATTAAAAACGCTAAGAAGCGTGAATCGTCTGCATTTTCGTAACAATAAAGACCGGGTTTGGCCAGTTTGGCTGAAAATCAATTTTCAACGCCAACTTACGTCTTTTTCAATTCCTACTATTAGCTCACGATCTCTATACATATTTTCATTTGTTTGTTTAATTATTTATCTTGGTGGAATTTTCAATCGTTAATAAAATACATTTTAAAGCGCTCAATTGAGCTGAAATGTAATGTACATGATTATTTTGGATGACAGTACAATAATTTAATTATAATTAATAAAAATTAATTGATTAAAACTAATTATTTTAAAAATTACAAATACAGCCACGTTGGCGACTTAGCGACCCTTTTGGCGACTTATGTCAAAATTTGAAAAGGTTTTTTTCTCACGTGTTAAAGCATTCAGTTGAAAGGAAATTTTATATACACGATTGTTTTGGATGACAATACGATACTTTAATGATAATTAATAAAAATTAATAACCACTTAATGTTGTGAATCTGTCATATGTATATACATATTTATATTAATTGCAACTATTTAATAAAAAGTAGCTAAAATAAAATTTTCTAGGTTGATCTAAGTAGGAATTGATTAAAATTTTTTTTTTATATTACTTGTTTATAACAATAGCGTTGTTACAACAATGCAGGTGAATGTTGAGTTGTATTTTTTTAATGTTTTTAATTAATATCTTTTTATCTAATTGCGATATCTGATCGAATTGTGAATCTAAACCATTCTCGAATTTACTTGAACCCAGACAAAAAATTTCATCGAAATCGGTCCAGCCGTTTAGGAGGAGTTTAATGACAAACACGCACAGAAGATTTATATATATATATATATATATATATATATATATATATATATATATATAGTTATCATATCTTTCTATTTTTCTTGTGTCTTTTTTTTTTTTTCTATGGAGCTCAATACTTTTTCCGTAATTCGGGTCTAAATCTGCCAAATTCCGCAACTTTTTCTTTTTTGTTTAATAGTTTTTCAATTTTCTTAGAAAAAAAAATTGCATTGCCTGATTTAACAAAAAATAAATAAAAATTATTCTTTTTGCATTTCAATTTTAAAGTGATCGATAAAAATCATTACTACTTACAATTTTGTTTAAAATTAAAATCTATTTACAAATGTAGATTATTGATAAACTTAAGCAAAAATTTACTAATGTGAATTTTGTAAACTCTATTTGAATAAACAAAAATGATTAATGTGCTGATGGCTTGATTTTGAATACATTCTTATCGAGAAAAATCCTTTATTAAGAATATTCATTCATATCTTGTATGGGAAAATATTTTTATGCATTATTATTTAAAGAAAAAGATTAATCAATATTTCATTTATCAAAATTGCATTCTTGCTCACATTTTAAGAAAAACATAACAACCTCCCCCCAAAAAAAACGTTAAATTTTTCAAAGTAGATTGAATTTCCTTAAGAACAGGAATTTCCTTGAATAATTCATTTTTGAATTGTACTTTCCTAATAAAACCAGATTTTAACGCCTTAGGATATTTGTAGGGTTATATTTTTTTGCATTTTAAAATGCCAATGAGGTAGTTAAGTAAAATTAATTAAGAAATTTTCTTTTATCAATACTTCTAAAAAAAGAATAATAACAATTAATGAATATAAAAAATACCAAAAGAGAGCTCGATTATTTTATGATGATAAATTATTTTTCAATAACTTTTTGCAAATATATTTTAACTTATTGTATAAAAAGAAAAGAAGGGGGGAGAGAAAGAACGAGAAAAATTATGGAAAATGTTTGTGAAATTTGAAGAAAGTTAATCAGTATAATAATAGGTATCGGTATAATCCATATAGATAAATTACAAAAATAAATTGTATGAGTTGAAAGATTGGAAATTGTATGTGAATTTCTGTAGTATTTTAATTCTACTCAATTCAAAACTTCATTTCTAATGTGTGCGTTTGGTAATATAATACTGAATTCTAATTTATAAAATATCCAGATTTTGTTGAATTATTACTAAACTATAACTGGCATTGGAAATCGTCAACGATCGTATTATTTTCAGTCTGTTCTACTAACGAAAAAATATATATATATATTACACTTAAAGTGTTTTGAGATAAACTTACACAAAAAATATTGTTTCAAAATGGCATCCTTATTAAATTCAAATGTTTCCAAGAAATTGATCACAAGGCGTCCATTGTTAGTCCAAAGTTTAGCCAACATAAATAAAAAAATAATTTCAGAGGAGAAAAAAACTGCTTTGGCAGTCAAGTGATTAGGCATCAGATTTGAAACGCCATTGAAGAAAAATAATAATAGCGCAGTGTTTCTTAGGAAACTCCTTGAAGTACTTAAAATCTGAGTTATCAAAAGAACTTTTTGAGTTGAAAAATGGGTCAAACATACTTTATGCAACGTGCATAAAGAAATAGCAAGGTTTTATTCCCTCGTTCAGATATTTACTCTGTAATATTGGCTAGAATGAATTGCATAAAAAAAGATACAATGAAGGTATTAAAAAATTCTGTGAAATATACTTTGCTCTTGCAAAAATAATATGAATTGATATTTTTCTAATTAAAAAGTTGGTCTTTAAAAATCACTCAAAGAGAATCTATTACTTGTCATATTGATTATGATTAATAATGGATGATTAGTTTTAGAAGAGAAAATATTTAATCCTTAAATCGATTTTTTGAACCAACAAATAAGTTATTATGAAAAATGTTAAGATCTCGAATACGAGGAAACAAAAGCATCTTTGTTAAGCCACTACTTGTAGTAATGGAAAGCTAAAAGGAGGAAATGTCATAAATAATTACTTGCCTGTAACTGTTGAGGACACTTTTTAAAAGTCTTTAAAAAGTAAACATCAATGGCGGCAGGTGCAACAGGTGCTCGAATCGTTTTCTTTGGCTCCCATAAACAACCAAGTTATGTTGTTGAAACTTGTAATGTTCCTAGTAGAGATCTGCTTAAAGATGGAGAGATTTTAATTAAAATACTAATATCTACGATCTGTTCGTCAGACATAGTAAGCATTGATGGAAAACGAGAACTAAAACCACCGTGGTAAAATCATTTTTGGTGATTTTAAATATCGTCTTTACCGCTTCATAAACTGCTTTGGTGTGACATGAAATTTTTATACGTAAAACTCTGCTGTAATTAATTAAATTTTTTGTTTTGTTCTAAGCGTTTTAGGACATGAAGGAGTTGGAGAAGTTGTTTACACAAAAAGACTTCAAAATGGATTGCCAACTGTTTCTGCAGGGGACAGAGTTGTATTTACTATGTGTGATAATTGTGGATCTTGTATCATGTGTAAATCAGAAATGCAAGAATGCTGTTTATCAAAAAATAGGGTATTTTATTTCATAATGATTCATTATATGTGTAAATTGTTTTTGAATTATGATGTGTATAATTAACATTTTTAGATTAAAAATAATTATGCATTAGTTTTTAAGATCTACCTGTTTTAATAAGTGTTTTCTACAGATTTCTTGGCATGTTAAAGTAAATAAAATATTATAGCTTTAAAACACTTTTTTAAATTTAGAGATTTTCTCTGACATTGTATTATTGGAAATGTTCTGATGATTTTACATTATAAAGATGTAAAATGTATCAGAATGAGAACACTTGGTTTTGTAGATATATATTCAATTTAATTATCCCAGCTATATTCTGCAATTTAAATAATCCATAATTAAATTGTTTTAATCTACTTTAAGATAATATAAAAAATTCTGCTTTCCCAAATGAGTAAAAATCTTTATTTCCTCTTTCAATGTTTTCATTTGTTGCCTATTTTCCTTAGTATTACAGTTAAAGGTTTTCACTGAAAAACTGGTTTTCTAACGGGGAAAATGAAGTGATATTTCAGGAAATTAATTACAAAAGCAATTTTTCAGAACTTTTATTCATGTATACACATAAATATTTCAGTTGTATTGAATCCTTATTGTATGAAATAAATTTCATATTCCTAAAGACATTTGATAAATGTATTGTTTCTTATTAAATTTAGAAATGAGAGGTAAAATAAATTTTTCCAGTTGATGAATTAATTGAATGGAATATAATAAATAAATGATATTCTACACTTTTAAAACAATCATGTTTCTTTTCAAAGTTTTTTTGTTGTTTTTTTGATAGAATAAAAATTTTTTTAAACTCCTAAAATAAAGAATTATCACTGTCAAATATAGAATCCACCTAACCTGTTTATATGTATGTTTTTTAAAGCACACAATTAAAGAAATATAAGTAACAAAATACTTTTAATTCTGTGAGTACATTGATAATTTAATAATATTTTATTAATTTTAATTTTTTAAAAAAAATATTAGAATTTGTTTTACATAAATGATTTATTTTAAATAAGTTTCATTAAAAATTTGTATTTGTTATACAGTATGGCTCATCTGGACTGAGTGCTGGAACTGGTTTAAATGGATGTTTTGCAACTCATGTGGTACTAAAAAAAGGAACTGAAGTTGTTAAACTGCCCATGAATGTTCCAGATATTGTCGCTAGTCCTGCCAATTGTGCTCTTTCAACTATGGTGCATGCTGTAAATTTTGCAACATCCAACTCAAAACTGAAGCAGTCAGTTGCTATTATTCAGGTTATATTTCTATATATATATATATTTGTAATAAAGTTATCTCTAATTTATTTTCATTGGATTTTCTTATATTTGTTAAATGTAGAGTTGAGGTGGAATTTAAATGTTATTTTAATAATATTTGTTGTATACATATATTTTATATTTTTTTACACCTTGTATTTCAAGTTGTATATCAAATGGCTTTAAATTTTAACAAAATCACCCATTCACAGTCTTATAGAGATGTAACTTTATTTTTTTAAGGATAATTTTGTTATTTGTTTCATGATTCAATTGCAGTCTTTGGTAAATGTTAATTTATTTTAAATTAAATATTGTTAAAAATAAATTATCGACTCTTTGGTAACATGATTGCAATCATGGTTTAAGTGTAGATTAGAGTGCCTCTTAGTGAAGTTGGCATTTTTATTAGCAACAGCTTGTAGTGGTCTTCAGACTATCAGTGTTTATCAATAGTTTGCAGATAACAAAATAGGAAATTCCAAACAAAAGAATAGCAATGTATATTACGAATTACAATGTATGTAAAAGAAAATTATTTAAATGAAATGAATTCATGAAACATTTCAGCATAATAAAATAAGTATTGTAGTATTTCTAAAAAATAAAGACTTACTTTCTGTTAGCATTATAATTCTTCTAAGGAACAATAAACATTTTTAAGATTACCTACTAAAAAGAGGCTATATTGCTCATTAAACTGCTGTTTTTGTGCATCTTTTCCATATCAAATTGGAAATTTAGAATAGATTGAATCTCAAATAAAGCAATTGAGTCTGAGTCGTACTCAAGAAGCTTGTACTCAAAGATAGTAATCTCAAAAGAAATTAAATCACAGTTGGCTCTTAGAATCCACATCTTTGTTCACACATCCAATTTGCTTCAACTATTGTTTCTCATAGATCCTTCCTACTATTCTTCTTTCTATTCTACTATTTCCTACTTTCACAACTATTCTTCCAAATAGAATGCTTTTTCATTCTTCACACTGTATTTCCAAATAAATTTGATAATCAAAGTAACATTTAATAATAATTCATATTGATCTTCAACAGTGTATTATCATATTGCTGGTATTTTCACTTGCGTTCCTAACATCCTTTTAGAAAAATAATGTAAATTGAAAGTATCAGGAGTTCAGGAACAATGGAAGGCATACTTATATATATATATATATAAAAGAGGAAATGAAATATATTAATTCGCTCAAAGCTGAGATCTTAATAAAGCTTTTTTAACAAGAGCAGTGAAATGTTTAATTAAAAAAAATCATGTCTTTCTTAAAACATCTACTTATTTTAAATAATGAATGACAATTAAACTTAGAAAACACTTGATCTTTTTGAAATAATTCCACATCTCACTGTATCTAGGTTAACAAAATTAACAGTCTGCAGAATGAAACTGTTATCTCCCCATGAAATCTGAAAAACATCGAGATGCACCCTAATCTAAGCCTTAGAAATTTGTCTTTTGTGTTTTATTTATTAGAAATCATTGATCACTTATCCATAAAATTCTTATTAGGAATGTTTTTAACATGTTTCTTTTTTATTTTAACAACATGATGAATGCTATTATTTGTAAAAAGTCTGTTTTGAAATAAATACATGAAATTTTTGGAAGTCTGTACGAGTTTTCCTATATTTCTAATTTTGTAAAAAAATAAACTCAATGTTGTCAATCATCTATTTAGTTATGCCTTTCAAATTATTATCTTTTAACTCTGGAATGTCCAGGATTTCGATTACCCTTAAATGTCTATCGGTGTTATTTCGAAACCGTGATGTAAAATATATAAAGTAATTCTAATAACTAAAATAGTTGCAGGATTACTGTTCAGTAGGGCTTAGTTTTAAGACTTTTTAATATTACTTCATATAACTATCATATATTATGACCCTTTATATCATAAAAAACTGATATTGACATTATGTATCGCTATGATTGTTGGACCACTGCTTTGTCACAAATCTGCCAGGAACATTACTATTATGCATCCATTCTGTTCCATCCTATATATATCAGGATTTATTGGAATATTATCAATTTCATCTGCCCTTTCTTCAAGTTCTTTGCAGTACTTTCACTCAATCTTATGTCTTCATTGGAATCTGAATTAGAGCAAGATAGCTCACCACCATCCGATTCATTCTCAGAAAGCTCCAGCAGCAAATAAGCAATTTCATCAGGGCTTAGATCTTGTCTATGAATCATCTTTTCAGGGTGTCCTGTTTTATACAAAATTTGAAAATCGAATGAATTTTTTTTTTTATGAGCAGGTAAGCAAATGCTATGTAACAACACTTAAACATAATGATAATGATTTTCGAAAAACTCATTCATTTCCACTGTGAACTCAACAACATTGCATTCAAGGTCAAATAAATGTGCGATATTACTTCTGGAAATTTAGTTTTACTAATGGTATCTACCTAGTGAACTATTTTTTGCTGAACAACAGCTGTTTATAATAATAAATTGCCTTGATATCGAAGCGAAACCAGCAGATGTTCTAGGTATATTTAGTTGTAAAATCTCTCCTAATTAACTTAGAACCACAACACTTTTTCTCTGTATTCAACATGGAAAATGATTAAAAGTCATGAAAAATTTTCAAATTCCCTGCAAAAATGCATAAAGAACAAACTAAACTGGCTCTGATGTCCAATCAACATCAACTGACATTCTAGTGTTTAAACAAATGTCCAATTTTAGTGGTGAAATTTTTACCATATTTTTATTATGAAATTATTTGATTTGTATGGTAAATATTGAATCATATAGTTCTCTTTAATTATTTTAGGGTGCTAATTTAATGGGTCTTTATGGATGTGCTTTGTTACATGAAGCTGGTTTTGTTAAAGTGTTTTGCCACGATATTTCGCGAGAAAGATTGAGACTTGTTCCAAGATTTGGTGGTATACCTGTTTTAGTTGAAAAAGATTATGGTGAGTAAATCATTTGACAAACTAGATATTTTTCTATTTAAAATAATACATAAATGTTATTTGTTTTCTTTATTGAAAACAAGTAAAAGAACTCATTAATAATATATAACAAAATAAAATGTTCAGTAAAATGAATAGAAATGGGAATTAAATTAAGTTGAATATATTAAAAATTTGTTTTTGTTTAAATAATATTGAATTATCTTGGAAATAGCATATTTTTATAAATATTTATTATAAAATCAAATTCAAATGTCAGAATTTCATAATTTATTTCTTAATATTGATTTGCATAATTAAGTGTTAATTCTTAAATTTCGGAGATGGGATATACCACTCATCATCATATCTTTCAATTTTCCTTTTTGAAAAGAGTGGCACTATCTGACAAAAAAAAAATATGCATACCACTTCCAACTTTTCAAACAAACAAAAGAGGTGAAAAGGTAGTGAAAATTATGGTGAGCTTATTATGGGATTTTTATGCAAATAGCCTATTTTTTAATGCAAGACTAAGAAGTAAAACTTTATAAATAATGTAATATTGTGATGTCTTACGCGTGTCTTTTCTTTAACAAGTCCTTTGGGCCAGAATTAATGGCAACTCTTTTCCAACCAAATCCAAGAAACGAGAAGTGAAGAGATGCAAATAATATAGGATAAATATAGGATCTTAGAGTAAGCGGTATGGCAATGTAAAGGAATGTTAGACAATTGAGGTGCGTTGTGGCAGTTGATGATTATTGCAGTTCGTGGTTCAAGATTTAAGTTGTCGTGGATAAACATATTGGTGTTTGACTAGAAGTTAACCGTCAAGCTGCATCCTATTGCAGATAAAGACAAGTAGCATTACGGAATAATATAAGGTAGGATTGATTACTTATTAGTATATTTGAAGATTAGGCGGTTCGATTATTAAGATTAGTCTGAATTATATTGTGTGTTGCATATTGCGTCATCGTAGATTCTCTCATATTAATTATAATTATATTTGTTAAAAGTTTATGTTGAATATCTTAATAAAGTCATATTAAAATAATGTTTGATCCTAGTTCTTTCGTTGACCCTACACCTCTAGCCCACGCTGATACTTCGAGGGATGTACTTCCAAGGGGAGGTACATCACAATATATAAGGCAAAGTACAAACTTTGATTTTTTTTTGTTTTTTACAGGTTCAAATCAATTAATTTAGGTGTAAAATAAAAATGTGTAACTTGAAACATTTAATTATAAATAATTATTAAACAGTCAGTATTTACTTAATGTGGCATTTGAATTTGTAGTTTTTTTACCAAGTCGTCTATATTTAGATTAGCTTTTATATTTAGATTAGCTTTTCAAGCAAAATTAAATTGTTATAGGTGAATATCAATAAGTTTTTAGTGATATTTTGATTTTATGTTCATAATAGAAAACATTTATTCACAAACATATGTTGATCAAAGTTTTGAGGGTTTTTTTTTGTCTGAGACAATCACAGTTCAATCAAATTGTAAAAAAAATTATTATTTGTTACTATCTTTTAAAAGTCTAATTTTTCAGAAAGTCTTCTCATACTACTGTTACAGCTCCTCTTTGGCACAGGTTGACCACCCCTGTGTTAAATACTTTTATTCAGATTTTATAAAGAAACTATCTGCATGGTCCGGCGTTGCACAGGCCATGCAGATTTATATAAAATAGAAATTTACATTATTATTTATATGATTATTTGTATTATATTATTTCTATATATAAAATTAAATTTATATATAGAAAATGTTATAAATTTCCCCTTTCCTTCACAAAATCAGCATTTCTAATACTCTTTTTCAAAATGACTTCCATTCCCTCCTCCCCTTAGCCCGGCGTTGCTCTAGCTTTTACCAAGTGCATAACTTAAAATTCCCTGTTTTGAAATTTTTTCACTTTTCTTTGTTAGATAGGTTTATTCCCCCCGGCATTGCACGAACATTTTTAAATGCATTACATACTGTTATGGGAATTCCTCCTTCCCTCTCGCTATCAGAGCTCTTGAGTAAGTGAACAGTGGGACTTTAATATCACTCACTCACTTTGCAACTTTTTAGGCCCCGAAAACGAAAATGTACCTTTATAAAAATAGTTGTATGTTGAAAAAAGTAGAAATTTTTATAATTACAAAATTTCACAACTAAATTGAATTAAAATTGTGAGCATTTTTTTAAATGTTCGATATGCGGAAAAAAAGTTTCATGCAATTATTTTTATAAATAAAAAATGAAACAAAAATAATGCTAAAATATTTCTCGCCAAAAGGGAAAAAAAACGAAAAACACAATTTAAACATGTATCTGACGAAAAAAGTATATTATAATAGACTAACATATTCATTCTTTTGACAATAATTATTTTCTTAGAGCTTAAAATAATAAAAGGGGTTTGGCATTTTCATTTACTCAATCAATCGTTACATAACAATAATTTCCTTCTTAGGTTTTGAAATAAAAAAAAATGGATAAAAAATGTTCATTGAGCAATTAGTTGTGACATACCGTTTACTTAAAAAATGGCTGTAAAATAAAAAATCTTTTATTGATAAAGACTGATTAAATATATAAAAAATATTGTAAAATAATTAAATCAAAAGAAAGATATGTATTAATTTTATTATATTAATTTTTAAATAAATTTATATGCAAAGTTTTGTTTTGTAAAAAAACAGAATTTTTAAGGCGAAGTAAATGATCTTTCCGATTCTCTGCAGATGGCGCCACGTGTATAATAAAATTTTGATTATATTTTGAAAAACGTGCATAGAAATGAAAAACACATTTTTTTTAAAAACCCCCGTAATTTTTAAAACATATATCAATCTTTGTACAAATTATGTATAATATTGTTCTACCCACGGAAAAAAAGTTTTGTGAGATTATTTTTATAAATAAAGAAGTTATTAAGTATTTAAATAAAATTTTGAGTATTTTTTGAAAAATCGTAAAGAAAAACAAGTTTTTGACATTTAATTTTTTGAATGACTGATTCTAAAAGAAAAAAGCATGAACTTTTTAGTGTGAAATATTTTTTTCATTAGTGTGAAAGAAAATGCATGCGGAACAATTTAGAAATTATACTCATAAAAACGTATTGATTTTGACTCATTTTAAAAAATCATAAAAAATAGAAAAAATAATTATTTTGTAAAATAAATTATACTGTTTCGTGACGAAGTAAATGATCTTTCCGAATCTGTAATTATTTTTGTCTGAGTCTCATCTAAAAAATTAGTTTGCGCTTTAAAATATCTGGGGGAGGGGAGGGAAGAAGGTGAACTTGGCCCCTGATGGTGAAAAATGGCACTAATTATGCATTTTAAGGTTTTTAATTAATATGTTTTTAACTAATTGGAATATCGGAATATAAATGGTCAAAACGAATTCCTCGGATCATTCCCGATATTTCGGTACCTTCGGCGAGTTTCTACGTTGTGCAGTTCGTGAAAAGATAGGGTCCCATACATAGATATGTTTGTTTCCTACGAATTTTAATAGTGTAGATACCTAATGTCAAAAGTTTCCTATTATTTTCTTCATTTTGTTTTTTCTCTCCTATTGTAAATTTCATTAAAGACTTCATTATACAAATACAGTTGAATAAAATAGCTACAAAGAATAAACAGCTTGCTTCTCTTGTACAAATATTTGTTGATATAACCATAAATTTTGCTATTTTTTTAAAGTGTTATAATATCCCCAAAACTCGATCTGTTTTAAATAAAATTCATATCTTTTCTTTTTTTTACAAAATGTTTCATTTATTACAAATTTATTTATTATTTTTTTGTGATTAATTGAACAGAATGGAATAACTGCTCATAGCCATTTAAAAATAATGCTCTCCTTTGGTAATTATTAATTACACTTTGCTTTTTGCTTTGTTTTCACCATGTCCTTATTTATTTATGAATAATCTTGATTTTTATTTGTTTTACATGAATATAGGAATTTCAAATTTATCCTCTTCTCAAATTATAAGCTGAATAATTTAAAGGAAAAAGATAAAAGTTAATATCTGTATTTCAAGTCTTTCTAAATCATTTTATAAAAGCAGTTTCTAAAAAACAAACAAATTATATTTAATTTTTGTTATAAGTTTTGCCCTAAAACTTTGTGGTGATTTTTTAATATTAAAACAGATGTTTGATCACTGCACCCGGGATAGCTCAATACCACACACCTCACACATGGACTGTAAAACACTCTATTTTTATTCACCTAAAAACATAGTAACTGGAGATACACAGACAGCGCCGTCTGGCGCACGGTTTTTGCGACAAGCATGAACATTCTCCCCCGCGTTGACATGTAATACATTCAACAATAACACAAATTACAATAAAACATTAAACAAGAAAATACTATAGGATTACGTAAAACAAATTAAGGTACATATAAAAATTTTAATACACAATATTCAGAGACAAAATTCAAACTGGCATAGGTAAAAGACAAACTCTTGAAATGGCTCTTTTATATTCTCCAAATTGTGTTTTTACTTTTACAACCCTTATTAGTGCATCACTGCCACTATAAATCTCAGTGATTCTCCCTAAAGGCCATTTAAAGGTTGGCATATTGTCTTCAATGAGAACTACCAAATCACCCACGTTAACATTTTGTTTTTTAAATTGCCATTTATTGCGTTGTTGTAATTCACTAAGATAACATCTGTGCCACTTATTCCAAATTAGTTGTACAAGTCTGGTTATCCGTTGCCATTTTTTAAGGGCATTCTCTTTTAATTCAATTAAATTGGGCTCGACTACTGAAGTCATAGACCTCCCTATCAAAAAGTGGGCTGGAGTTAAAGCGTTCAAGTCATCCGAATTGCTCGATAAAGGGCACAGTGGCCTGGAATTTAAAATTCCCTCTATTTGGATACAAACAGTTAAAAATTCCTCATAGGTTAAATTTGAGCCACTGACAACTCTCTTAAGATGGTACTGTATTGACTTAACCGAAGCTTCCCAAAGACCACACCAAAGGATGGCGCTCTAGGTGGTATAAACTTCCATTCTATACCCTCAGCAGATAAGAAACCTGCTAAATTATCATCTGAATCCTCAGTAAGTTTTAGAAATCTCTTGAGCTCTTTATTGGCACCAACAAATATTTTCCCATTATCGGAATACAATTTAGCACATTTACCTCTGCGACTAAAAAATCTTTTTAATGTAGCAATAAAAGCATCAGATGTAAGATCTGACACAATTTCTATGTGAATCGCTTTAGACACAAAACATACAAATACACAAATATAAATTTTATGCAAAATTCCCTTTCTTTGATTTTTGTACCTGATCATGAATGGGCCACAAAAATCCACACCAGAACAGTTGAACGAGTAATTTGGGACTACTCTATCACGGGGTAGATTACCCATTATATAGCTGAGAAGTAACAAGGGGTCGGCTTTTAAAACAGACAAGGCACTCATGCATTACTTTTCTGCATAATGAACGACCATTTAACCTTACATAGTGTAGAAGAGAAGAAGCACCAGTATGCAGATTCTTTCTATGGAAGTGGACAATTATTTGAACAGTTAAATTATGATTTCCTGGTAAAATTGCAGGATGTTTATTACCATAAGGTAAATCCGAATTACTCAGCCGGCCTCCAACTCTCAATAATCCATCGCTGTGTATAAAGGGGTTTAAATTTTTAAGTTTACTATTAGGTGAGACAACTCCTTTACTTTGTAAGCTCTTAATTTCAGCCAAAAAAACCTGTTCTTGGACCATTCTGATCAGTTTAGTTTCTGCTTGGTCTATATCTGTAGCAGAAAGGGGACCACTCAATGTTAGTTTACGTTTGTTTACATTATTACTAAATCTTAACACATAACTAAATATATGAACAATTTTCATATAACTATTACTTTTACATAACAGAGTAGATAAAATAGAAGATACACAATTAGTTGAAACACAAACACTAGATGTAATTATATCAGAACTCGAACCAGTTTTCAGTTCCTTAGAATACTCACATTCCTTAACTGGTGACAAACTTGTTTCTTTACTTGACAACTTACCTTTTTCAAGGAATTGTGGACCATGCCACCATAACCTTAAATTTGGAAGGTCACAAGGGCGCAATCCCCGAGACACAAGATCTGCTGGGTTGAGAACAGATGGCACATGGTTCCACTGGAATTCTTCAGTCAATTCTTGCACCTTGGCGATATGATTGGCCACGAAGGTTTTTAAACGATTGGCAGGTGTATTTAACCATGCCAATGCAATAGTTGAATCCGTATGTAGCACAATATCACTTATGTTTAACTTCAAGGTGGAGCGTATTTTCTTGAGGAGTTGAGCTAATAAAACACAGGCACAAAGCTCGAGTCGAGGTATGGAAATAACTCGAATTGGTGCAACACGAAATTTGCTGGCAAGAATGCTCACTTTGGCAACACCGTTGTGAAGAAAACACTGTAGGTAAACGACAGCTCCATAGGCCGCTTCAGATGCATCCGCAAATCCTTGGAGAACGATTCTAACATTGTCAGCCATAATAAATCTGTTAATTTTCACTTCCTCGATACATTTTAATGTTGTCACAAATTCTCTCCACTTGTTGGCAATTGAATTAGGTAACACATCATCCCAATCCAGTTTACATTGCCATAATTGCAGAAACACCTTTGCTTTCGTAATCACTGGGCCTAAGAAACCTAAAGGGTCGTGTAGCTTAGCAATTACACTTAAAACTTCACGTTTTGTATATATATGTTTAGCTGAAACAGATACCTTAAACATGAAACAATCTTCAAATGGCTTCCAACTAATTCCCAATGTCTTCACAGATAAGTCAATGTCAGTAGAAAATGAATGCTCGACGTCTGATGACAACGAACTATTTAATAACTCAGGAGAATTAGATGACCACTTATGAAGGTTCATTCCACAAGATTGCAGGGCGTCTTTCAGTTGCGATTGCAATTGTTAAGCAGTCTCCAAACCGCGCTCCGCTCACAATATCATCCATCATATAACAGGGTTTCAGAAGCTAAAGGAAATCTCGATTTTTCATCCTTCGCCAACTGCTGCAGGGTTCTTATGGCAAGGAAGGGTGCGTTGGACAGCCCGTAAGTGACAGTCTTTAGTCGGTACATTAAAATTTCTGCATCTGGTCCATGTTTCCATATAATGCGTTGCAAATCCTGCTGATCAGGATTTATTAATATTTGCCTGTACATCTTTTGGATGTCAGTCGTAAAAGCAAATTTGTGTTTTGTCTCAAACACATCTTCCTTCACTTCACCTTTCAATAAAATGTCATTAAGGCTTATGCCTGATGTGGTGGGGGATGAACCGTTAAAGACGATTCTTAGTTTAGTAGTCAGTTTTTCAGGGCGTAATACACCATGGTGGGGTATGTAGTAATGTGTGGGTGGTTCTCTTGACTCAACTACCCTTTCCAAATGACCTAACTCCTCATACTCCTTCAAAAATTCCGCATACAACGATGAATAACTAGAATCCCTAGATAACCATTTCCACAATGAATTAAGTCGCCTAATAGCAATATCTTTGGAGTTTCCTAAACAAGACGGATCTTTATTTAATGCCATCGATACTACATACCTACTCTCACAATTCCTCCTATGAGTGCGCACAAAATGATCCTCACACAAGGACACCTCTGTATCAACCTTAGGCTCTATGTGAACACCCTCAATTTCCCAGAATTTTTTCAGTGTTTTGTTTAAATCGTCATCAACAATTAATCCGCAATGAACGCGATTCTCTGTAACTTGATCTACACTTCCACTTACAACATAACCAAACACCGTATTTTGTAACACTAAATGCGAATTATCACAATAAAATTTTCCAGGCTTTAACAATTCGTAAAAGATTTCAGCACCAAGTAACATATCAATTCTATCTGGTATATTAAATTTATCATCCGCTAAGGGCACAAACTCTGAAACATTAACATCTACACCAATCACCTTGCTTGGAATGAGATCTGTAATCTTATTAACTACTAACAACATTAACTCACTCTCAAAAGTTTTGGCTTTATTTGCAACTGAAGTTTTTACGCAATTTTTAACAACCATAGAAGCATCATTAACACACGAAACCACTATTTATTTTCTCCATTTTCAGCTGCAACTTCTCAGAACATGCTCTCGTACATAAACAAGACTGCAATCCTACATCTAACAAGCATCTGACCTCCACCCATTGAGAGTATTTATTTTTAATAAGCGCACGTACAGTACTCAAAAACACATTCTTTAGTCTGCCTTTCTCAAACCCAGTCGCCACAAACTGTGATTGTGAATTTGCTTCAACTGATCCTTCAATCTGCCCTGGAACAAAAGTAGGAGCATCCAAATTTAAATTACTAGTGGGAGTGGGATTCCTCGTTTTGTCACGTGAAAAATGAATCAAGCTATTATGAGGTCTAAGGCAAAAACAATTTTTCTCTGAACGGCATTCCTTCAATCTATGAGGTAAAAAACAACGAAAACAAAGATTATTCCGTTTAACTACCTCTACTCTATCCTCAACTGACAGTTTGTTAAACTGATAACACTTAGAAAGGGGATGAAAATTATTACCCTTACATAGAACACAATTCGGTTTGGTTTCGGCCACGAAAACTTTCGACGAGTTTTTTTCTCGCCGCAAAGTGCCAACCATCTGCAGTCTGTTTCGCCCATCTGTTTTGACTCCACTCCCTGGATTTCTGCTCATTAAATCATTCGACACCTTTCCTCTCGCGGATAAATAGACATCACATTCCCTCCCAAGCTGTTGAGGCTTGAAATATGTTTCTCCCTGTTTCATTGCAATATGAGTCATTGTATCTCTATCTAGCGTTTCAAATATTTTATCTGAAATTATTAGATCACACAAAGAGCGGAATTCATTAACTTTACGCAACTGACACACAATAATAATCGAAAGTTGCACTTAAGCGGGAAGCAAACTGAACATAGTTTTCGGATGGTAGTTTACGAGCCTTTTTAAAGTTACTCAGGCATTCTTGAGGTGTCGGTTCAAATTCTCTTAATATTAATTCTTTAATTTTAACATAATTGCTTAAATCCTCTTGACTCACATATGTTAGCAAATTATTGACTCTTTCTCCTAAAATATTTAATAGAATTTCGGCTTTTAGCTCATCAGGCACGGATTTGATTTGAAATGCCTTTTCTAAAGAATGAAAAAATAAATTAAAGGACTCTGACCTAACCGGTACTTGAATTGTCAAAGTTTTAATGCTCTTTACCAAACTCTCCAATTTATCAGTTATGGAGCTTGGTTCTCCGCTTTCAAGAGATTGAGAATTTTTTCGGATTCCTTCCTAACCTTCTCCAATTCTAATTGTTTTTCAATCTGAGATAATTTAATTTTTTCTAATTGAATTTCAGCCTCGCGCTTATATTTCTCAGCCTCACACTTATATTTCTCAGCCTCGCGCTTATTTTTCTCATCCTCTTGTTTACTTTTCTCTAAAGCATTTTATACAAGACTACGCACAAATTCAATATCATTTTTATACACGGCACTTGATTCAATTAACTTTTTTAAATCTATTATTTTAGCTTTGCTAGGAATCTCCAAACCCATTTCCACAGCAACTGAGATAAGCTCATCTTTCTTTAGATTTAATTTCAACGCCATTTTAAACTTATTTTGTCACAATATCTACACAATATACACTATTTTCAACCAAAAAGCATTTGTAAGCACCTAAATTACACTATTGAGAATAGGAAAGTATACAAAAACACACAACAAGAATATCACAATCAACACAAATCTACAAACACTAATTTCAACCATGATATCCGTTAAAACTATTCAACTATTAACACCAACTTTAGCGAACACAACCAAATAACTCCTAAAAACATCATTAAGAATAGAAACACTCACCTATTCAAAAATTTCACCACCAAATACTCAACTAATAAAGCACAAAACCATAGTTGCTTGTTGAACTCCGGGAAAGTCGGACCAAAATGTTTGATCACTACACCTGGGATAGCTCAATAACACACACCTCACACATGGACTGTAAAACACTCTCTATTTTTATTCACCTAAAAACATAGTAACTGGAGATACACAGACAGCGCCGTCTGGCGCACGGTTTTTGCGACAAGCATGAACAACAGAAAAGGCTTTTATCTCCTCATTGGTAAATTTCTTTCGAATATTGGGAATATTTTTATTTATTCATTTATCATTAATGTTATTTAATGGTAATTTTTCTTCTTGAATTAGTGCTAAAATATTTTCTAAGCAATGCAATAAAAACTTATTTTGCAGTAATTTTGATAGTCCTGATTTATCAAACATTAAACTTTCATTTTTAAATATATACTCTAAATATCAAATAAGTGGTAGTGCATTATAGTCTAATTAATTATTTGCTTAACTTATTATTTATTTATAAATTTTAAGAAAAATCAGGATTGTGTGTAATCAGTATTACTTAAAAAACATTGAAGAAATTGTAGTTTCGTATATTATAAAAAATATGAAACTATCTGACTTAGAAGGATTTTCTCTTTTTTTTCTACAATTAGAAATAATAGGTTTTTTTTAGATTTCATCATTTTAAACATTGAATATTTAAGGAGATTTGGGTGTTAAAATTCTGTGACTGAATGAGAACTGTAATAACTATTTTCATAATAATTAATTGTTGATTTAATAGGTTTTATAGTAAGATGTCAACAGTATTGTATCTTAATTATATCTATTATAATTAAAAAGTAAGCAATTTTGGAAACTCGAGTGTTTATTCAGAAAAGGTTATGGCTATAATTCTTGATATTAAATAACAGCTTAGAATCATATTAAATGCATATCAATAAATAAATGACAGTAAACAATTTGAATTTTACATATGTATTTAATTTAGTATATTTAAGTAATTGTTCAGTTATTATCAGTTTTCAAATTTTTCCTGTTATTGGAAAGAATAGATTTTGAATTTAAAATGTAGAATAAGTTTTAACACAAAAAGTAAAAGTAAAAATATTAATTAGATATCTTTAAGATGATGAATTTTTCATGTAATTTTAAAAGCAAATTTTTTTTTTATTATTTTTGATGTGACTTCGGATTGGTATTTTACCATAGCAGACCTAGAGTTCATTCCCCAGGAACTAGTATCTTTTTTTAGTGCAGCACCATATAGGTAATACACCTAAATTAAGTAAAATTGATGGCTAAATGTAGCCTAGTATAAATGCATTGTGAAAATGGTATTGTTTCTGTAATTTCGTCATAGAATTTTATTCTAATTATTTTAGATAGTGGAAATAACCAAAATATTGAAGAAGGAAAGGCTGATGTTGTGATTGATGTTTGTGGTAATTGGGATGTTATACCATATGCATTACATGCTCTTTGTCATCGAGGTATTTATGTGTTTGTTGGAACCACATATGAAGAGAATAAATCAATTAATATTGATACAATTTTAAATAAATGCATTACTATTCGAGGTGAGTAATCATATACTTTGGTTTACATGCATACATGTAATAAATATGAAGCATAAAAATTTAAGTTACATTGTTATCTTTATTTAATACATGAAGAAAAATCATTTATGCTAACAAGATGTATTAGTGGAAACATTTTATGTTGGTATCTTTACATTAATATTTATACTTTGATTCGAATTGACTAAGCATAATTAAAAGGGATATTACAATCTAAAATACACATTTTCTTATTTTTTTTTTGCTTTGCTCACAAAAATTCAATATTTTTATTGGAATGTCAGCTTTTCAAATTTTCAGTGTAACAAATTATAAATATATGTAATTGTGACTGGTAGTGTCATTATAATGAACTATTAAGGATTTTTGTATAGTTTTAAAAATATATTATTTATTATGTTAAAACTATGTTTTTGTTGTGTGCATATTTTTTACTCTTATTATTATTGTTGTGACAAATGCCACCTTCCTGACGAAATCAGACCGAGGCCGGCGAAATTGATCGCGGCTTGGGGCTAGAATTTTTACACCTGTCGTTAGCTTTAGCTTTGAGCACCATGCAGGTGACAGTACAATTTGGCTCAGTTTCACCTTAATTTAGAGGGGTGGCGAGGGGCGTCTTCCCCAGGGTCATTAAATACATTTAATAGTTTTTACTATTACTCTCAAACATTTTATCAATGTTCTTTTATTAATAATTATGTATTCAAAAAATTTAAAGAAAGTATTTTTTTGTTGCCAAATACAAAATTATTAAATAATTTATCTAATTGTTGTTATGATAAGGAACATACATTTTGCAATATGTTTAAATATTGGTTGACTGCAATATATGCCTCTGAAAATTCCATATCTAATTCTGATGTATTGATGATTTTCGTAGAAACTCGTTTGTGTTAATTTTTCTTAAAATATCCAAGTTTTAAAATAATATATTGAATTTATTAAAATTCTTCATTTATATATATATTTTTAATTCTTATTTTCGTTAATTAATAGGGAGGGGGAATTCATTCTGTAACAAAACATTTTCAAACGTAGCTTTAATGTGCTCTATAATACTGCATTTTTAAAGTTAAAGGCAACAGAAGACATAACAGAATATTTAAAATATTTTTTCAGAATTTGAAAAATTATTTTGTGCTATGGGTTTATTAAAGCATTTTTTCTGAATACTAACATTCTTTGCTTTGATAATATAAGAATTTATTTTCAGTAGAATTGAAAAACTAATTTTCACGCTGGCATGCCTCCCACATTAACTGAAAATAAATTTCTTTAATTTTAGAAAGTCTACTGTTCCAACATACAGGTTTTCTCTAAATTTAATAGCATTATATTATTTCTTGTTTTTTGCGTTGAAAATGATCCAAATCTCATAGGTATAGTAACAAGTTGGTATTGTATTAACTATTATTTTTGGTATTGTGACTATCAGTGTGTTTATGTTTTGAAACAATAGATATTGAAACAATATAACTTTAATATTTGAATAAGTATATATGATTTCAAAATCAAAAAGAATTAAACTCTTAAGTTTACTTTTTGATTCCAGGTCTTGGAGTGGTAACTTAATAAATAATATCTATTCCTTTAATGTTTTTGAGAATATTTTTTGTATCAATTGATATTACCATAACATTTATAAACAATTTTAAAGTATTTTAAATTTGACTTACAATTAAATTAACTTTAATTATTATTATTTTTTATTTGTTTATATTTTATTTTTACTGAGTTGTAACAAGCTTTTCATTTCTTAATCAATAGTTACTTGTTCTCATTTATAAAATTATAATAAACTTCTATTTAACAGGTATTCAGGGTTATAAAAGTATTCATTTACAAAATGCAGTAGATTTCTTATCAAAAACTGCAAACAAATATCCTTACGAGTCTCTTATCAGTTCCCCTTTTCCTTTGCAAGACTTTCATTCTGCAGTTGTCTTAGCCCGTACAAAAAGGTATTACAGGACAGCTGTTAAGCCTCAACAGTTGTCCACTGAATAAACTGTAAGGTAATTTTTGTGATCTTGTGCTTTTTTTTTAAAAAAAAAAGGTGTTTTAGATATGTAAGCTGGTCTTGCACTCAGTTACAAAATAATTTTTTGACACTACTAAAATGTTTGTTAAATTATATATTTTCCTTAATGTTTGAAAAAAAATACTTGTATAAGTTTCATATTTGTATTTAAGAATTTTACAAAGATTTATATGTATTGTTGCCATTTTGTAAAAGTTGTTTTGATAAAACTTCCCATTAAAATGTGGTCCAATTTTTACTGGAAAATAAAATAGTCTTGAAATATTTATCCATTATCATATTTTAATTAATATAATATTGAAAAAATATTTTATGAAAAGGCTTTGAGGGTATTTTTTCCCCTTGCTTTTAAGGAAAGTTGAAATAACTTATATGTTACTGAAGTTTTATTGTTAATAATTTTTACCAAAAATGAAATTCAGAATTAATGTCATTATTGTAAGAAATTAAGTATGTGTGGTTTTCTAAATCTTTTAATGATGATACAAACTTGATTTCATGATATTTGCATTATTATACATAGAGCATTTATATTTATTTATTTTTGCTTTGAATTTACAAGGCTCTCTCAATTGTTTATTTCTAAAGCATGTATCTGTGATCTTTAAGTAAAATTGGTACTTATTTTCCAAAAAGTGCAATAATTGTAGAAAATTTCTAATATATATGTAGTGAATGTGCCATTTTTTACAAGGTTTTGATAATCTGGCGACACTGAAGTTGAAAATTAGATCCTGAAATTAATGCTTAAAATTATTACTTTTGAAAAAATTAAGTTGTGAGATTTTTATATGTTAAGCATAGTAAAAATTGTTTTATCCATTTTTTAGAAATTAAAAGGTACACTATTGTGTAATTTCAATTTAATTATTATAGAAAACCTCAAATAGGTTATATATTTTTTTATAATGTTCTAAATAATTAATATTAAAAGGAAGAATTATTTTTTTATTTTGAAGATTTACACATACTTTCAAATCTAGATAGTAATTAATAACTAATAATTATGTTAATTAGTAATAATCTACAACCTATAAAACTTTATTTGTACCTTGAAACAGTATGAAGCATTATCAGTTAATGTATTCTTTGTTATAGTGAAGTATGCATTACTATGTAATTTATCTAACAAATCATTTTCATATTGTGAAGAATATATAAGATACATCGGATAATAATTTCTGAGAAGGAATTTTCAGCCTTATAATTTACAACTACTATATACATCATCTTGGGAAAATATTGTACCTTTTTTTTAAATTTTCCTCTACTTTTTCTTGCAATGTTTTATAATATCAGAAGTTAGGTAATATATAAAAGTTTTTTTTGTACCAAAGTTGTACATTACAAAGATTCAATATGGGCACCTATCAATTGTTTTCTCCAAACGCGGTCGCCTGGTGCTTTTGCCTGTACATAGGCAACCTATCTCCATTAGTTGTGTATGCCAATGTTTGAGTTCTTGTCTGGTGGATTGACCCCAAAAGTTGCGTTGAACTGTGATAAAAGACATTGTTTTTTTGTGTATTACACAGCACAAAATGACTTCTGTGGTTTGGTGGGCACCATGTTGACAATTTTGTACACACAGGAAAGGACAGAAAAATTTGGAGTATCTAGTAGTTTTCAGGCCAATTTTCACCACCTAGAAAAAGAGTACATTCTTTTTCTGCCATTACAAGAGACATGTTGGTGCAAGTATGGAGGGAAATCGAGTATCACCTAGATATCTGCCATGTCACGAAGGGGGCCCGCACATTTAATGTACAACTTTGGTACAAAGAAAAACTCTGATATATTACCTAACTTCTGGTATAATGGAACATTCCAATGAAAAACACTCCAAACATTCTCAGAGAAACTACAGAAAATTTTTTAAAAAGGTACAATCTTTTTTTGGACACCCTGTATACAAATTTTTGAGAGGAAAAGAAAATGTATTCTTTGGTGCTCCAAAGATTATAATTGCTCAAAATACATAAATAATTATCGAAACCTATTCATAGAAATTTTAAAGTAATGCCTTTGTTTGTTTGAAATCATCAAAGATTCATTATGCATTTTATTGCACATTTTCAATAATGGGAATTAAAATAAGAAATATTTATATATTTGCCCTGACTTAAAGAGCTTTTACTGTGGTTTGAATTTCCCATGCATCATCTTTTTCAGACATTCATTGAATTGATAAAAAATTTTTTTTTATGTATATTACAAAATTATATAGAAAATTGTAAAACTTCGAATATTCTTTTTATCTTGGAAGTAATTTAAAGCTACAACTTTCTGTTATAATGTATTTTCTGAACATGAACGAATTGGAACTTGGAACTTAACTATTCATTTTTTGAAAAGTATTCAGTATTGTATTTTTATTTTTTAACTTTGTAGATTTAGTCTTTTATTTTGTTAATGAAAACCGAAAGAAAATTAATCGCTGTTAATTGTAATTCAAGTTTTAAAAGTATTATTTTATTACAATCATTTTAATTGATAGCATTTATGAAGCTTATTTTCTTTTCTAAGGAATGTTACATATTTACAAAATAACTGTTTTTGAATTAAAAATACACCTAATTCTTTTTTTTTTACATGGTAAATATGTTTCTTGAAAAAACATGAAATTAAAAAGCTTTGTATATCAAAAAAGATCATGCTTTCCACCTTATTGGAAAAACTGTTGAAATTAAAATAAAAGGTATTTAACCGTAAAAAATTTGTGAAAACTCTCAACTGAAAACTCATGACTGCTCTTTTTAGATGCATGTATAATAATTTATTTAACATTAAAAACATAACTTAACATTAATATTGGTTGTGTGGATGTTTCAATTAATAACAGAAATAAAATTAGGAATGCATATATATTGATTCAAAAATGAAATTTCTGAATTAAAAATATTTTTATTCTTATTGTTACTAATGACATCTGCATACAGCATGAACAAAAATTACTGTACTCTCTAGGAAGATCTAGCATATATGCTGTGTTTTTAGATCCAATGAAGATTTTCATCCAATAATGACATTTTTAATTCATGAACCAAAATCGTTTATGGTTGTGATTTTATTTATCAGGGAATCTGTTGAGTTATTTAATTTGTTCATTTGTTTGAATTGTGTTTGCTAAGTTAAGCAAGTCTTTAGACATCATTAAAATTTTAGGACATGCTCTGCATTTAATTCAATGTTTTAAAAATGATTTTCCAGACTCTTATACCTTGATTATGGCCCTCAGAAGTTTACTATTAGCTAACTAATGGAATTTCCCTCTCATCCTGCTTTTATGGTTGTGGATATTATTGACATCTGGTATTATATTTTCTAAATCCTTAATTCCATTGGCCAGTTAGACGATTATCTCTGTTATATTTTTATCTTATTCCAGTGATTCAGTTCATCCTTTGGGACATTTTGGTTTATTAGACGACACACAAAGAACCACCACTAAGAACATTACATAACTAATTTTACAAGCTAAAAAAAATGTAGAACTCTCAGATGACTTGCAGCACAATCTATTCATTTTGCATTTAATTTACAACATCCGGTATTAGGCGAATCAAATTCTCATTTAAAGGTTTGTCAATCACCAGTGTCTGTTTTGCATGTACTAAAAATTTCCCTCCAATTTTGTATGCCAACAATATAGTTTCAGAAACCTACTTTAATGTCTGTGGCATGCATTTCATACTTCTGTTAGGTACCCATTTCAATTGTGAAAATGTTTTATGTTAAGAGTGAATCAGGCGTGTAAAAAAAAGGTAACTTTTTCTTGGATGTTATTTTTGAATCAGGCAAAAAAAAGTTTTGGGTGTATATGGCATTAGATTGTAAAATAAAGATGGAATTATAATTAACCATTCAAATTTGAAGCTTTGTTGATATTTTGCTAAATGTTAACTATTTTTTCAAAATATACTCGATGTGCAGAAATTATTTAAGAAAAGTTTTGAAATAAAATTCCTTCATGTTATAAAAACGTGTGTGTTCAAGTTAATGATATTTAAATTAGACCATTTTTGTTTGTTTGTTAACCCCTTATCTACCGCCAACGTTTATATATTTGTCTCATTCAACTAGTGTGTTAAATACACTGGATGTACATATACTTTCCGAAATACCATTCTTTTCTTTGCACTGCTATTGGTAAAATTATTCTGAAGGCTTTAGAATGCAATAAAATAACCTTGACAGTGCTTGCAAAGGATTTACTTATTTCTAAGAAAAATTTTCTTATTCAGGCCTTTTTCCCCAATAGACCACATATGTGCACCTATGAGAAAATCTGCGACCCTGTGAGAGCAAATCGTGTAACTTTTAATCAGTAGTTAAGGGGTTAAAATTTTTTTTAAAAAAAATACAATTGGACCTTTTTATATGTAGCAAAAATGAAATTTTTGGAGTTCAAATTATTTTTGTTTTAAGGAAAAACTGTTTATGTAAAACATTTTATCGTTGAATTATTTTTGTGCGATTTTTCAAGGTTCTTATTTTAGAAGTTGTTGTTAGTACCTTGAGAAATGTGGAGATATTGATAATTTATAAAAATTTTAGTTTATGAGAATATAAATAAAATTTAAAAGGATTAGTGTGCTTTTATGAAAATCCTTATTAAAATTTATAATGCAGTTATTAGAAAAGAGAAGAGTATTTCATGAAAAAATTAATTTCATATTTAAACAAATCAAGGTATTTCTGATAGATAACAATTTTGTGCTTTTAAAAATATTTTTACATTACATCTCAAAGTACTATTTTGTAATGCTTTCTAAATATTATTTGAAATTTAAAATGTAGATTCATGGGACACATTTCTTTTTTTTATAAAAATTAAATTGATTAGTTGATGTGTTTCTGTCTAGAATATATGTGTAAGAATGTAAAATTTGTTTTGTAAAATTTACATTAACTTTATTGAGCTATTGATTTTTTGTATTTGTGTATGCAGTTGGACCTCTATTCAAGGAAGTCACCAAATTCCATAAAAGTTTGTTGAAAAATGGATTAAATAGAGATCACTGTTAATAATCACATAAAAAGTTCTTGGTTTCAGGAAAATTTTCACAGAATAGAGATTTGTAAAATAGTGGGGTCCACAACTATATTGAATACAGACAAAGAGGATTTTATACTTTGAAATATTAGCAATGTTCAATGCTTGTTTGATTCTGGTGATGAACAGTGACTGCTAAACAAATCTTGTATATTTTAATATTAAAGGTATTAATACGCTGCTCATTTTAATAACACCCTGCTTAAACAAATCATCAGGAACTCACCCCACATATATTAAAATGGTTAATGTACTAAATGAATATTTCTTTCCTTTTAAAATGTATTTCATTTTTTATTGGAATTATAAATTTTAGAGTATGAAGGTCTAAAATTGTATTTTTATGATTCATAGAATGTATTTTTATATTTCTTAAGTTGCCATATTGTCATTACTTATTCTCAATAGATTAGTAAATCATTGTTGTGATAAAATAAAGATTGAAATACTTTCTGCAAGTAACAAATTAGCTTTAATTTTATCTAGTCTTGCTTATACTTTTATAAGAATATACTACTAAAAAAACTAGTGTCTTTTTGTACTTACTAATCTTCTGATAGATTGTTTTGTGATCACCTGCTAGTAAGATATTTTCTGCATTTAAAAATGTATGGATTGCATTTCTTTATGTTTGCACATATTCTTCATGATATGTTGTATAAACATTAAAAATTGAGTTATATTTTTTGTGTATTTAAAAAAAAATTGTTTTTATGCATTTCTAATTTTGAACTTATACAAAATGTAAAATTTTATCGTCTTAAGTCACAAAATACCTTTCCAAAAACATTTTCTTTTAGTAATAATTCCCTTTTTATTAGATTTTAAGTTATATATATTTTTCAGAATTTCTTTATAAAAATATGTTATAAAATTATTTTGAAATCTATAAAATATTTTTGTAATCAATTTATCAAAGTTAAAAATAATAAACTTGTTACATTATTAAATTTTGTGTTTCTTTCATACTTTATATTTTCTACTGTTCAAATAGATTTCAATTTCAGAATAGAATAGGTGGATTTTCAAATTTCAAAAACACAACAGTTCACAAATAAAATGAAATTTTTTTAATTATAGTAGACATGGGTGGATACCCCCTGTCAGCCTAACAGTTAACTGTTCATAAAACAGTAATGTACATGTATTACGTAGTTCTATTTTTTTTTCTTTCTCAGTATATTATCAGCAGGAAAAAAATAAAATTTAATGTTTTCATCTCCACATTTCAATTTGAAATACATCTCCTCACATTTAACTTTTTTTCACATGCAAGGCCTCATCATCATAATAAATAAATTTATTACATCATCACATGGAAAACCTTTTTTATATAGAGAGATAATTACAGAATGACTATCATGTATACAATAAGCAAACATTTTTGTTTTTCTTCAGAGAATATGTAGGTATTCAGTGTAGAATAATGATCAAATTATGTGGCTTGTGTAAATTAAATATAACCTTATTTGAAAATATAATTTCTTTATCAAATTTTCTTATTTCCTTCTCTAAATTCATTTTGATCGGTGCTTTAGTACTTATCATTGTTCACACATCAGATCTACATATTATTTTTTTAAGTTAGTTACGACCTACTGTTTTCTAGGTAGTATTGTCATAAGGCAGTAGGTACTGCGTGAATCTCAATTTTTTGATATATTTTTTTTTGTATGGAACAAGCAAAAGATATTTCTTCTTAAGTTGTGTTTGTTAAAAAGTAACTACTGTTTTATAGAAATATTTCTTTCTTTTCCTTAATTAATACAACTATAAATTGTACCAATTTTTTAACATATTCCACTCATAAGTATACTTTTTATGAATATATATATTGTGTGCAAATGATAAAATTAGAGATTTGATTAAATCTCTAAGGTATATGATCAATTCACAGATGTTAAAATAACGTCTCTTGGAGGTCATTTCCTTTAGGAAAGTGATTTGATCAAATCTCTGCACTGTTTTAGTGAAAAGATGAAATAATATAGTAGAGAGTTTAAAAGTATTTATTTAATCAATTGAGTATTAAATGTTGAGTAAGTAATACAATAGTCATTAAAATAGAAATTAACTTTAAAAAATAATAAATACTTAGCTGATATTTTTAAAAACAGGGCTATTTTTAGCAAAATTTCAAACTTTTTTTTTGTGAATGTAATTAATTCATAAATAATAGTTCATAAGTAAGAGTTTAAAATCCCTGATAATTTATTAAGGCTGATAAACCTGACATTAAGTAGTCAAGATGTAGAATGATCTTTCGGACCCATTGAAAATAAAAAAAAAATGGCGTTTGACAGGGAGATGCACTGACATGTTTTCTCTTATTGTATACATGATTCTTATCTTTAGAGAAAGAGGCCCTCAGGATGGGCATGAAAATCAATGAGAATAAGACCAAGTACATGCCTTGCACAAAATCATGTTTTAACAATTCCCATTTTAAAATTGAAGAGTATAGTTTTGAAGTTGTTGACAGTTTCACTTACTGTGGCTAATAGATGTCTTCATGGAATACGAAAATATATAAAATCAAATTCAATCAAACGAAAAACAAAGGTTCTATTGTATGGCATTGTATAAAAGTCTTTTAAGATCAGTATTAACTTATGCATGTGAAACTTGGTCCATGTCTCGAACAGATGAGAACATGATAAGTATCTACGAAAGGAAGATTGGTGGAAGGTGAAAATGGTGGAAGAAGGTCAAATTTAGAGCTCTATCAATCATATAAAGAATCTGACATTGTGAACTCCATCAAAATACAACAAATTAAATGGGCAGGCCACATTAACAGAATGAATGAAGACCGCACCACTAAAAAGTCTTCAATGCTCAACTAATTGGAACACGAAAGAACAGGCCAAATCTTAGATGGATTGGTGGTCCAGAAAAAGATCTCGTAGTTTGGAGAACAGGAATTGGAAGAGACTAGCAGGAAGAAGGCTGGCCTGGAAAAGGCTTCTTGAGAAGGTCAAGGCCCACCCTGGGTTGTCATGCCACTGAGGAAGGAAGGAATTCATAAATAAAATTGTTTATTCATTTGTATCAAAACACGTTGATTTGTGGCAGCTTGAATTTCAAGATATGTTTCTTTTTTGCAAGCTTATCTTTTTGTTTTAAACTGTGATTTGGATTACTCGCAGAACACTTTAAATCTTTGATCTCCAAATAAGGATAAATTTCCTGCTATCTCACACAGACTTAGGTTAGTCTTTAGAACTGTTTCAGTAAATGTTGTAGAGAGTATAAAGTAATGTATAAAGATGATTGCTTACTCTCTCTCTATACAAAATGATTTTCGTGGTGTAATAAATTTATGTAAACATTCGGTATAGTTAGTAAAAATGGGTCGGAAAAAGTTGAAATTTAACTGAAGAGGAGCTCCAAGAACGATTTGCCTAGGTGTCCCCCCGCCTCGCTTGCAGAGCTTTCTCGAAAAATCTGCTTATGTTAATAGATTTCTAGAGGCATCCATATGGTCGCCAAAAATGATGCCAACTTGGATCTATCACCAATATTTCGCCAAGTTTCCATTGAAACATCATTATAATGTAATGAACGGTGTTGCTTAAAAAAACAGAGGTAAAGACTTGAAATTTATTTTTTTCCTGCTTGCAATATATTGGGAAAAAAATACATATAACTATGTAATACATGTAAATTATAGTTTTAAAATTTGAATAATGAGTATGAATAGCCGTATAATTTGTACAATTGAGTTTGGTCTACTGTTAGGCAGACAGTAGTGATTATAATTGGGTGGTCGATGTATTTTATTTTTATCTTTTTTTTAGCCTAATATTGTAGATAAAAGAAAAAATAATTCTTGTAGATTATGATGATTACATTTTTATTAATGAGAGAACACATCAAGAAACTTTTATTTGATCTCAGTACAAAGCGCACATCACAATAGTAACGTCTACGTACAACTAAAAAAAAATTTAACACCATAGTTTTTTTTTTAAAAAAAAAGGAAATAAGTTGTTTTACACAGAAATTGTAACACATAATCCAATTTTATTGATTGTAAAACTGAATATATAATGCTTTCATGTGATTATTTTAATTTTATAATGAGTTTTTTTAAAGTAGTTATAGTGCAGAACAATTCATGTTAAAATATTTTCATTTGGTGGCTGTTTGATTAGAATTATGAATAATTCGGTTTTGTGTTGTGCATTTATTGAAAATTATACCAAAATTCGTCAAATTTATTAAGTTGAAAACTTGCATTTGTTTACAAATAAATTAGTTTTAAATAGCATACCCATATGAATTTTATCAGAAAAATAAGATTTTCTTTAACAGCAGTCATTCGATTTTTTTATCCTACTATCAATACGTAAATTTAACGATTCCAACACTTATTTTTTTAATAAAGGCAGTGTGTAAATCAAAATAATTAAAAAATATTAAATTAGTGTTGTTACTTAATTATATTGTATATGAGATAAAAGTCGATTTACTTTTCAAACTTTTCTTTTTGCCATTTTTAAATTCATTGCTATACATTAAATTTCCTTGTAGATTAATTTTAAAATAATTGCACCATTACAAATTCTAAATCAAATCTAATTTTTAATTAAATTCCTCCATTTATTGTTCGAAATCTTATATTGAAAAGCAATGTTTTTTTTAAGTATGTAAAGGAAAAAATATAGTTTGAAAAATATATAGTATTTTTTAATTTTTTACAAATTTGAATTTTACGCAAACTATTAAAGATTAAAAATGGATGCATATATAATTAACTATTAATTTTTTCAAATACTATTTTTACTTTTCCCATAAATACTATTTTTATATATTCGTATTTTTAACATAAAAATTATTTGTAAAAATAATTACAAGCAGTACGAAATAGTTATATAAGAAAACTATTAATCTCTCTCTTGTTCTTATTTTAAAGTTGCCTAGTATTTGTTTACTTTTTATTTCCACCAAAATAGAAAGTAGTACTTGATTAATTTTTTTTTAAATGCTGAAATTACTTTTGAATTTTGATTTTTTTAAGAGGTCTCAGTGGTGTTAAATTTCTCTAGAGGTCTGAAAATATAAACAATTTTCAAACAGGTATAATTCTTTTAAATTTAAATTAAATAATTCGAATCTTTTACGCATTATTTATAAAGGAATGGGGCTTCAGAAAAGTATAAAATGTTTAAAATATAATTATAATTTTAAAAATTATAAGCATATGAAAATAAGAAACTTTTCTATAAGAAATATTTATTAAGTTTTATGTTGTGCATGCTATTTTCTAAAATAGTAGCTTTAATTGCTAGCTATGAGTTGATTTGTAAACATAAATGTATTCTTATTACACTGTAGCTACTTTTATAAAAATAGAATAATAACTTACATATTTTAATAAGTAAAAAAATGCATTTTTAAAAAATATTTAAAAAATTGCAACATTTTATATACAAATATTTTGAAATACAAAAGATATATAATACTAAAATTAGGTAGGGTTTAAAGAATATGATGCATTTTTTATAATTCTATAAAGTTTAATACATCAGAGGCTACTATCTTAGAAAATAGCATGCACAACTCAAAAAAATACTTAAGCATATGAAAATTCTGTAATAAATATTATGATTTTTAAAATTATGATTATATTTTAAACATTTTATACTTTTCTGAAGCCCCATTCTTTTATAAATAATGTATAAAAGATTTGAATCATTTAATTTAAATTTAAAAGAATTATACCTGTTTGAAAATCGTTTATATTTTCAGACCTCTAGAGAAATTTAACACCCCTGAGAACTCTTAACTGTGTGTTATAGATAAAATTCATTGAAACTTTATCCGAATATTTCTACACACTGCCAAAAATAAAAATGAAATAAATTATTTTTGAAAGTCCCATTTTTTCTTTAATTTTTAAGTCATGATATGACAATCTTATTCCACACATCAAGACAAAGCTTATTTGCTCATAAGTTGGTTGGACAGCTTTAGATTTTTGATATGTTCCAACACTATCACATTTTCTCTCTTTGAAATACAAAACCAAATTATATTAATCAAATTACGAATATTTATAGTGAGTGCAATTGGTTTATTAATTTTTGTTCCAATAAGCAGCAGATGATCTTTAAAAAATGTTTGAAATAGTTTGCATAATTTTGTGATTGTCTGCATAAAGTTTTTTTGTTAATATGATATCTTAAAATTTAATTATATGGTTAATTGTCTATAATGTTCACACAAATAAGATATGTCCTAACTATAGCAGAGAAATTTAAATGAGCAATTTTTAATGCGTTTCATTTTCTTCTAGTGTTCTCAAAACATGTTTTTTTTTATACGAGAAGAGTTTAAATATGAAAGAAGTCACAATTACTAATGGAATGTTTATACAACTCATATACATTTTATGAAATACTCTCATATTGGAAAGTAACATATGGAATGCTAAATAGTATGTTTCAGATACATGTGGTGAGGTATGTCATTAACTATAAGCTCATTTGAAAAAAAAATTTCACAAACAGCTTATTGACATTGAATATCGATCTACAAGAAGAGCTTGAAAAGTTTAAGGGTTTGGCCTTTAATTATTAATTGAAGGATTTAGCTTTTAATTTCCAAGCTCCATTTGTGATCAGTAGCATTTAATATTCCATGACTGCTATCAATTGTGTATTTTTGTTTGAAATACTTACCATATTCTTGTAATTTTTATTTAAAATACTTAAGTTAGGGTTTAATAGATTTTATGATTTTTAAGGGGGTGATGGACTTAAAATTTTATATCGTCAATTTTTTTAAATCCAAAACACCAGTTGTATGGTGGATTTCAAATTCCAAACAACAGGGCTGAAATATTTATACTTTTTTTTTGCCAGATAATTGTAACTCAAATGAAAACGAATATCCTAATATATATTATGTCTATGCAATTAAAACGTCTTATATTAATTATAACTGCAAGACAAACACGTAAACAATAATTCGATATATATCTACTCTATTCGTATATTTAAAAAAAAAGGGGGGGAAACAATAGTTATACGCAGATTTGAAATGCAAACAAAAATGCATAAGTTTTATGAAATAATTTTGATTAAGAGTTGATTCCTAACCTTTTTTAATAAAAACAACAATTTAAATGTACAGTTAATACACTATTTCTCAGTGGCATAATCGTTTGCAATAAAAATTTAATTCAGTATTACATTTCCTTCGAATTTCTAACACTAAATTAATTAAAGTTTGTAAATACTCTATTTTTTTTCCTTCAAATTTCCATCTTTGAGTTAGTTACCTGCCACTAAAATCCATATTGTTAAATGTAGGTTATAAAAATCGAATTTCTTCCTTTTTTCCTATTGATTTTTTATCACTAAATTAAACTTACTGAAAGGGAATAGAATATCAAAAATTAAATGTCGATACTGAGGTCGACCAATTTCTTAAATGAAAAAACGACGTGTACTATCGCAATAATGCAGAGTTGACAATATCGCCAAGTTGGCAACCTAGATTTCGTTTCATACTATGTCGCCAATACGGCTGCGAAAATACATACGTACCGACGTCACCAAAAGCCGCGATAGGTAGCCAGTAGTGGAAAGCTACTCACACGCAGTTACAGTAATCTTGTTCACTCATACGACGGCAGCATTTGACGACGTCTTTTGATTTGGCAATGTTTTTTTTACTTAAAAATGGACATCGTTTAATACGTAAGTACCTAAATATCTAATTAAAGTTTGCAATTAAGCGCTTATTAAGACATTTTATTTTTAAAAAGTTTGTTTTAGGAATACTTTGATTATTTTTGCAGCTGAGTTGTTTAGGTAAATCTCAACAGAATCGATAGCAGTCATAGAAATGGTACATGCAAATCGAAATCAAAATGGAACAGCATTTCGGTTAACTCTAAATGAAATTATTGTCCAAAAGGAGAGAGGACAGCTAAATTATAAGATGTGAGTCTCTTTGGTGAAAACTGTGTCGTAACAATAACACTTGCAATTATAATACCAAAGACACATTTACACTGATATTAGCAATTAGACTATTAACTGCTTCAGTAAGGAAACTGAAGAATTTTAAGACAGAACCAGGGTTGCCACCATCTAGAAATAAATAATGTATTAATTGCGAATTAAGGCAAGTACAAGTAGTCGAAGAGTTATTTGAAAAAAGGCAGACATCTTCATTTCTAACTTGCCAAACTGTTAAAAGTTGAACTCTTGCAATGAGTTTAATAAATTTAAATTATATTCACATTTGAATTGCTTACAATTTTATACAGCAATATTTACTAATAGGATATCAATTAAAGCACGTTTAATGAAATTTGTGCTTAGATTCTGTTAGAAAGTTTTTATTTTCGATAAAGTAATAACATAATCATTTGAATACAGTTTAGAGATAAAAAAATTATTGATTACAGCACATCATAATATATGTTGAGAGATAGATATAGGTTATTCTTTCATAATCAGTTAATTTATTTTTTTATCGAAAGCTTTAGTTTCTTAAAAAAAATCACGAATATTTAACAGCCCGAGTTTCCTTTTTAGTATGTTGCTTTTTAATAATTTCTTTAAAAGAAATCGGGATATATTTCATAAAATCTAATCTTCATATAAAAATGTTTTCCCTCTCTTCGCCGATAGGAGTAGTAAAAAACCTCAATATCTTCTTCCCCTGGAAGAATATTTTATTTGTTTCAACTTTCTTCCTCCAAGATGTCGTAATTTCCACATTACGTACACAATTGGTGGCAACCCTCGCTCAACATCATTTGTTTCTTGATGAAAATGGTTCATTGAAATTGTTCAAAATTGTATTTTTTCCCACTATTAGTAAGGTGATCAAATCCCTCGGATCCATCAAGAATTTTTTTACACAAATGGTATATATGCATATATATATTTTTCTTCAGTCACATATATTTGCCTGTTGGTGTGTCCTGTTTGTTGGCCGCTTCGCAATGAAAGTCTAACCTTTACTTTCCCGAGTCCTGCACGATTCACAACATTGAAGGTGGTAGCGACTGAGACGGCACAAGTGTAAGGTTTTTGCTAAGCTGCAGTGACTGGAGCGGTCAGTGCAGTTGCCGTCTGAAAATGCAAGTGAATAAGAAAGTCAAAAATAACTAGATCATGTACAAGTAGTATAAAAAAGTCAATTCCTACTTATAGATCAACAAAGAAAAATTTTACTTTAGCTACTTTTTATTAAATAGTTACAATTAATATTATATAAATATGTATATACATAGGACAGAATCACAACATTAAGTGGTAATTAATTTTTATTAATAATCATTAAAGTGTCGTATTGTCGTCCAAAACAATCGTGTATATAAGATTTCAGTTCAACTGAAAAAAACGTGAGGAAAAAAAAATCTTTTAAAAGTTTTGACCCAAGTCGCTAAAAATGAAACCAACGTGGTTGTTTCTGTAATTCTTTAAATAATGAGTTTCAATCAACTAATTTTAATTAATTATAATTAAATTAGCGTTTTTTTACCGGAAACAATAGTGTATAGAAAATTTCAGCTTAAATGAGGGCTTTAAAATGTGGGGAAAAACCTTTTCAAGTTTTGACACAAGTCGCCAAAAATGATGCCAACGTGGCTGTATTTGTAATTCTGTAAATAATTAGTTTTAATCAATTAATTTTTATTAATTATAATTAAATTCTTGTATTGTCATCCAAAATGATCATGTAGATAAAATTTCAACTCAATTGAGAGCTTTAAAATGTATTTTATTAACGATTGAAAATTCCACCAAGATAAATAAATATATAGAGAGAGTGAGCTAATATATATATAGTAGGAATTGAAAAAAGGTAGCTTATTTTTAGTATAAAGGTACTCTTGTATTACCTTTTTAGACTTATTACACATTATTAAGACTTAATCTGGTATATCTTTTCAGTTAAGCCTTTTTAAAAGTATACTTAAAAAAATACCATTTCAACCAAAAAAGATGCCGAGTAATAATATTTATCATTTGAAAGTCATGTTAATATATTTAAAAATTCAAATTTGTACATATATTTTTAACAAATCCTTTTAGTGCGACTAAATATATCCGCAAATTATTGTAGTACTACAATTTACCAATGAGTTTTAAATATAACCTTTCTTCCCATTCACATAACTTGGTTCGTAATATTAAAGACAAAATTTTATAATTAAATGATATCAAAATAATATTGAAACTAAGACCTCTTTCTATTTTTTTTTTCTTATTAATCTAAAATTAATACAAACTGCACTTAATTTTTTTTAAAAAAGTGAAAAAAAAACATATTTTAAGAATTAAAAAAAATCAATTGTTTTTCGTGTTTGAAAATATTTGTTTTTAACTTTCAAATGTTAATTAGAAAACCGATATTTCCCAAATGTTTAAAAGTTGATTATAAATATATTTTTTTCCAAAATGTTTTGTTCAACAGATTCTACTGTTATTCATAAACATGAAAGTTTAATGGTAAGAGGCATAAATTTTTTAAAACTTTTCTTTACCCTTTTTTGCATTAACATTTTAGTCAATTTTGTACCAATAACTCAAATTACTTAAATTATTCAAATTCACAATTTTTTCTTAGAACTATCACTTAAAGCCCCTTTTTTTTCATGTTATTTTATGAATATTTTGTTATAGGGTTTGGCATTAAATAATACTCCAATATAAATGTTGATAAATAAATAACAATGAACTTTTTAAAACACCAGTCAGAAGTCAAATAAACTTTTTGACGATACATATTGTTACGAATTTAGTCTTATTCTAATTGTTTCTACTCATTTGTGTTCATTTCTACAGTTTAATTTGTCGTATCTAATGTGATTTCAACCCTGTTTACCTGTAATATCATTTCCACTGCATTGCACGGTAAACTCGCCAAATATTGCAGCTAGCGCCAAGTTGGCGACGGATTTGGCGACTTAATTTTGGCGCCAAATTTGGCGATATATCGCCAAATGTGGGCGATAAGCTTTGGCGACCATGGCAACCCTGCTCCTAATAACCCTGTCTGGCAACCCTATCGCGGTATTGTAACACTATTGTATTGAATGTATTACTGTATTGAGCTTTTCTCGTACGCTCCGGATTTTGCTAGATCTTTCTATTTCTAGATTATTCTGGCAAGTGCCAGAGGTTTCTGACCGAAAGGTATAAAAGGGCCCGGGCCGGCTAGTTAGTTAGTCAGATCTCAGCTTTCAAGCAAGTGATACCTCTCCGTGTTTTAAAAGAGAGACGATTGCATAGTGAGTGTGTTATTGTTTTTATTGAGTTATTATTTTTGTGCTGAGTGTTTACTATTGTTTTTGTTAGTGTATTGCATCTGTGTTATCAGTATTTTCATCGATTGTACGTGAATTTCTCGAACTGTTCTACAATTTGTGGAGGACTGTTTTAGCCAAGAATAAAATTGTTTTGGATTCCGCTCTTCGGCTTCAATCATTTCGAACCCCCGAAAACGCAACAATTGGTGTCAGAAGTGGGATTGAATGCCAACAACAAGAGCGATGGAGGCCCAGTTCCAGACTCTTCTAGAAAAATTGTCTGAAATGAAATCGGAGTTGACCGCCAGCATGAATGCCAACATGGGCGAAATGAAATCGGAGTTGACCGCCAGCATGAATGCCAATATGGGCGAAATGAAATCGGAGTTGACCGCCAGCATGAATGCCAATATGGACGAATTGAATACCAAGCTTACTAACGTAAACGAGCAGATCAGCGCCAATATGGACGAGTTGAATAACAAACTGACCGCGAACAAGGAAGGAGTTGAAAAGTGATTTGAAGGGCATTGGCGACAAATTGACGACTGTGGACAAGAAATTTGAAGAAATGGAAGGAAGAATCGAGTCGGTTGAAAATAAATTCGAAGATATGGAGAGCAAACTAGAGAAATTGAAGCAGAAAGTCATGACTGGTCAAGGGGATGAATTTAAGTTTCAAGCTCCTTATTCCAAGCCTTCCATCAAGCTTTCTACATATGACGGAAAGTCCTCTTGGCAGGTGTATAAGACCCAATTCTCCATAGTGGCGGATGCAAACCAGTGGGACTCCCATACCAAGGCCTGCCAGTTAGCTGCTTCTCTTCGAGCCGACGCTGCTGACATTTTGCAAACTTTGCCGGAAACACAGCGGCTGGATTTCGACGCTCTCGTTAATGCTCTGGAGTTACGCTTCGGAGAGAAATGTGAAGGATTACAGCAGACTCCAGCTGAAGTCACGGCAGCAGAAAGTGTCCGAAACTCTCAAGAACTGGCGACGGACGTCGAGAGGCTTTCTCACTTGGCGTTTTCTGACTGTCCGACTGAAGTAAGAGAAGTCCTGGCGCTGCAACACTTCATCGACGGGGTGCGTGATCCGGAAATCCAGAAAGCTCTCCGGATGGCGGATCTCAAGGACTTAAAGGGGGCCCTAGTGTTTGCTATGAAATTCGAGGCAGCCCAACAAGCAACACGAAAGGACAGACACCCCATACGAGCCGTCAACGAATCGGACACGTCGAACTCAAGTGTGGAGCGGTTAGAGCGACAGATGAGAAGCTTCATGAATAGAGTTGAGTCTTTGATGTCCCAGAAAGCAGACGGAAAGAAGACCCTTAAATGCTGGACCTGCGGTCGAGAAGGGCCTCTGCAGAGAAGCTGCCGGCACGCCAAGGCGCTGAAACTAATAAGCGCCTTCCAGAAGGAGGTGTCGGAAAACTAATTAATGACCATCTCGTGGGGCGGAGGTTGCCAGATTTTGGAAAGCCCCACATTCCAGTGTGTCAAATTTCGACAATGAGTACCGGTGAGAATGGAATTTTTATAATGGGACATGTTAACGAGCTTCCCTGCAACATGATCATCGATACAGGAGCCAATGTGTCTATCATTCGGAACGATCTGGCTCAAAAATTAAAAGAGAAACTTATCTGGACCCCGCCCCGCGTGGTGCTACAGACCGTGACGGGGGAAAAGATTGATATTCACGGAAAATTAAAAGTCAAGATCCAGTTTGGAGACACTACCTACCAACATGCTGTGTATGTCGCAGATATTGCAGACCCTTTCATTCTTGGACTGGACTTTCTAAAGGAGCATGGTTTCACTCTAGACTTCAACAAGAACGAATTACGTTCCATACACGAAGAAGTCACTATATTCAAAATTAAACACAGGACAGAATCTATTCGACAGGTAACCGCTAACGAGAATATTACCATTCCCCAAGGACTGAAATCATAGTACCTGGATACATCGGTAACGATGTGAGTTTCAACTCTGGCCTAATTGGATCTGCGGAAAATAAAGCGAATGGATTGCTAATAGCTTCGACGCTAGTGGACCTTTCCAGAAAAACTATCCCGGTAAGAATTTGCAACGTAACTGAAAAATCTAGAGTGTTCCAGAAAGGTGAAGTGTTGGCAACCTGCAGTCCAGTAACCTGTGTCTGCAAAAGTTCGAGCTTGCTCCTATCCAACTCGCCTCAACAGTTGACTCCCGACCTTCTAGAAAATGCTGAATTGTCCCCGAACAGAAAAGCTCCGCAGAAAGACTGTTCCAAGAATTTGAACACGTGTTTTCTAGAAACAGTAGCGATATTGGCCATACTACAGTGACACAACACAGAATTGATACAGCAGACCATCCGCCGATTAAACAGCACCCAAGACGCTTGCCGTTTGCTAAACAGGAAGAGGTCGGAACACTACTACGAGAGATGCAGGAAAATGACATCATAGAACCGTCTTCGAGTCCGTGGGCATCTCCAATCGTCTTGGTTCGTAAGAAAGATGGCTCCACAAGATTTTGCGTGGACTATCGAAAACTTAACGACGTCACCAAGAAGGACAGCTACCCTCTTCCAAGGATAGATGACACCCTGGATACCCTTTCCGGTCATAAATGGTTCTCGACTTTAGATTTAAAGAGCGGATACTGGCAAGTGGAGATCCATCCCGAAGATAGAGAAAAACAGCATTCACTTCCGGCCAAGGACTATGGCAGTTCAAAGTCATGCCGTTCGGGCTCTGCAATGCGCCAGCTACTTTCGAGCGCCTGATGGAGACCGTGCTAAAGGGTCTGACTTTGAAGCTTGCCTTATTTACCTGGATGACGTCATAATAGGAGGGCGTACGTTTGAAGAACATCTTCAAAATATCCGGAAGGTGTTATCAAAATTAAGCGACGCTAACTTGAAGCTAAACCCTTCGAAATGCAAGTTCTTCCAGAAAGAAGTCAATTATCTGGGACATATCATCTCTGCAGAAGGTGTTCGTACGGACCCCGAAAAAGTGTCCGCCGTAAAGAATTGGAAACGTCCTGAAAACCTCCGTGAGCTGCGAAGCTTCCTGGGACTATGTACTTATTACCGAAAGTTTGTGAAAGGGTTCTCTAACATCGCAAGACCCTTGCACAAGCTAACAGAAAGTAAACAAAAGTTTCAGTGGACAAAGAATGTGAAGATTCCTTCCTCCAGCTTAAAGAAGCTTTGACGTCTTCACCGATCTTAATATATCCACAACCGGACAAGCCATTTATCTTGGACACTGATGCCAGTAATGAGAGTGTCGGAGCAGTATTATCTCAGGAAATAGATGGCCAGGAACGAGTCGTAGCTTATTGGAGTAAGTGTTTATCGAAACCGGAAAGAAATTATTGTGTCACTCGAAAAGAGCTACTGGCTATTGTGAAAGCCATCGAGCATTTCCATCACTATCTCTATGGCCAAAAATTTCTTCTACGTACCGATCATGCCTCTTTAACCTGGCTAATGAATTTTAGAAATACTGAAGGCCAGGTAGCCAGATGGATACAACGGCTCAACGAGTATTACTTTGACATCAGACATCGTAAAGGCTCGCATGGAAATGCTGATGCTCTTTCAAGAAGACCATGCCCAGAAAATTGTCGTCATTGTTCCAGAGTAGAGACCAAATATGACTATGCTATACGCCAGATAACAACTTCAACAGCGACGCCACCCGATCCCTGGAGTGACGAGAAAGTTCGAGAAGACCAGATGGCGGATCCTGATATTAAACCCCTTATAGAGTTTATGGAGTCTTCCAGCAATAAACCAAGTTGGCAGGACATCTCGGCTTATAGTCCTACAACTAAGCAGTATTGGGCCCCTCTGGAATTCTCTACATCTCAGGAATGGTGTTCTATACCGAAAATTCGAATCAGAGGATGGAAAGACATTCAGGTGGCAATTAGTACTTCCTCGATCTCGTATCCCAGAGGTACTCAAAGAATTGCATGGCAGCCCAACAGGAGGTCATTTCGGCGTCATGAAAACTTTGCACCGAGTTCGAGAGCGATTCTGCTGGGGTAAAGTGAGAGCTGACGTGGAACAGTGGTGCAAGTCCTGTGATGCCTGTTCAGCTCGGAAGGGGCCAAAGATACGTAGCCGAGGGAAGCTGCATCGCTACAATGTTGGAGCACCCTTCGAACGTATCGCTTTCGATATCCTGGGACCTCTGCCAAGGACTGCGTCTGGTAATAAGTACCTACTTGTTGTCATGGACTACTTCACGAAATGGCCCGAAGTGTACCCCATTCCGGATCAGGAATCCCCCACCGTGGCGGAGGCTGTAGTGCAGCACTGGATATCGAGATATGGGGTACCTCTTCAACTTCATTCCGATCAGGAAGAAATTTCGTCTCTGCGGTATTGAAGGGGGTCTGTGAACTACTCGGAATTGACAAGACCAAGACCACACCTTTGCACCCACAGTCAGATGGCATGGTGGAGAGGTTTAATCGTACCATCCTGAATAACCTCTCACTGATGGTCTCCAAGAACCAACAAGACTGGGACCAGAAAGTTCCTCTCTTTCTGCTAGCGTACCGCAGCGCCGTTCACGAGACTACCGGATATTCACCATCCCAGATGCTTTTTGGCCGAGATCTTCGTCTCCCTTGTGACCTGCTGTTTGGTCGCCCTCCGGATACACCTTCATCGCCTGAGGAGTACGTGCAGAATCTCCAGGCACGTTTTGAAGATGTACACAATTTGGCTCGAGAACGGATCAACCTGAGGACGGAGAAGATGAAGACTCGGTACGACACAAAAGCCACAGGACATCAATTCAAGGAAGGTGACAAGGTGTGGTTCTACAACCCGACTCGACGCAAAGGACTTTCTCTAAGCTACAATCGCATTGGGATGGTCCTTATACAATTTTAAAGATAATAAACGACGTCGTAATCCGGATCCGTAAGTCAACGAATTCGAAGCCTAGAGTCGTTCATTACGACAGGCTTGCTCCATATTATGGCCATAATTCTTAGTGTGTCAATTATTGTGTAATTTATTTTGACCATGGTCTTGTATAAATAAGTTAGTGTGTAAATAATCTTGTAAATAATTTTGTTTGTTGTTTTGTAAGTGTTCATTTTCTACTATGCATTACGTGTCTATTTTGTACTATGCATTAGGTGTTTATTTTGTACTATGTATTACATGTTTATTATTGCATATTCATTTAATTGTTTTTATTCAATTGCTTTATTATTATGTTAACGTCTGATGAAGGGTTGTACTGCCCGGGACGTGCAGTTCTTGAGAGGGGGCAATGTTACGAATTTAGTCTTATTCTAATTGTTTCTACTCATTTGTGTTCATTTCTACAGTTTAATTTGTCGTATCTAATGTGATTTCAACCCTGTTTACCTGTAATATCATTTCCACTGCATTGCACGGTAAACTCGCCAAATATTGCAGCTAGCGCCAAGTTGGCGACGGATTTGGCGACAATTTTGGCGCCAAATTTGGCGATATATCGCCAAATGTGGGCGATAAGCTTGGCGACCATGGCAACCCTGCTCCTAATAACCCTGTCTGGCAACCCTATCGCGGTATTGTAACACTATTGTATTGAATGTATTACTGTATTGAGCTTTTCTCGTACGCTCCGGATTTTGCTAGATCTTTCTATTTCTCGATTATTCTGGCAAGTGCCAGAGGTTTCTGACCGAAAGGTATAAAAGGGCCCGAGCCGGCTAGTTAGTTAGTCAGATCTCAGCTTTCAAGCAAGTGATACCTCTCCGTGTTTTAAAAGAGAGACGATTGCATAGTGAGTGTGTTATTGTTTTTATTGAGTTATTATTTTTGTGCTGAGTGTTTACTATTGTTTTTGTTAGTGTATTGCATCTGTGTTATCAGTATTTTCATCGATTGTACGTGAATTTCTCGAACTGTTCTACAATTTGTGGAGGACTGTTTTAGCCAAGAATAAAATTGTTTTGGATTCCGCTCTTCGGCTTCAATCATTTCGAACCCCCGAAAACGCAACAATATAATATCTATCGGAAACAAAAGATTGTAAAACATAAATAAAATTTTAGATTATCGATCATCAAACTACGTCTCATTCATTTAAAGACATTTTGACATCTCTCAAAATCTATAATTTTATATCTTGAAAAATACTAGAACCTACTTTTCATATGTAAAAAATAATTTGATACACAGTTATGGAAAGACAATTACAACAAAACAAAAAGTTAAATAATATTAAATATTACTAAAATAATTCCAACTCTGTAATTAATCATATTTAACTAGTATTAACAGGAAAAAAACCCCAAATTTTTCGAGAGACAGTCCAAAAGTAAGTTTCGTTCTTTACTTTGAACGTCAGCGTAGGAGGAATGACGCCTACGCAGAGCGTCCAAGAGAGAACAGCAGGAGACCTGCGTGACAGAGGTTATTCGAGTACAAAGCACGATGGCTGGCAGACGTAAGCTGAAAACGCAGTCGTGTATCGATGTTTGTGCGGTTCATCTGTATGAATGGGCACTTGGGACTAATGCGTTCATGAACGCTTACAGATCGTGTTTGGTGAAGAAGTCATGACTCATCAAAATGTTAACCGCTGGTGTTGCATGTTCAAAAAAGGAAGGCAGACTATGGAAGATGAAGGTCAATACACAAACGAAAACAACATTGCCCCATCGTACTTTCACCCGTTCTGTGCACTGAAAAGTAGCACACTTGAGGCGTAGCTTCTGAAACAATGTTGAGGTGGCTGTAGGTTGATTCCTTGCATCACAGAACACTGGATTTTACCATAGTGGTTTCTTCAAACGGATTGCACTTTACGACAAATGTCTCAATGTCGGTGGCTACAATGCGGAAAAATATTGCAAGATATGTAGCTCATGATATCAAAGTGTATTTTGTTATGGCAATAAAGTTTTCGCCGGAAGAAAAATGAAACTTACTTTCGAAACACCCCTTACATATTTTTAAATTTAGTTGTTAAGCATTCTATATGATTCAATTTCCTTCTTACCGATTGCGATTTCAGTTTTTGGGATTAGCACGTCGATTATTCAAAATTTCATTGGTTATGAAATAGAATAATAATAATAAAGGTTCTAAACTACTGAGCAAGCACTTACTCACTCGACTGGCAAGGCGGGCCTTTGCAGGGCCGCATCACTATGGGCCGCTGTTGGTCACGGCAGGCATTGCCGGCAGGCCGCGTGCTCCCGTACCAGACACACTGTAGAATTCGGCTCTGGAATCCTTGGCGACTGCAGGGGGCCGTGCACTGGGCATAAGACAGCAGGCTTTTCAGACAAAGAAACACATCGTTGCAATCACAAACCAACACAACGCTGGATGCTAAAATTCCTACATTTTGTACACAACCCCTTTCTCAAGACCGTTTTCCCAACCAGGTGGTTTCAACTGAAGCAGAACTATGTGTGGCAAAGAAGCAGCAGTGGAGTTTTTGAAGCAGAAACAAAAAAATTGCATTTGTTGAATGAAGCATTTTAAAATGTATGCGAAAAGCAGCAGCAGCACTGAATGGAATAGAATTCAACTACGCTTTGATTCACATAATCATGCGCACGGCATTAAATTGCTTCGTTTATTGATAGTGGATGGATGCTTTATCTATTCTGATATGTAGTCAAGGAAAATATTTTTGAAATGTGTGTATCTGTATCGAAATTAAGATAAAATATTGCCATTCTTGCACATTAAAATAAATATTTTAAACTACCTGAAAAATAAGAAAGATAGAGACAAATCCAGAAGATAAAGAAAATTTTGAAAGAATATTTTATGAGAACATTCTTGATCTTCGTCCCGACATTTCTTTACAATATGCACTAAGATAACAAGAAAATTTGATCAAGATTTTACAAGAAAATATGATCATATAATGCTGATAATTTTGTTAACAAAATTGGGTTGTTTATACAAGAGGTTAATGCATTTGCCACATGCAATTAAGTAAAACCATATAAAGGCAAATAGCCATCACAATTATACTCAAAACAAATCACGGTGATTTTAGTAATTGACGTTTATTAATTTTTTCGTGAACTCCATAATTGAAATAAATTCCTTTAATTTCAACTAGTAATGATGAGTAAGTACATGAAACAATTTGTATGTCTCGTGGAAAAAAATGTCCCAAAGACATTTCGGAGAAAACACAAGGCAATTTTAATATTTGAAAAATAACAGAATGTGTAATCAGCAGGCCATAATATTGATTCAGAAAAATTCAAGAATAATGCAATGGAAACAAACACGATTCAATACGATGATAGAACCATCTTAAAAAAGGAAAAGAGAAACTAATTATTTATGAGATTTCAGACAAAATATAATGGATCAAAAATTGGTATTTTCCGCATAAGTAAAATAATTGGTGCTAACAAATACTTTCTTCGAATATTTGAATAGGTACTTGCATTAAGAAATAATTGAGATTTAAGATCGGAGAGAAAATATTAGTTAAGAACGATTAAATGTACTTTTAAAAAAATAAATCGCAAGAGTAATTAAAGACAAATCCCATATTATGGAAGCAGAAATTTCCAAAAAACAGAAGTATGCTGATGAGATTCTGAATATATGAAGAAGGATAAATTGGATGATGAGAAAATAGTAAAGGAGAGAAGAAAGATAAAAAATTATCTTACCATATTTTGTAGCAGTTGTAAATAGAATCTTGTTAATGATGCTGTGGCTTACATATAATTTGGCAGAATATAAATGATTAAAACTCTTACTGGGATGTGCTTAACTGAAAAATATATAAGAAATTAACTAACACAGTAAAATAATTTAGAATAATCAATTCGAGCAATTATTTTCTAAAATTAGCCACGTTATGATCTATTTTTATTGAGTAAATTTTTGAAGAAATGAAAGGGATTTGAAATGAGAGAGAAATTTAATTTTTGTTTTTCCACTCTCCATCCATCAAACCTTCTTTCATTCTCCATTAAATCAATTCCATCTGGCTATTTGCTACTATAAATGATTTTAAAAAAAGAACCTGTTAATCTTATATATAAATTTGAATGTTGGTATATTTGTTTATGACATAAAAAAAATCCCCACTCAAAAATGTATCGCTCCAAAATTTTGCAGGTAGCTTCATAAATATTTCAAAAAAGCCGTAAGCATATTTTACCCCCCTTCCCAAATTGTTTCGAAATTTATTTTTAGTGAATTTCTTTCTAAGCCTTCCTCGCTTACGGAAGAGTGTGCGTGTGAAGAGGTATTTTTTTAGTACCTTGTTTTAAAATATAGTATTTTTTAGAATGAATCATCAAGTATTAAACTTGTGGTTTTGATACTTTTTATTCATTGGGCTATTAAGTTTTCGGGACATATTTAGTTGCAAAGAATATGTTATTAAATTTTCAGCAGATAAAATAAAATTTAATAATTCAGTTTTGAAATTCAATTTTAATACTTATTCTCTTTATTGAAGTGTATATGTGTGAAGTATGAAAACATAATTCTGTAGTTGCTTTCTGTAACCAAGTTATCGTTTAATAGCTTTTATAATTAAAGCTTTTGTTGAATATCGATATTTTTCGGTTATAGCCGGTCGCAAGAAATGAATCGCCAAATGCTCTTATCGGCCGCTTCTGAAATATCGTCCATTGAAACCATTTTTCGTCATACGCGAGGGTTTCCCATAGTTACTCAAAAAAAAGTTAAGTAATAACTAACAGAAAATTCAAATTTAACAAATAAAATTTTAAAAAAACACAAAGGCATTAAAAAATCTTTTTTTTTTCAATCGAACTAGTCAACTTTTCAAAGATAGGGATAAAGTTAGAACACTCTGGCAGTATTCCACATAACACGATAAAACATAAGTAAATCAAATATAAATTAAAATTCGTCGGAAAGTTGACACAAACATATTTGGGAGGTTCCCCTCTTTACCCTGGATACTAAGGACAATTCCCTTTAGAGAACTGTCATTGCTTTCAGGATAAAGGCTTCTCAGATCCCCGCCTTTAACGGCCCACTAGGTGTCACCTTTAGTGAGCATGACATAACTGACTCAGGGATTCTCCCTCGAGAATAAAATTTTCCATTCACTCATAACACAACTACACAAACCGTTGATAACTTACTTAATAACGAACTATACTTATCGCAATCTACTCCATTGCCTCTTCCTCGGAGATCTACGAATGTATTACCAAGATATAAATCAAAAACTCTCCGGGTCGGATAAATATAATTAATAAGATGCTGAAAAAACCTCCCATTTCTAATGGTTATTAAAATTACTAATATTATCGAAAGCATATTTTGAAATTAAATTATTCCTCAAGTACTTGAAAGATTACATTGGTTGTACCAATCTTAAAACTTAATTAAGACCTTTACTTTTCCAGAAACTTTTAGACCTACTTCCCATCCTCAGCAAACTAGCTAATAAAGTAATTCTTAATAGATTAAATGAAGAATTTTAGAATAACAATATCCCCTAATGCCTGAATAGTAAGACTTCAGGTCATACTATTCCATTTCACATCAAGAACTGTAGAATACCTTAAATAAGGAAACAAATATACTAGTCCAGCCTTTTTAGACACACAAAAGCATTTGATCGAGTATTTCTAAACTGATCAAAAGCAGTACACCATTCATATCTCTGACAGAAATTTTCTGTAAAAAAAGTTGATAGTCTCTCTAGCAATAGAACTATCAGAGAGCGTGTATCCCACAGGGTTCACTTCTTGGACCTACTCTCTTTAGCATTTATAGAAATAATATACACACCAAAAACATAACCTTACATGTTTGCATGCGCCAACACACTGATTTATACCTCAAAGGGTAACCAGATCCTTGTTTGCCTGAAGAGCCGATTCTCCGAATGGAAAAAAAAAAGCACTAAATGCTTCAAAAACAGAGACATTTTTTTAATACCCAAAAACTGACACCTAATAAATTTCCGCAAATCTATAAAATTCCCTGGCCACGATTTTAAATTTAACGATACCACTCATAAACCATCACCAATAATTTCGTTCCGGTATGTATTAAGTAGACATATAAACCGCTTACCTGTATTATTCTTAATCCTGTCATGACCTATTTGGGGACGCAGTGCAAATATATATATAAATTATTTAGGAAGAAAGCAAAACATAATTTTAAGACAGATATCCAACATTCGTCAGTTTATGAGGAATTCTGACCTTAAAACACACACAGAGTAAAGTAAAAACTCTTCGGTTGATTGATTGAATATTAACGTCGCACTGTTCAGCTACACGAGGGCTTTTGGCGACGGACCACGTCATTTTGAACCATGGTCAAGTGACGTGGACGACACCTGAGCTGGCAGCCCCCTCTCCTAACTACCACACCAACGGGAGGACGTTTCAGCTCTCGACAGATTTAACGTGCATCGCTGCCCTACACGGCGGGTCTTCAGTGGTACTGGGCTCGAACCCGTGACAAAGCAAGCCACGGTCCGATACCTATACCACTCGGCTACCGCGGCCACAAAACTCTTCGGTAAATCATTCGGGAAGAATCAACGAAATCCATTGAGCAACTTAACAAATTCTCTCTCTCTTCCATTTTTTTTATAATTAACAAATATATTTCTACTTTAAATTTCAACAGAGCAAGACAGATTTTAATAGATCCTGATTTTCTTAGTGTTGCCACTATTTAAATTATATAATTTTGTGTTACCATAAAATAAACAACAAATTATTTTTGCTTTCAACATTTTTTCTCTTATCCAAATTTCAAAAACATTTTTTTTTCTCAATTTTTGCTGATCAATAAGTATTTTTCTATCAGAACATGACATTTTTCATTCCTTATCTTATTTCACATCTCGGACTATTTTTCCTGCACTCAGATTGGCTAGCCCCACCGTCCTGATCATTTCTAAAAGTTTTCTCTGTACTTTGTAATTAATTCAATGGATTTGAAAATAAATAATTTATTTTCAAGTAATTATTTAAAGTAAAGATATAATTTTAGATAAGAATTTATTAAACAGTGCCATTTAAATTGTCAGGATTTCTGAAATTGGAACACAACGTGACCAAGTATTCCGTACATATATATCTCTAAGACACTAACAGAAAATAGCTTTTATTTGTGCATATTTTTGGTATTGTCGCCCAAAATGTCTGCGTGGCGAGATTTGTGTCCAGCTAACCGAATAATATATTTATAACATTAATGTTTTTAAAACGTTGCGTTTCACCTCTATACAAAATATCTTACATCAAAAGCTGTTACGTGTATTTTTGAAGTAAATCATATAATAGAAATTTAAACTACTGAAATATACGGCATCTTTTAAAACTATTAAGCTAAAAATCTGTCAAAATCCATGTCTGAAATTTTTCTTTCAATTATGCTTCGTTATTTCTTTAATATCTATTAAACTTTACATCATTCGTAAAACCCTTAAAATTTATTGTTTCTTCAAAGGTAAAATGCAACTGTAATTATTTGTTTTTACGAATATATATATATATATATATATATATATATACACCATTCAATTAACTTGAGAAGCTTCAGCAGTGAAATTCTTTAGAATTCTTAAAATTTGAAGAAAATGCTCGTCGCTGTTAACTAAGCTAAATAAATGCTTATTAATAGAAAAAAAGAGCCCAAAATTCTATTAAACTGTACAATTCATTATGGAAAAATGTTTAAGTAGTGTGTGTGATATTCAATAATCAATAATAAAAATTTTTGATAACTATTATATTGATAAAAGTTAAACAAAAATATATTAAATAATTACCAATATCAATTTAACTTTTTATGCATACGTGATTAATTACAATTCGTTTTAGGAACTAATTTTAAACGCACTAATGAATCTCAAACACATGACACTAACGATAAAAAAAATCAGAATACAATAATGTGCACATAGAGGGTTTACAATTCCCCTTCTAAATTATTATATGTACAAAAAGATTTTTTTTTGGTTAAGTTAAAACGAAAATACAAATTAGTTTTTTGTACTTATTAAACATTGAAATTTTTGTGTATTTTTCAACAAAAAAATGAGTCAATAACATAAAGCAGATGAACAACAAAGGATTTGTTAAAACATTCTTATCTGAAAAAACAAAATATGAAGCCACAAAGAATATTTTGAAGCGCTGCAGAGCGTTTGAAGAAATCATAATTACAGTTTGTGGCATAATAACTCACGATGAGTTGTTAAAATACGATGCAGCAGAAAGGGCTGTGAATTTTAAGATCCTGGGATTTTGCAAGGTGCGCAGTCTGATAGGAAAATGTGATTTGCATATTGTGAAGCAGCAACAGGCAAGCGATAACTTCATACTCAATTAGAAAGTTCCCCCATTTAAGGTACCCCTGGCGCATTAATAAGGCACCTCATTTGCAAACCTTAGTTTTACAGAAGGTTTCGCATATTAAAAGGATATATATACTGAAATTGTTGCTCTCAGCTTTAGATTACGAGCATATTTTTTTTCCCAACAAGATATAATAAAACTAGTTTATTTTTTATTTGTAACTTCTTTTCCTTTCAGAATTTATTATTTTTTTTCGAAGATTTAGAAGTGATGGAGAGAAGAATAAAGTAATCCAGGTAGAGGGTGCGTATTTTTGTATATATATTTTCCTACTTTTCTTATATTAAACTAATTAGAATTATATAATTGTTTTGATTAAAAACACCGTAAAATATATTTAATTACTTATGAATTTGTTCAAAGTATTATGTAATCTTTTTCAAACAATGTAATCATTAAAAGATATATTTGGACTTTTGCTTCGATAATTTTTTTTTAAATCTAGCATAATAGTAAGTTGTTGTGTATGTATACAATATATTATAATATACAATGTTATGTAAATAGTAAGTAAAAAATGTTTAAAATTAAAATCTAAGATAATGTATGAATTTTAATCAAGTGAAAATGAAATTTTATCTTAGTAAATCCAGTTACTTATTGACAAATCAAAGATGTTTTTGTTTATTCTATTGTGGAATACATAGAAGAGAGAATAAGTAAACCAGAAACGGAACATAACTCATTGGCTAATATGCACATATAGGTGAATTTAAAATTTATGCATATTATTCTACTACATAAACACAAAGTAAAATTAATTTCTAAATTAGATATTTTTATGAATAAGATTATTTTTTAACATCCTGAATTAATCATGCAATAAATTAAATCATTTAAAATTATTAAATTGTCTAAATAATACTGATTTTTTGTTAGTGGAAAAGTGGGATTTATTTGTTTCAAGAGGCATCAAACAACATGAGAGTTCATTGTAAAAGCTGCATTCTGTTAAGAGCGATCATATCCAAATTAAACCCCTTGCAATTAATTTTTGGAATATGATACTTTTATGAGTGATTACCATTAATTTATTATTAAAATCTTTTTTAGTAATATTTTAATATAATTTTGTATCAATTTGTGTGTACTTGTGTGATTTATTTTAGTTTTTGAAAATTCGCGCAAATGTGTTTCTTAAATTTTGCACACCAGTGTTTTTTAAGATGAGTTATATTAATTGCAAAAATAATATAAAGTATAATGAAACTTATAATTTGCGCATTACATAAGCTTTGAGATGAATATTAATATGTTTTTTTCAAGAAATTCAGGAAATAACGAAACGAAACTGCCAATAAATAACCAGTGCAGCAGATACGGCGTACTTATATACAATGGTGAAGCGAATTAATTTATAAATACGAATTTAAAGACACGAAAGTTTCAGCAAGTCCATGAAATAGTCTTCCCTGATATAAATGTTTTACGGAAGTAAATACAATTGTTTAACAAATGTCAAAATGATCAATTATAATCTTTCAATAGATGAAGAAAATAATAAATGATTTAAATACCTTATATTTGTCATAATTAAGGTTCCTTTATGAGAAAAATTCCCGAAATGAGCTGAAGTGAAAGTTTAGATGAAAAAGTTACCATGAAAGTCGAAGTTCATTCATATTAACAGGTACGTAAGTGCATGTTTGTGAATGTTAACGCAAAAAACAAAAGAAAACGAAACAGCAACCTTAAACCTACAGTTCTATTTTAATATTAACTTGTAAGGCTGTCTAAACGACATGCTTACAACTAAGCATGCTTTATTGGTAGCATCTAGCGATGTGTGGCAAATCAAGAACAAATAGGAAGGATATACAAACAACTAACAGGAATTAAAACTAGAACTATAAAACTAAGAAACTAATTAAATGAAAACAGACTAATCATGCAAATGCTAAAATAAAATCAAATTAAGTTGCACATTTTATAATCTCTTTCATTTTCATCTCAAATCTTATATTCATAGATATAAAATAAACAATTATACAAATATTTAATGCATAATACAATACAGATAAATGAAAATACAATAGTCGCAGCTTAATGCAAAAATATATTTACAAATACACAAAAATCCTTAATTTCTCTGTATCTTACAACGGTTATCAAAATCATTGGAATGAGTTTTTTTGCATCTAATGAGCATAATTTTTTTTTAAAAAATAAAAATTTCCGCTAGGGCTGTTTTTTCAACAAATTTGCGTACAAGAGAATTAAAAAAATCTCCTTATGTGAGAAAAAAATTATTACTCTTTTTTTTTAATTTTTCTATATAAAAAAATCGACGAAATTTAAACTGATGAAAAATAAAAATCCTGAACATAATTATCAGGAGTATAAAGTATAGAGTACATTCAGACAGTAAATAACAGATTTTTTTAAAAAAAAAACGAGGCAAAAGAAATTTATCGAAACATTTTTCAATAAAAGCAACCATATAATGATTGACCAGGATTATAAAGAAACTAGAATGATACAATGTAAATATTTATGATATGTTTCAAAAAATACTTACGAAATTTCATATTCCTGTTATTTGTAATTAAAAGGTTATTATATCAAACTAAACAGATTTTGATGCAATTTCATTAAGCTGTGCTTACTGTATTTTAGTTAACAATAAAAGTTGTTGGGTTAGTTACTTTACATACATACACACACACACATATATATATATATACAAAGATCATTAACAAAAATATCAAAAACAATTGTTGTTAATAACAGTGCAACACACTAAAAATTAGAAAACAAATTCAGTGAACGAAAAAGAATTAAATATATATATATAATTTTGTCACTCCTCCTTAACTTGAAAATAGTGATAGCGATTCGATGTTGTCCTGGTATAATAAAATGGCTATTCGCTTTTGGGCAATTACGAAAATGGTAAGAAATACGGCGATAAGTTAAATACAAAGTTGTAGAATGTCATTAATTTAGTACAAGACACCTTACACACAGTAACACAAAGGCTAAAACGTAGAAAACACACAATCTCGCTCACACACACAGTTCATGATGTAAAATTCCGAGGAGGAGAATATAAAAAGATTATCTTTTTGACCAATAACTAATCAGCGTCGTTATTAGTGGTAAGATGCGTCATTTTGGTTCAAAAGGGCCATGATTCAAATCCCACGCAAGCCTGCTTTGTTGATTGTGTTTTAATACCTATTTATGCTGCATTCCAATCTTGCAAATTCGTTTCTCAAGACGCACAAACCCTGACCGTTTTTGATATCAATTGCACGAAATTAATGTATCATGCAAATACGTAAGGAACATCATGCTTGTTCGACTGGGACCACAACAAAAGAGATGAGTAAATATTTATAAATTCAGAATAATGCAGAAATTTTCAAATAATTGCATATTGTAAGATGATTCAAATTTTTAATGCATGAGGGCATAAGGCAAGAACAGAAGCGTGCCTGTATCGAGGACGTCTTCCTGAAGACCCACGTTAATCATGGAAAGCCATCCAAAATGCTAAGAATGACTCAGGTGAGACAGGTCATGAGACAAATCGTCCTTAATCTGACAAAATAGTTTAAGTAGGATGGCAAATTCAACATAAAGAAGTATTGACGAATGCATTCGAACATTCGCAAGTAGCACAAAAATATCAATAAAAACTACAGGTCCTGAAAAAAACCCAGCATTTTCAAAGTCCTAGATAAACTAAGGACTTATCTGTAACGGTTAATACCTAAACGGGTCCTACTGGTATGGACGTTACATTTTTTGTAACTCTATCTTGAAACGGAAGTGAAGTGAACGCTCTTCGAAGATGCAGTATGGAATAGGTATGCTTTTCTTGCAATGAAATGTTTCCCCATTACTAGCTGTAAAGAATTCCCATAAGTAAAAATAGTTCAACATCAAATGTACATGTTTACTGTGAAATTTTTCATAGAAGTGCAACAGGGAAAGTATTTTACGAGCGCATGTAAACTCGAGCAGATTACTTTAAGCTTCCGCATGACGTAATATTTAGTTTTGTTGAAAATCTGTCTGTGTCTTAGTTTCGAAAAGTGTGGTTCAAACATGATGGCACATGAAAGCTGTACTTAATGAAGACACTGCAACGCGTTAAATAATCGTGTACGGTGATTAAGTAGTGTGTATGGTGCTAATAATCGTGTATAAAATAATATGTGTATAAATAATCGCGTATGGAGATCGGTGATAGCTCACCCGATCTGATTCCAATTGGTTTTTCTCTTTGGCGATATTTGAAACAGCAGGTGTATATGATCCGTGTATGAACACTGAATGACTCTGACATTGATGCTTATGCCAGTGTGTATTCTGATATACTGAACCGTTTAGAATAAAATCCTTTTAAAAAAGTCAGGTGTGCATTCTAGTTGAAAGAAAATAGGTATTTTAAATTCTAAAAATAAAGATCTCTGCTGATAACATTGCTAAAAATTGTGAACCATTTATCTAAGCATTTTACAATTTTTCTCAATCTAAGTATTATTGTACGCCAGTGCTTCTCAAACTTTCAATACTGGCGCCCCCCCCTTTTAGATCACAATTTTTATCGCGCCCCCCTTATACATTAATAATGTACTGAATGCAATAATAATGCACTTTGACGCTAAAGCTACAACAGGCGATCTTAATTATAAACCATACAAATTAGTAACATAAGTATTAAAATTTTGTATACTACTTTTAAGCAAAAAATAAATAAATAAAATAATAGGATAATTATTATGTTATTTTTCCTTTCTCTGATTTTTAAATTGAACATATTGCAAAATGCGGTGGCTGCTTAGAAGACAAAATATAGATATCTGCTAAATATAGAAAAATAACTCAGAGGGTCAATTTCTAATCATAAGCATTCCTTATAAAAACTTTGCTTTGCAAGACAAGCTCATGGACGTCATTAATACTTATTAAAATTGTTCTTACTTTAGTATTAATTAATTAGTTATAAAATACTCTGTGCAGCACTGATACATTAAAAGTATACCGGCTGAAGTGCCCGCTCTTTGCCCGAGTTCATTTATAAGAAAATAAAACATTATTGATATAATAGCTGAATTGTAAGGAGTGCAAAGCCAAATGCTCGACAATGTTTACAAAAATGTAAAATGATTTTTTAAAAATGGTTGCTCAAATTATAATTAGTTTTAAGCGAATGGTAATTTTAAGCCTCACAGAATTAGCATTTATATTTGATGTTAAATAATGAACAATAATATAAAATTCCGATGAAGAATAACTGTATTATTTTTAATATTTAAAGCGAAAAGACTTCAACATGTTTTAACCCGGGAGCAGGCGCGCACTCGATACGGTCGAGCGGGGTTATTGAGTCACCCTAATCCTTTTTTTTAAAATTATTTTATTGTACATGATACAAATCGTGATTCCAGTGAATAATTTAATTAAGAGAAAGTTTACTTACCTACTTTCAATGACTTTTCAATTTTTCTTTGGTAACAATTAAACAGTTTTGCCAGAATTAACGATTTCGTAATCTGTGCGTCCCGCGCGACTACTTCCGTGTAAAAAGTGTATTCATTATGATTATATGAAATTGTGTAAAACGTTTTTCGCGTTATGCTTTATATGTATAGAATACTCGTAAAACTAAATTTGACCAAGTAATTCTTCAAAGTGTGTGTGTGTGCTCTCCGTGGTTTTCTAAATATCATAAAACTCTTTTGCATGGAAAAAAGCGTAACAGGGAAATACATTACTTACAACTTCCCTAAATGAGAAACAAACACATAAGAGAGGGGTCATAACTAACTGTACCAAAAACTTAGAAGGTTAAACAGATTACAGCTATAATATGTGCAGTATTTCTCTCTCAAAAATAATGACAGTGATGAATTTTTTATGTTCCTGAGTTATTCCGATTCTGCGTCTGGGATCTGTTTTTTCTCTGAAAGAGTTGTATGTTAGGTTTAAACAGAAAGCGTAGTAAAAAAATCTCTCATCATGGGATTACAGCAAATCAAATAAAAGGTTTTTTATTTGGTTATAGGATCAAAGATAGATAATTAGGTATTGAAGTTTTTATTTTTGTTGACTTAATATCGCGCGCGCGCGCCTATAAATTATATCAGAGTAAAAGTGCATTTTTTATTACGTCTGAAAGTATTTTGTTTTAATTCATTTCAGTAAATTAATTATTTTTAAATCTTTTATTTTCGATATGCTCGCGCCCCCCATCGTAGGATTATCGCCCCCCACAGTTTGAGAAACACTGTTGTACGCAAGTGTTCTTTCTCTATTCTAATAATATTAAAGGCACTCTACAATGTAATTTACTGCAAGGTGGAGATGCTACAAATCTCATCCAACGGTGTACAGCTACTTTTGTACGCATGACATACCAAGTTTAAGGCAATAGCCATCACATTTTGCAATTAAGGTGAAAGTGACATGACAAATTTAATTTAATATTAAATTTTAAAAAATTGTGATATAATTTTTAATGAAGAATACTCATTAATAAATAAAACTCCAAAATTCTACTGTGAAAATCAACAAAATGCTGGTTTATATACGAATATTTGGGCTTTTTATAAAACTATTATTAAAAGTTTTTTCTGCAAAAAATAAAAGCTACGTACAGAAGATCGCAATCACAAGTAGTTTATAAAGTATAATTATAATTTTTTAAAAATTAAAATTTTTAATTAAATGCATCTATTTTACCGAAATATTTTTGAAACAATTTATCGATTTCAAGTTTCAGGAAAACTGTCACAGCTGCTTTGTTTATATAAAGACGATTGCAGCAAGCCATTCTAAATAGATAACTAAAACTATTCTATGAAAATTTTAAATTTCACCAAGGAAATATTGGCTGTTAAACATTTTAAATGCTGAACAGCCTTAAAATGTTAAAAAGTTTACACACTAAAACTTCTAAAAAGCTGTATTCATTTAGAATAAGACTAAAATTTTAAACATTTTTTCAAACAGAAAAAAAAATCTCAAGTACTTATATAAGTATACAAGTGAACGTAAGAACATAACACATATTCTTGTTCATAATATTACGTTAAGCATTGATAATTTTTGAATTTTAACTAACATGAATTACAATTTTAACATTGCAATTGACGAAATACGGAATGTATTTAATAACTACATATAAACAATTCAATTCAAAAGCAGAAATTACAGAAATGTAACTAAAGTACGCTCGCTTCATAAATCAGACAGTATTAAAGCTAGAAGTATTATTTTTTTTTCTGTTGGAGAAATTGTTCAGAATTCTTATCCACTAATATTGGGGCAAGGATGGGTGGTAGTAAAGAACTATCTGCATGCAACCGTTTCGAATAAAGAGTTCCTCTTCGAACATGAAATGCAATGGGAAGGTGCTCACCTCCGACCACTCTCCTACCCTCCAGGTGCTCCTGCATTTGCTGTTGTAGCATTCTCTTTTCCGCCTCGGTCGCGTCTTCTCGTCACAGCGGGACAGCGGCAAGTCGGTCCCGTTGTTCGAGCGGCAGAAGATGGCCCGCTTCTCATACGATGTGTGCCACGTGAAGCACTGGGACTCCAGACACTTCGAGAGGTACAACAAGAGTCAGTAATCCAAAGAGTTTGACATTAACAAGTAATATAAAAAAAAATAAGTCAATTCCTTCTTAGATCAGCAGAGAAGAATTTTATATTAGCTACTTTTTATTAAATAGTTACAATTAATATAAAATATGTATATACATAGGACAGAATCACAACATTAAGTGGTAATTCATTTTTATTAATTAACATTAAAGTATCGTATTGTCGTCCAAAAAAATCCTGTATGTAAAATTTCAGTTCGACTGAATGCTTTGAAACGTGAGAAAAAAACCTTTTCGAGTTTTGACACAAGTCGCCAAAAAGGATGCCAACGTGGCTGGCTGTATTTGAAATTCTTTCAATAATTAGTTTTAATCAATTAATTTTTATTAATTATAATTAAATAACTGTATTGTCATCCAAAATAATCATGTATATAAAATTTCAGCGCAATGGAGCGCTTTAAAATGTATTTTATGAACGATTGAAAATTCCACGAAGATATATAAATAAATATATAGAGAGTGTGAGCTAATAGTAGGAATTGAAAAATATTTTTACATCATTGTTTCATTCAGATGAGGTAGAAGATATGCATTAAGTGAATTTTTTTTCCACAACTAATTAGACTTTGTGTAAAGTTTTAATTTTAATACATGTATTAAAAATAATTTAGAGCAAACAAATGTCGAAAACGACCTCCTATTAAATATTTTTTTAAAAATCTTTTTGTTTCTATTTTCATATATTACTAAGAATTTTCCTTCGCCTGTAAAGAATCATTTTCTTATTATGTTATGGAACTAAAATATTCAAAATGGGCTCATGTGACGTCATAGTCACATGATAATGACGACCGCATGTTTTTAGTCAATCAGTTCAAAAACTCATGTGACGTCATAGTCACACGATAAAAACAATCATGTGTTTCCAGCTAATCAGTTCATGCACTTCTTTGTTGCCAACTTTCGCTCTTTGCAGAAAATTTCTCTTAAAAAATACAAATTTGTCAAGAACAATAATGTACATAGGTGGACACAATGCATTTTATTTAAAATTACATACATAAAATAAGATATTATTTTAATTTTAAAATCTTTTGAAAAAAATTATTTTTTATAAGATTTGAATATTTTTACCCAATTATAAAATTTGAAATGCTACCCAAGTTTTACAAAAAGAAAAACAAGTACAATTAGTTTGATGTTTTTTTTAATCCAATAGAGAGGACGTGTTTGTCTTTATCATGTGACCGTCTTAAATTGAGCCCATTGTAACAAAATCTATATTGAAACTTAAGAAAATATATTCTCTGCAATGTATATCGTTTTAATGCGAATAAAAGGTACACTATTTAAAACTGATGCGTCTTAGTACGCGAACACAAACATTTAGTTAGAATGCGGGGCTATCTGGTAATATTTTGAATGCAATAGTGGTTGAAAGAATACCATTTATTTAAGGACGATGATTAGATGTATTTTTAAGACGACACAATACATGTAATAACATTTTCCACTGCTTTTCAGCATTATAAAATTGCTTCTTTGTGCAGATAAAATTACTTTTTCCACATCGTAGGATACAGAAACTCTTCTTGACATTACCAAAATTATAAATAGCTAAATCCATTCAGAAAAACCTTTTCATCTGACTTTGACAGTACAATGACTAAAAACTATAAACATCTTCACTGGACATAGAAGTCAAACCTCAACTGGAATTTTTGAGAAAATTTGAATGTTTATATATAAAAGGTGACTTGTGTGTATGTGTGAAAGTTTCACTATTTATATGTTAAATTGTAAAATCCTATTTCAGCCGAAACCTTTGGCTAAGAAGAAAAATAAGTTGTGTCAGCAACTCTTTTCCCCCCTATGTTCTATCCAATATAAGAATAATAATTAGCCAAATTGGCGAAAAAGAAATGCGTAGGCTAAAATAGGATTTATTGCGAAACGAAAGAGCAGAATTCTCTTAAAAATGATGGTTTGAAATTCTGATATTATTTCCAAGCTTTTTTAAGACAATTTTTGTGAGTTTCAGATAACACATACATGAAATCTTTAATCATTATAAATTTAAAAAAAAATATTAACACTAATAATAACTTTTCATATTTAAATTTCTTTACAAACACGGATTGGATTAGAAATGTTCTGCCGAGCTAAAAGATTTATTTGACATTATGAAATCAATAGACAATTTTTATGAAGTTAAATATTGTTGCATTTCAATTTGCACTTAAACAACTAAAATTATCACACATATTTATTTGAAAACTCAATAAAATCATGTCATTGATTCAAAAACAACTGAAGATATTCAATTATAACAAATTATGATTAATTGTTAAAGTTCTTACAATTCATAACATCATAAGAATTTAAAAATAAATTTAACTACCACATTTTTACAATATTAGTTCCTATCCCACAAAAAATTACAGTTGAATTTTGAAATAACTTTAAATCTATTAAATTTATTACCCATACCTGGGACCATGGAGCAGTCTCCCAGTGTGGGCAGTCCTCGTAGCCGCAGCTTTGTAGATTAGTAGGCACTGCAAGTCCAGCATCCTCACAAAGACTGCTATCGACTGGTTTGGAGACGTTATTGAGTCGTACTAGACATTGCGAAGATCGCACCTGGAATAACAGCACAAATGATGTATAATCAGTCAAATAACACACCATTTTCATTTGTTTTAAATTTATCTAATATTGCATCACATTTTATATCCTAGAGTCAACAATCATTATATTGCATGACGCGTATGTTTTGTAAGTTATATTACTCAACAACTATGTAGGACTTTTCTAATATGGAAATCACGATAGAATGAACTACAACACTGTCTACCACTAAGTAATTGAACACCGGTGATAAAAGAGATAAACAAAATTTATTCATATTCAATAATTGGTAGAATCTTGTGGGAACCCCCCTGGGTTCCACCCTGTACACAAAGATTGAATTGAGGCAAAGAATTGCCATACGATATTTTTACAATAACAAATTGAATTTATTCACTTGAATCAATTATCAACCTTCTAAATACAAAGATTTATCAATATTTCTACGTCAATGGGATTGAACTTAACTATTAAATTAAATCACGAAATATGACATTAATCAACAATTAAACTCAATATTGAACGGGTTTACCAGAATAAGAGGACCGAGAGATATACGCAATTTGAATTACTAGCAATCATTAACTTTCCACTAACGCTATTATTTATTTACTTTTATTATTCGATAAATGAAGTTTAAATATCACCTGACTTTTACTACTTCACTCCTTTGCAGTCGGCTCAAACTTTCCGAATGTAGATCGCTGCCTGATAATCAGCCAGAAACTAATCACACAATCAACTTGAATCTTCTTAGCGCTCCGTCTATGTATCTCTTGGCTCAATAGCTTTCTCCGCTAACCTATAACACTTTTCTTATATACTTTGATTCATTTGCATCTACCATTTCCTCCTTTTAGAGCTGGTTGGAAATATACGCGATTTACAATCCCCAAAGAAGCCCAAGAGTATTAGTGAAAAAGTGTCGTATAGATTCGTCACAACCTCCACCTGAAACAATTACAGCTTTAATTCTTTGAGACATACTTTCCACAAGTGTTTGGCTGATGGTCAGTGGCATTTCTTCCACTAGGCTTGGAGAACACATGCAAGTTCTTTTACCGATTTTGGACGGTTGCAACACCACTTAATTCTGTGACCCAACTCGTTCCAGAGGTTTTCTATAGGATTCAAATCTGGACTCTATGGCGGTCAGTCCAATCGGTTCACCCCATTGTCATCATATCAACCGTTGTGGACCTCGCAACATGACAAATGTCGTTGTCATTCAAGTAACAGAGATCCAACCCGTAAAATTGCCACAGCATGGGAAGCACATTGTTTGGAAAAATGGAGCATTCGTCAATATTGAGCTTACCATGAAGTTAGATCAAGAATCCCAGTCCATGCCATAAGAAATATCCCCAATCAACTTCTTTTTCTTCCATAATTCCTTTTCCACCAAATTTTACAGTAGGCACAATGCATTCTAGTAAACGGCTTCTCCAGGCATACGCCAAACCCTGACTTTGTATTCCAATTGATAGAAATTGAACATTAATTCGTCACTTTAGAGAAGCGATTTGCAACACCTCAATCAAGCAGCGCGGTTAGATTTTGTAATGAAAGACTTATGAGTGGCAGCACGACCATGGAAACAGCACATGTTCTTCCTTGTAGATGGTATTTATCTAAAAAACATTCCCGGATCCTTGTTGGAACTCTTGGAGTATGTGGGCCAACGATTTGGGGAGGATTTTCCAAATTTCTCTGGACATCACTCATTGGTCTCTATCTCTTAGTTTCGCGGATTTGCCGGGTTGAATCATATTCCGACTATCATCAAGACCTTCCGCTTTTTAATCACAAAAGCCTCTATCAATTCTGGAATGTTTAACTCACTAAATTTGTCTCTTGGAGTTAGGACATTTCCATGATATCCGATAATCACGCCCTTCTCGAAGTCAGACAACTCTGCATTTTGTGGCATCTTTGTTGCGACTAATGCCAAAGTTGTTTCCAACATGATATTTAAGTATAGAATGAGTGACGTAAATCATGACCGCAGATATCCTCATTCGCATGGGTGTTCAAATACTTATTGGTAGATAATGTATTTTGCACAGGGAAAAAGTAATTTTTAAAATTTCACCTAATTGTAAATTATTTTCCGGAAACTTCTAAATTCTTTACATTCGGAGCCATCCCGAACGTTACCTACCAGCAACTTGGCGGTACTTAGTAACAAAAATATGCACTTGTGAATCGTTATATTTTACAGTAAAAACTTTGAAATCAAAACAGGTATTTTAAAAACATTTAGTTTACATGAATTCGTAGACACACACAAAAATATATTTTTTTTTTTAAAAAAAGTCAGCGTTTTATTTTTTTTATAAGTTTGTATAATATTAAGGTGACCATTTTTTTACAATGAAAAGGAGGACGAAAATTTTAGAAAAAAGTTACAACGTAAATATATGAAACATTTCATTAATTCAAACAGAAATACACTAATTATGCGAACATTCCTTTTAATTATTTATTCAAACACAAATATATTCTCATTGATTTATTTTTGTCAATATATCATTTTTTAATGTATTGGAAATTTCGGAGCAAAAAGTACCCTTCATACTGGATTTTACGGTAAGTACTGCAGCTAAAATATCAACATTCAATTTTCATTTCTCACTTGTGCAATAATTATTACCAACTGTAAAAACTCTTACAACTACTGTGGACGGTTGGTCACCTTAATAATATGATAAATTTTGAAGCAGGCCCCAATATGTATTGTATGTCTTTGAGACATACTTTCCACAAGTGTTTGGCTGATGGGCAGTAGCATTTCTTCCACTAGGCTTGGAGAACACATGCAAGTTCTTTTACCGATTTTGGACGGTTACAGCACCACTTAATTCTGTGACCCAACTCGTTCCAGAGGTTTTCTATAGGATTCAAATCTGGACTCTGTGGCGGTCAGTCCAATCGGTTCACCCCATTGTCATCATATCAACCGTTGTGGACCTCGCAACATGACAAATGTCGTTGTCATTCAAGTAACAGAGATCCAACCCGTAAAATTGCAACAATAAATCGTTTGACATCTTCCACCTGGTGTTTTCCTGTCAGAATAAACAATACAGCCCCCCTCCCCCTTTTCCCCTTCTCAAACATTGAGAGTATATCGTTCATTACACATTGTGTTCATTCTACATTGTGTGTGTGTCTGCCGAAGATTTGGATGGACATGTTCTTCGGTCCCGAAAATCATTTCTCAACTGATCTATGTGTTTTGATGAACTTATAATGAGACACTGGTTTTGAAATTTACATAGAATTGATATAATTCACATTTTCATTTGATGTAACACAGACCGATATTATTTTTTTATGTCTTGGTAAATGTACCATATTTTTGATCCGATTTCTGCCATTACAGCAGAGAACTTAAAAATAAAATGTTTTTCTCAAAAAGTTGCTTCCCCGCAATAAAATGAACTCGTAATCACTAACAAACTTTAATGTACTCTCAGAGGAGATAGCAGAATTTTTAAAAGGTTAAACATTTGCCTGGATAACATCAAGGTGAGGTAAAGTGCTTCCATAACACGATTGCAACTGCCTAATACAAGAGCAATGATTTCAAAATAGAGATGGTGAATGAATTCATTTTCTAAATATTTAATACTTTCAGCCCTCTTCTCCTACACAAAGAATATTTTAGACAAGAACGAGAAAACTTTATTAGTTTGAAAACAGTATTAGATTATTTATTAAATACCTTACACCCATTTAATGTATAGGTTAAAAAAGACATGTTGAAGAAAATTCGAATATAATACACAACTAATGTATGTTATTTAAAACTCTTACTGCCCCGCAATTATATTGTTAAAGAATTTTCTTCGATTTGAATTTGTCAAGTAAAGTAATTATTAAATCGAACAATTAATATACACTTAAATCGACAAATGGGTTTGATTTTAAATGTTTGATAAGAAAGTCAGTTTTTCATTGTCTAATTGAAACAGTATTCTATCAAAATAATATAGCTCAAATAATCTAATAAAATTCCAACTTCATTATAAGAAAGCCTGATGGTCATACTTTTTAAATATAGAATCATAAAAGATTGGAGAATGTACATGAATATGTTTCAATGAGCTCACTAATATAAAATCATGCACATGGAAAGTTCAGTTGTAAAAAACTTTCCTACAAACTCACTTGATATCCAGATGCTCCACAGGATTGAGAACATGGTGACCAATCAGATATAACCCAGTCGAATTCCAAGTTTTCCGCTTTGCCTTTTCCAAGAACAAAACTGTTCGCAACCATTCTCGTCGGATTTGGAAAAATCGAATCCTCTTCGTGGCTTGCATCGCCAGATTCTCTATCTAGGTCAGAGTCTTGGCCGGCATAATCCCCTCTAGTGGTACCCAAGGAAGGAAGGTTTCTTAAAAGGTTTTTGATGTGAGAGGGACCATGGATACTTGCCGCTCCTGATTCAACCGAGCCTATTTAGAATACAAATTCCGTAAATTTCCTGTTTAAACATAAATTATTTCATACACTGAAGGCATATGTGTCATTTATGATTATTAAAAAATGTAAATATTACAGAAAGAAAACCGAATGTGACATCTTTTGAGAGAAAAATACTTCGAAGTATACTTAGAGGTGTAAGCAAAAACAATAGTAGGAGAAGATACAATTTTGAATTACAAAGAATTTATAAACACACAACCTGACATCCTTAACTACATAAAAAAATAGAATGAATTGGATGACCCATATAATTCGAATGACAGATGATAATGTTGTCAAAAAGGTACCGCAGTTCAAAGTCACTGGGATTCGGAAGTGTGGAAAACCTAGGCTGAGATGTGCAGACTCAGTAGAATCAGACTTTGGGATTATAAACGAGAAAACTTAGACAACAAAAGTAAACAAGAAGTCATTATGGAGGAATCTTCAAAGGAAGGCACTGGCCCACGAGGAACTAACTGTCTTGCCAAACATGATGACGATGAAATGTAAATATTAACATTACTTTCAAAGTACAGCAAACGCTGTGTTTTACACTTGATTTAAAATAATTAATTTTTAAAACTGAGTAAGAGAGAGAGAGTCAGATATTTAAAAAAATATTTTCACTGTATTTCAAACCTAATTTATAATATTTCATTTATACTTCGTAAATTTATCTTATGTTCATTCTATTTAAATTAAAATTTTAAGCAATAGAGAACAATTTAGAAATTTACGAGAACGTAATGATTAAATATTTTTCAGTCTTTTTAATTAATTGTTATATCCATCTAACTAAAGGAACAGCATACTGCGGCTCTGTGCATAGAAGGTTGTGTCTCTTCCGTTTTCTGCTTCTATGAATTATTAAAAAAATAATTATGTCTTCTAAAAAATGTTTTCCTTTCTTTTTTTCCCTTTATAATTATTTCGTGAAAAAATTACCTGCATCTACATATACACTTAAATATTTATCTGGCTTAAGATAGTTACAAAGATTATTATTTCTGTATTATAAATTATTTTTCATCAACAAAATTTACCGAAAATCAGTGAAAATATTACAATTATTCCTATACCAGAAAAAATCCAATTTATTGGTAAAAATGCCGACATGGGAAGACAGATTTCCAGCAATGTTTACTTAGTTTCCGAAATAAGTTCGAAAGCGTTCATGATTTTTGACAAGCAAGAGATACACTTTAACTCCCAACAAATGACAAACACATACCTCGTGTTTTAAAATGCGCTTTAAGGTTACTAAGAAGAGTGTCGAAATGACTTTTGCGTATGCAAGAAAAAACAAAATTTAAATTATTAATGTAAACAAGAAATTCTAGAACAAAGCACTTGCGGTATTCTCGGTATAGAATTTCGTACACAAGCTTGAAATTTAAATCTACATTATGAACTTTTCACAATGGTTGTTCTTGCTTTGAGACAAAAAAATAAATATATATACATAATTTTTAGTTTTTGAAGAAATGTAAAGTAATACTTTGGATAAAATTGTGTTCAGATATAATAAAAAAATATTAATTGGAGCACGAGAGTCATGACATGACTACTGTCAAACCTCCCCTCCCCCTCCGGTGGAAGAGTATGCATATGAATATTTTAGGTTCTTTTATATACACTCATGTCCATAAATTAAGGATAATTCAGAATCACACAGCAATTGAACTCTAAAATAAAAATTTCACCTGTAGAATTATCACACACATCTTGAAGAAGCATATGCAAATTACAGGAAGCCACCAGATGGCGCGGATAGTACGTCACAATGACGAGAGTGTAAGAGATAAGGAAGAGAGATAAGGAGAGTGTAAGTATATAAGGAATGGTGGCAAATAAGTAAAATTGTTCACAAGCGCTTTAAAAGCCTTTCAGTGCAATAACCGCATAGTTATGGCACAAATGATGCATTTGGATGATTTTTTACGTAGTAGAATTATTGGACGACTAGAATGAGGACGTATCTAGCGAAGTATCCGAGGAACTTGGAATCACCCAAAGTGTCATCTCCAGGCTTTGGCAACGATTACAAGATGATGGTAATGTGAGATGTTACAGCACAGGTCACCCTCAAGTTACAACGCCGACTGAGGACCGGTATTTGGCAGTTACTGCCAAAAGAAACAGACGGAGCACAGCATGGAAATGCCGAATGGAAGAAGAGAATCACAATGCAAATTTTTCTGATTTTCAAACTGGTGAGTATGCTAATTTTAAGTTCGACATCAAAAACGTTGCTTCAGCGGCAGCAAATGAAATTTGACTTTCAACTGAAATGAAGACAACGATGATCGGCATTCAGTGACTGTTTTGTTTCGACGAGTACGATGTCTCAGCGAAGTCATTTAAACGATTCAGAAGCTTGGAGAGTTGTTAGTAGGTTAGAAGGGGGCCAAACTCAAGCCGAAGTAGCGCAAGCCATTGGAGTGTCACCAAGTGTGATTTCCAGGATCTGGAACCGTTTTTTGCAGACTGGAAGTGCAGGCCGAAGACCAGGACAAGGTCGTAGACGGGCAACAACGCCCACTGAAGTTCGTTATTTAGTGTTAAAAGCTCGGAAACACCGAAATATGAACGCTACTCTTCTCCAACAACACCTTCGCTCGGCTACTGGCACCACGGTTTCAACTCAGACTGTCCGAAACCAGGTCCATGGTGTAGGTCTGTATGCTCGCCAAGGCATCGTCGCGACCGCAGGGAGTGGGCAAAAGAGCATGTGAACTGGAGGAGAAATGAATGGAGCAATTTTCTTTTTTCTGACGAGTCCCGTTTTTCTGTTCATCCAGATAATAGACGTATTTTCATCTGGAGGGACCGTGGCAGTAGGAATAATCCAGCGTTTGTTCACGAAAGGGTCAGATTTGGCGGTGGGGGAGTGTTCGTGTATGGTGGCATCTCCATTGACGGGTGCACAGACCTCTACATCATTCGAGATGGACCTCTGACTGCTCGCCGATATAGGGATGAGATCCTCAGACCTATTGTAGTCCCTTACGCTGCAGCTATCGGAGATGACTTCATTTTAATGGACGATAACTGCACGCCACATCGTGCTAACCTGGTGGAGGATTTCCTTTTCGAGGAAGGAATCGTACGAATGGAATGGCCAGCGTGTTCTCCAGACATGAATCCAATAGAGCACGTTTGGGACGCTCTAGGAAGACGAGTTGCTGGCCGCCAACCACCCCCACAAACTCTCCAAGAACTGGAAAGAGCTCTTCTGGAAAAGTGGGACAGAATACCCCAACTCGTGATTAATAGCCTCATTGACTCCATGCCTCAAAGGTGCTCAACGTTGCTGGCCGTCCGTGGAAACCATACCCTCTACTGAAAATGATTTCCTTTGAAGAAAACACCTTTTCTTATTCTTTTTTCTCATATGCACAAATTGTGTTTTTTTCCTTTTGTACACAAATGCGCAATAAAATGCATTTTTTTCTGCCAAACATGTGTAATTTATTCTCATATAACTTACTACGTCTATCGACCGAGTATCAATCAGCTAAAAAGTTTCCCAGCCACAAGATCCACCTAAAACCACAATATCCTTTAATTATTTTGAGCAGTGTATAATATAATGTGACATACTGATATCATACATTATTTCCCTCTCAAATTAAAGACTCTAAAAGAGTTAAGTTTTAAAATGGAGAGTGAGCGAGAGATTTAAAAAACTTAAAATCAATTAAACAATAAAGTTCCTCCTTTACCTGGGAACCCTTTGCCTTCATGAGGAGTGCCAACATTCAATTCTTCTTGATCCGAAACGAGATCATTGCGATCGAATTGTACTTCTTTGTACTTGTTCTTGGCTCTGAGGGCGCCGTCATACGTTTGTTTCCAAGTGTCTCCATATCGAGGGGGTGGCAGAACTTGATTTGGAAGCTTTTCTTCCGATGTAGTTCCCCCATAAGTTTTGGATTTCAATTTCTGTTTGTCCTTGTCTTGATTATGGCCCCTCGAATAAACAGAAAAAGTGATATGCAGTACACACACAATAAATTAATTTGCAAAAATAATTAAGTTATGTTATAAAAAACGTCAAGCCTTTTAAAGCTCAATAAAAATTTTTAAGGTACTTGTTTTTTTTAAGATCTTAAATGTATAAAAACATTTCAGGATTTTAAAGACATACACACATTGAAATTCGTAGACATTGCGTCACACTTAAATTAAGTGTTTATCCACACTAAAACGGAAATAAAAACAATTATCTCATTTTAAAATAGTGACTGTTTGAGTATGAAATGAAGTTAATTCAAGTAATTAATGAAGTTGTTTCAGTATTTGTATTGTTATTTATGCATATAAATATGTTTAATTGTCACGTGATTCTATTTTAATTTATTTTTTCTGTGAATGTACTTTATTTGGATTTATTTTTTGGGTTCATTTTATATGTTTACAAGAATAGAATGGTATTTAAATATCTGGTAACAGTTTTTAGCTTTGTTTTTTGCTAGATATGGGATTCGAACCTCGGAATGAAGAAAAATAGGTTAAAATTGTACTTTAGTGTTCAATAATTCTGTTTAGTGAACTGCAATTCTACTTTGGTCTTCTGCACTCACGGGTTCGACCCCGTCCTAAGTCGGTGGATTTTCATGATGCAGAAAATCGACAGCATCCATGTCGTATGATTATGCGGCATGTAAAAAATCCCTTGGGATGCCCGTTTGGCTTAGGTGCCCTCGGCAAAATTAAATCCCAAAGTTTAATTTCGCATCGTGAGAGGTCAGATGCCTCCCTCTGGGGAAGAAACTGGGCGTCAAAATTACTTGCGGCAATTGGTATCACGTATAGCAGGGGTGGCGAACCTTTTTTCTAAAAAAACGTTTAATGAGTTATAGGCGTGTCATCAAATAATTTTGACTTGTGATTATTGAAAAACTAATAAGACTAAATACGAACAAATCAAAATTCTTTATTTAATACGAAAAAATACATTTTGCACTGTATAGTAGTAAATGTTTTAGTTATACTTGTAATTTAATTTAAAATAACATTAGTGTGATTTCCGCTGTTGTATATTAGATGACAAATAACTTATATCAGGATTATAAGATGTTACTTTTAGTAGAATGCATGCTGAATTAGAGTCGTCTGTTAAAAGGTTTCTAAGCGAGTCTTTGATGTTATTTATCTCTGAAAATAATGACTCGCAGGCATAGGTAGATGAAAATATGGTTAAAATAGCATACGCCAACTTCTTCAAACAGTCAAATGCGTCTGGAATCGAATTCCATGTTTCCAAAATTTCGTTACTGGTATTTTTACTTATATTGCTTGTCAATCTTTCTGCTTCAATCAATTCCAACTTTTTCCTTGTTTCAATAAACTTTTGAATCCATATTGAACTAGACTAGAAATCAATCCGTTGTATTTCAAGTTCTTCAATTTCCAACCAATCGAATTGAGACAAGCTCAGTTTATCAAGCGAAATCACGTCAGGGTACATAATAAATTTGAACGTTTCCGATTATTCCTTCAACTGAGAAAATCTCGCTGAAAATTCTTTGATTATAAAGAATCCATTATGGAAATAAAGTCATCAATAACTTTTTCTTCATTTCGTTTCTCTTGGGCATCTAAATCTTTGATATTTTTTTTTCAAGTTTGGGAAGTACTTGTAGTTTTTTCTAATAATATCGTTTCTGAAAACATATAGTTTAGCTTCAAAAGCACGAATGAGATCCATCATGACGATAACTGTTTTATTCGGGCCTTGAAGCTTTATGTTCAATTCATTGAAATGTTGGCATATGTCTGTAAAAAACATCAATTTTAAAAGCCACATAATATCCATCAACTGTGGGTATTGTTCAATTTTGCTCTCATTTTGTAGAAACAATCTGATTTCTTCCAAGAAACCAACAAATCTTTGAAGTACGTTCCCGCGGCTCAACCAGTGAACATTTTTATACATTATTAAGCTATTATTCACCGAATTGACTTCATCCAACAAAGCATCAAACTTTCGTTTATTTAAAGCCTACGACGATAAGAGGTTGACTATTTTTGTGACTAAAATTATTACATTATCAAGAGATGTTAAACCACTCTTTGCACATAAGGCTTGTTGGTGAATAATGCAGTGGCATTCAAGAATCGAATGTCCTACGTCTGTTTTAAATAAAGAAATGAAACCATTTTTTTACCTACCATATTTGGAGCACCATGAGTGGTTACTGAAACAATTCTTTCAAATCAATTTCTTTCTCAGCAAGCGAATTTCTTACTGCCATACAAATATCTGTGCCCTTTGTAGTTATTAACAATGATGTTATCGCAATTAATTCTTCCTTAATGATGTTTCCTACCCAATATCGAGCAAAGACAGCTAAACGTGCCGATTTAGTTATGTCAATATTTTCGTCAAGACATAGCGATATAAAAGGAGCGGAGTTAATGTCATTTTTTGTTGATCTGTAACATTTTCTGCCAATTTCAAGATTCTATCTTTCATTGCATTTCTAGATAGAGCAACATCTTTGATGCGCTGAATTATCTTATCTTTATTATCAAAATCATCAAACAGTGAGGGCGCACATGCCAACCAAGCTTCCTTCAAAAACTCTCCCTCTTGAAAAGGTTTACCGTGCCGAGCAATGGCATTTGCAGCCGAGTAACTTGCCGCACTTGTGTGACAATTTTTGCTTACATATTTTAACATAGACGTCGACTGTTTATTTCTGTCTTTTATTGCACTTGCAATTAATTCTTTTTGCTCTGGTTCGCTTTTTTCACAAAAGGATTTGTGATTTGTTTCAAAATGCCGTATTACAGACGATGTTCTGCATACCACTGTTCCAGAACATAAAATACACACCGCTTTGTCGTCTTTATTGATCATGCCATATTTCTCAGCCCACCAAGTTTGAAATTCTCTGCTACACTTACTATCTTACACTTTTTGTTTTTTTTTTGTTGAACTAGCCATGTTAAATAGCAGTTAAAAATTGTAAATTTAACACAAAACTTTAAATGTATAGTTATGTCGATGAAATTGACTATTCTATGTGCTCTCGCTTGATTCCCCCTTCGCCAAAAAACCCTTTTTACTGACTGCAAACGACTGCGGGCTCATGGGCAGATTTATTTGTTTTTAGGAAATGAGTGCTTGTACGAGATTTCTGTAGTGTCTACTCTTTCGCTTTTGTCTCAGGTCATTAAAATTTTTAAAAATAAAGCAGTGAGAGTTATTTTACCAATTAGACTTATAAGACAAGAATTAGATCACATTAATAAATTAGATGTATACAAGCTGAACTATTAATGTAAACGTTAGAATATGTTTTTAAACAACTTGAATATACTTAGAAATAGTTACATACACACACTATGCGTAGATAAAACTCTTTGCATCATTAGCAATTTTTAATATACGAAGTATTTACGTAAGAAATAACAAGCGAGTCTGCTCCCCGACTTGTCGGCGTCGCGATGGATCACTCGTGTTTGTTCATAATACTTCATAGTAAACTTAATTATTTCAAGCTAAAACGCAAATAGTTTTTGATCGATGGCGTGCCCAAAATATTCTGTCGCGTGCCATCATTGGCACGCGTGCCATCCCTGACTGCCGCACTAAAAAGTGACACCAGCTCCTGGGGAATGTCTGCAAAGGAAAAATACCAATACGCAGCCCCATTAGAGAAAAAAATTAAGTGTTAGTTGAAATTTAGTTCTTGTGTGATGGCTTCTCTATTCGATTCTATTTTTTTTTTCATGATTCAACTGCCTAGTAGTATTTTGTGCAATATAATCGAATGTATCACTTCAAATATTGACATTTGTGCTTGAAATCTTTCTCATTTACAGGTCCTTTTAAATTCATTAGATAAAAATTACATATATCTCGATGTCACTCATGCAAATCTTTTAATTCCACTAAGGTTAAAATTCTTCCACAGCACCTACAAATAATTTAGCAATAATCATTTTAACTATCTCATATTTAAGAATTCGCTATTAAACAAATATCTTACATTACATTGATTAATGACTGTGTGTAAATAACTTGTTATAATAAAATTCAATTTTTTTTTAGTTTTTGACCAAAATTGTTCAACATAATTAATCTAAGTGATCAAACGAGATCATTAGGTTCCAAATATTTGCCAGTAATTAGATAGGAATGTTAAATTTCAAAAAACAATAAATCATACAAAAACAATTTCGTAAATAAAAACAAACTCAAAATGTGTTTTGCATTTTACATAATATTATTAACTAATGCTCTTTTTGTGAATTAATCTTCAATAAAGAAATATACCTATGTGGTACGAATTCATCCGAATCCACTGGTTTGACGGTTGGTATAAGATCTGCTGGTGGTTTTACAGTATTTCGAGCTTGTATGTATAAAGGTATTCTTTCTAGAGTACTGAATTCAAATACAGTATCTTCGGTTGAAAATGACTTCTCCTTATTATCTAAAATAGAAAAAATATTTATTAGATATTTATTTATACAGAAAAAATGTTTGTATCGTTTTTTCTAAGTATTAATTGGTATAAAAAATCAAACGTCACTAGGAAATAACAAAAACCAATTATTTTCCCCATTATTTTATACACTAATGTAATAGAAAAACTGCGAAATTTTTCTGCAGAAATCTTGCAATTTAATTTCGTGAAATTGCCACTAGAACGAAGCCTAACGAAAGATGCGGACGGAACCTATCATACATTTTGAAAAACGTTTGCACATTTTATACAATTTATGGGTAAACATTTCTTGTAGGAATACAGCTCCAGACATGCGTAGTAAGAAGGGTATAACTTCAGGGCTACAATTTGGTGTGGGAAGGATCGCATGATATCCAATAACGCCTCAGACCCAGTGGCGCACACAAGGGGGGTCCGAAGCCCCCCCCCAAAGCCCTTGATATTTTTCCCGATTTATTATAGTTCTAAGAATATAGTACGAAGAATTTAATTAAGTATTTGTTATTAATGATTAATTTTATTAATTAATGCTAATTATTTATTCAATAATTAGCTTTTTACTGTATTTTGTGCCCGAAAATCGACACACACAATCAAAAGGAGCATGATACAAGAATGGTGAACTTTCGACCCGGACCCCCCTTGAAAAATTCCTGTGTGCACTACTGCTCAGACCACAACGTCTGATGATAATACGTATCCATCATTACAGTCCAGATTGTAGCGGGACTCTTCGAAGAAGATTTGTTGCCATTTAGTACAGGAATACAGCCCCAGATTGATTATACCATTGATTACGTTGATAGGGGCAGACAACGGTATACTCACCGTATTAGTCGGAGATGTCGATGGTTCAGCCTCAAGAGAGAAGTTTTTGCACATAACCTCTAAAGCAGAGGTCGAAGAAACAAAGTTTCTTTAAGGTCCCTCTTTTCCAAACACATATCACTGTTGTTGCATCAAGCCCCGTGAGAGAGAGGATTTCATGATACAAAAAATCACCCTAATGGAGGCCAATCGTTTGGACCTGTTCGAATTTAGTTGCTCGTATGGCGTTCTATGTTTCTGGAGAGACATATTGACGTCTAATAAATCATGTACACAAATCAAACGCCGATAAACACATTTCCACGACCCTTTTCAGTTCTTCGCACGCTCATTTGGAAATACAGAGAATAATTTTCGGCCCTTTTGCATTACTCCTTCGCAATTCTGACCATTTGCATATCCTAAACTGTTTTGCTTTCCTAGAAAATTTCGTTTAATTCGCAGGTATCTTTTTTGAGGTTGTAATTTTCAAAAATAGTAGTGTATATACACAGTAGTATTGAATAAAAAGATATTTTTATCTTCAAATTAATTTTCATACACATGCAATTTAATTTTGCTACCTTTAAATAAAATTATTCAGAATAAAAGAAATATGTTAAAAAATGAACAAGTTAGAACATAATTTTAAAAATGAGATGTTGGAAAGGAAATCATTCTGTGCTTAATAAAACAGGAAAAGCAAGAAAATCCGAATATTTGGCAAGTTTATGGTTAAAATACTTATTGTTTTTAATAATTGTTGCTAATAATACCATGATGGTTTTCTTTTCAGTGCAATAATTGTATTATATTATTCAGAATTCGTCATTTTATTCTTTTCTACGTTCACATAATTATCTGATCTCCACGCACACTAAGAAAAGAACACTTCAGAGAAAAAACAATAATTATCTTCTGACTTCGACTAAAAACTCTGAACAAAGATAAACTGGAAACAAAGGATTATTTTATTTTCGTTCTTTGATATTGTATAATAACTTCACCGCGAATCGCAGTCATTATATTTCATTCAAATTATAACGATCGAATGCACAACGACATTTAAAAATCATAGATGAAGAAAAATTTCATAATGGTACATAAAAAGTTATCACGGTTTCTTAAACTATACATTAACCATTTTTAAATAATATAAATATTTTTTTTAAAAAATAAAAAATGCTAAGAACAAAATTTTAAAATAAAACATGATTTCAAGAAAAAATAATTTGAAATTAATTTAACCAAAATAGTACTTCTGGAAAATCAAAACAAAAACTTGCAAACTTGTTACAGAGAAAATGCAAGTTACCACGAAATGAACGACGGATATAAAATACGAGACACTGTGGATTCTTGATGAACATATTTTTAAAAAAATAGATGCTGATTTCATCAATATAAGGAAATCTAATAGTGTTATGAAAAAAGAAAATAAATTATTTTCCAAATAAAAGAGAAAGGTCTTACACTAAATAGATTTTAGGGTTTCTTTCCCGGGAAACCGTAAGATTTCGATACTTTCTGTGTTCTCGGGAATTATACACGCACTGGGGCTGAAATAATCTGAGATAGGTAGTTTGGAATCGACTGTGGATTTCGACCTCCGATATAAACTTTAGATAACTGCACTGTTGCAACGTTTCAATCATTCACCCCCAATACCTTGAAAGGAGAAATGTTCGTCTGAGCCCCCAACAATGGGGTAAGAGAAAAGTAACTCTTAAGAAGGGTCGGGGAAAATTTTTCCATCTTATCGTAGGAAAGAGTAAATACATGAAATACTGATCAATTCCAATTCATCTGTCGTACATCGGTTCTTTAACTAAAAGTATTTAGTTTTTAAAGAAACGTCACATTTCGTAACCTACCAGCAAGACTATTCTGATGAAGTTCTGATCTCTTGATTTACAGTGATAAAGTAAGTACTTATACTTAAAACTGTTGCCTTGAGGCCTAAAACGACTTTGCAGGGGTTCCTGATATTCTCCGTTACACCACTGGAACCTCATCTCATTCTAGACCAGGAATCAATAAGATCATTATCCGAATAATTTTAATCATCAAGTGTTATTCCCGAATATATTCTCCAAAAACAACCGGGAATTTCGAACTGTATGCCAACTGGTGACAGTTGCAAAACTGCATTATGTCATGCTTGTCATCCTTGTCTAGGTCTAACACTATACACCATCAGTTGACAGGCCTATCATTATTTGGTGGCAGGCAACAGTCGTTAAGTTGATTCGTACCTAAGTTTGTGAGTCACGCAAATTTATTTGTTACGGGTTACCGTTTATAAGAATTTTTTGACAAAGTATGCTTTATATAGTCTACTATTCGCAGGTATTTTTCCATAGGGGGCCAGAGATTGATGAAATCTTAACATGTCACTGGTTCCATTGTAATTCGATTTCACAGCATAATTTCAATAATCAGTCAAGAATCCTATCCTAAGGCGATCGGCAAAAAGGAGATCAACAGCATGTTTTAAACGCGTCATGCCTCACTTTTTATTAATATATATATATATATATATATATATATATATATATGTGTGTGTGTGTGTGTGTGTGTGTGTGTGTGTGTGTGTGTGTGTGTGTGTGTGTGTGTGTGTGTGTGTGTGTGTGTGTGTGTAGCGTTGGCGGTGATGGTTTATTTTACTGGTTGTTTCTGAATAAGGCGAGAACCTCTGATTTCATTTTACTCTTCTTTATTCTCACATGAAACAGCAAAGGCGTTGCGACTTCACAACAAGCATAAGAGCCCATAAAACACACAAGGTAAAAGAGCTGCAGCTATTTCTACATTTTCACGTAGAGGCGGATACAAAAAAAAGAGAGCGATGACAGAAAAACTCGCTTTTTATACCGGCAGTGAAGACAGCATGACTCCTTTGTAACAAGAGCTCTGATTCGTCAAAATGGGCGGAAAAGAGATTTCTGATACTAGTTGATTACGATTAAGATTAGGGCGTTAGTTTTGAACCGAAGAATAAAAAGCTTACTTAAAAATTATTAAAAAGAGTTAATTAAAAGGACGCAGAAGAAATTATTACATATATACTTACTGAAGTCCTGATGACTACCTTGATTCACATTAGTATTTAAATTTGGTTTGTAATGAAACTCTCGACGATTATCTTCAATCGTATCTTCCACACTATTCCCAAGGTCTACTTTAGTTGGTTTATGGGCGACTTTGTTGCGGTTATTCGAAACAGTTGGACTAGGAGGTTTAATTTCTGGAGGATTATAAGGACGACTTTTTTCGTGACTGTGTCGTTCCTCCGATGTTTTATCCTTTGTGCCTATAAATGAAATAATTCACAGAAAGATAAGTATTTTCAACATGCTTCAAAACGAAAGAATGGATAAACTAATGAATCGGAACAACTATTTAAAAAATACACATTTCAATGAACTTGACAACGTAATGGCCTTCTCCTTAGTAATAGTATAATAACAAGTGTTCTCAATGTATCTTAATTATAATCCCTTTTTTCTCTTTCGTACATTTCAGGGCTGCGGTAACCCAGTGGTCAAGGTATCGGATCATGGCAGGCATATCATGAGTTTCAGCCTAGTACCACTAAAGACACGCTGTGTAGGGGAGTGATGCACGTTAAATCTGTCGAGAGCTCAAACATCCTCCAGTTGGCGTGGTAGTTAGGAGAAGGGGGTGGCACCTCAGGTGTCGTCCTTGTCACTTGACCTTTTTCCAAAATTATGAGATACGTCGCAAAAAGCCCTCGTGAATAGGTTGTTAAGTCCCCCTTAGAACGTTTGAGGCATCTCGGAATGTGATCCGGTAAAGTTGGATGGTCATAGCATTTTTTACAAGTAGGGTGGATTCTTCTGCCACTATCATAGGAAAGACATATCAAGTGGCCACTTGTTAGTCTAGCTAGAGCAATCTGGGAGACATGGTCATATTTGATTTCCAGCAGAAAAACAGGAGATGTTCCTGGGTACCATTGGTGAGCAAGTGGAATACGCCATATTAAATTTAGTTTAGATCTTGAACTAGAGTACAGATAAGTAAGTAAAATGCCAGTAACCGTTTCATTCTCACTACCCTTTTTGGTTAGTCTATTTGCTATCTCATTATCTCTAATGTTACCATGTGACAAGACATTATGTTAATCTTTATTGTTTTTATTTACACCCTTAATGGAAACTGAAACCTCAGTTCTCAAAAGAGTGTCATGATATCTAATTTTTGTAGGGAGAAGACGCAATATTGAATCTACGAATCCGGAAAAAATGGTTTGCAAAAATTAACTCACGGGATTTTAGGATATTTTAGAAGTTTCTTAAACCTGAAAGCCGAAGGTCTTAGGGTAGAGAAGATTTTCATTCACCCTAAGTTTCGCTCATGAGTTCAGTTGTGTTGGCGCTGTAATGTGTGTGTTTTGGGAATACATTTTTCCTATATAAACATGTGTTTTCTAATAAATAGTTATTGTGAATAACAATTTTTCCAGAATCCTTCCAAAACATCGAAATTGACACTCAAGTCACCCAAGACCTTACAGGAATATATTTTAAATTTTCTTTAAATATTTTAAAAAAATTTAATGAACAATAAATTTATTTTTAAATAACACTCTTACTTCTTTAATTTCTTTTAAATAAAGTTTTTTTAAAAGAATTTCTAATGGGCTGTGGGTTGGAGTTTTCCATTACAGACCTAGAACATTCCCCGGAAGCTGGTATTTCTTTTTAGTGCGGCAGAATATAAGCGGATGCCAATCGCCACAGATAATTTTGACTCCCAGTTTCCTCTCTAGAGGGAGGCACCTGAGCTATGACGATGCGAACTTGTACAAGGATTTAATTTTGCCGAGAGCACCCAAGTCAAACAGACACTCTAGGGATATTACGACATGGCCGCTGTTGATTTTTTGCATCATGAAAATCCATCGGCTTGGGCAGGGGTCGAACCCGCAATCTTGGGTGCAGAAGGCCAACGATAAACCAACCACGCCACCCCGCCGATCCGGCGCTTCTCAGACATTAAAACTTAACCCGTTTATCAATTTTTAAATAAAGTGTGCTCACACATGTCCAAGTTTAAATGACAAATTATATAGTCCGAAATTTTAATCAATATACTAAGACTTAAAAGGAGGGTATAACGTAGTAAGACATAGAACTATAGAGTTGTAACTTTTGTCACGTTTCACCTGTAAATGTGGGAAGCAGATTCTCCACTGTTCTCTCTTCATCCAATTTAGGTGGCTGAATCTGTGGTAGATGCTTTACAGTTATAAAAATGTCTTCCTTAGAAAATCCAAAAACACAAGTATATTTGCCACTGTCTTTTAAAGATGCCTTTCTTATACGCAGAGCACCTTTCATGGAGACTTTCAAACGCTTAGAAGATTCAATCTGAAAAAGAATAATGCAATCTCTTACGATAAATTCGATAATATCCCTTTATGGTAAGAAGAATGTCGGCTGCTGCGAAGTCAGTCTTACCTGTTCATTATCTTTGTACCATATAATACTTGTCTTATTGGAATTCCTACTGGGACACCGGATCTTGAGATTAGTTCCAGCGAATACCACTGCTTTTCCACCGACTTTTAAGAAGACAGTTTTCTGCGGCTGCTGCTGAACGTAGCTTAAGTGGGAAGGAACGATGTCATTTTCGGAAGGGCAAGGTTTGGTGTTGCATACTTTCTGGGTTTTGGGTCGGTGCTTGGAACATTGGGAAGGGGCCAGTTCAACCACTTGACCAAAAGCCTTTTCTTTCATGCATCGGATCTTTCGAACCTTCTCGCCTCCACCGCAACTTGTTGAACACTGCATGAAAAATTACCACATCTTAAAAGGAAAGCTCATTTCAAATATACCACAAATTAATGCAAGCCTATAGGATGCTGCTTTTCAAGTTTCTTTTATATGTTTTCTCGTTAAAAGAACATGATAAACAGGAAGAAACACGATAGCTTAGACTAGAGCAGGGGTGTGTGAATAGCGGCTTGCGAAGAGCCGTTTCTGCGGCCCTCCAATATAGAACTCACCTTGAACAAAGATTTATTTCCTGTGCACCACCTAAGATTGGAGTTGTATTTTCCACAAGGAAGACTAGTGCTGTGCATTGTGCGATTTACAGTCAGTCTTTTACCCCTTACATTATAATGCTTTCATTCGGTTTCTCAACCAGTGTATTTACGATTAAAAATTTTAAAAAATGATAGGAGATTATTTCATTAGCAAAAGAAAATTTGAAGTATGAACTAAACGAATATGGGCGGCAAGTTTAATTGAACAATAAAATTCTGAATATAAAGTGAGTGGCTGCTTGTAGCTGTGTTTGTGTTTTTTCTTAAAAAAATTAAAACTAAAAGAATAAAAAACATAGCCTTGATTTTCGCAAATACAAAATTTAGGCAACTTCTATTACTTCACATCCAAACCTGTGAAAAGCATTTATAGCAAAAAACAAAATATATACAAATATTAATTTAATTTTTGAATTAAATCGAAAAAGTTTTAAAATTAAGATGCATTCGAGCTAAAGTAATACATACTTATATATATTAATGAACGCAAGAAAATTTTCCAATAATATGGTAAAATGTATACATATATGTAATATAACTAGAACTTTTTTTTCTTAAACTTACAAAAGATTTCATTAAACTGAAAGGATGTTATTTTTACCACTAATCTCATACTAAAAAAATAACTACCATTTTTATAATATCCTACATACGACCAAAATACTAAAATCTTAAAATAGCACAAAAGAATTTGAAAAAGGAGATATAATTGATTTCAGCTATTTGAATAGTATGAAGGTTTGTGTAGATGAAATCGTGAATTTTGATAACATGGAAAACGTGAATTTCAAAATAAATCTTTCAAATGTGTTTAAACATATTGTATCAAACTTAATTCTACTTTTTCAAGAAAATTAACGCTAACATTTTGAAAATAAATTCCCCCTTCATTTTTAACAAAATGTTTCGAAATATTTTCTATATATCGAGTAAAAGAGCAAATATTGTATAAATTTTTTAAAAAATTGCAAAAATGTAACAACTGCACCATTAAAAATCACAGACACTCATCCTTCTTTACACACATTGTAATACATTTTAACAAAAATGAGAATGTTCAATTTTGACGGCGAATCTTTCACTTAAAACTCTAATCATCAAAGCCCAATTCTAACCAAATAAGGAGAAAAGCTGACACCTAGCGAATCCCTCGTTTTCGTCTCTTTTCTCAACGTTGATTACGATCATTAGCCTAATAGGAACTTACTTTGGACCATGGATCCACCTTCCATCTTGATGGGCACTCGAAAACATTGCAAAACTGTTTCTCCAGTGGTGGCGGCTGCGGGCAATTGTCATTACTAACAACTAGAGTGCTGGCAGGACCTCTAAGTACCTCATGGATACACTGCACTTTCCGTGTCATTTCGCCTCCTCCACAAGGCTTGGAACATGGGCTGAAGTCTGAAATGTTCCATCTGTAGGAAATGTAAAAATGGAATTAATACTTGAAATGTTTATTCTGAAAACGGTTGACGGTATTTGAAATGAATAAACAAATGCGTACTCGACCCACAGGAAAGTGCCATGTACAATGATTTTCGATTTAGCAAAATATTTCTTTTTTTTTTAAAAAAAAAAATATTTTTATTCTTGTAGTACATCAGGAATTATATTTAAATTCCTGAGGCATACTTATAGACTCTATTTTGACCATTTATAGAATAGTCAGTTTTTTAAAATGTTTTTATTGATTCGCTTTCTTGTATGTCTGCCAGGGTGGAATTTTGTTATTTGGACCACATAAAAATGTAAAAAAGAAAAGAGAGAGATACAGAGAAGAAAAGACATTTTTTAGTCCATTATAAAAACATGGTACATTAAATTTTTAAAAGTTTAATTGTTAAATAGATTAATTTATGATTATACGCACGATATATTTAGGCTTCAGGCTTTTTCAATCTTGTTTCATCTTCGACCAATTTTCATGCACTATTATACATAAATTTTTCAGAAGGGGAAGGATGGAATCTCATAAACCAAGCTCAATGTTACTTAATCACCCTAAGTCGGTGATAGCTTCCAAGAAACATAATCGTTTTCAATTTTCATCAACTGACCTTATATACATATATATTAGTTTTTTGTTCTTGGTTTTCGATTAAATAGTTAAAAGGTGGCTAATATTTTGTGAAGGTCTCCTAGGACCTCACTTTGAGAACGAGAATAAATAGGAGTCATGTAAGAACCAGTAGCCATTTTTATAAACAACTTTCTTTATTTGGTTATCTTATCCAAATAGAATCAAAGACTTATTAACAAATTTATTTAAATAGTAATATGAGGTTTTAAAGATAATATCCTTTAAATTAACTTAATTAATGATCTCATTAGTTAAACATTAAATAACGATCACGCAGAGATTACCACGATAAGAGATCCCAGAATTATATTTAATAATGTTCTTATTGAACATTTAACTTTAATCTCACTCCTAAAACTTTAATGAGATTTTAAATACAAATCAATAGTTACCACTCGGAATCTCAATTCTTGAGATTAAATATCTCTAACAAGAAATCTTCAATTTAAATCCACGATAACTTTCTGCTTCAATCTCTATCTCCTACTGCTCTAACTTTACTATTTCGTTTGACTTAAATACTTAATCTAATCTGCATAACAAGGAATCCTGTCCGCTTTTTGGAGTTGATTGGAAATAGGTAGGGAATTAAATTTCCCTAAAAAGGTTGACTCAGAAGGTTAGTGATAAAGTTCCGTATAGATTCGTCACAATTTAAATATAACAGAAATTTCATGTAAATACTCATAATGTAATTATTAAACAGAACAATATATACATTTTTTGCTTATGAACATATATTTTCACAACATTTATTTACATGGCAATTAATTTTAGAGTTTTATTTTAATGCTTCCTTAAAAAACAAAAATAATTTAAATGTTTTCATAATTTTATTTGAAAATAATTTCACTAACAATTTAAAATGTTTTACAGCATACGTACTGTTCTCAATAATCATATGTGTTTCGCTTTAGGAACCATGAAAAAATTACTCTTTAATGGTTTTAGAACTATACTCTACGTTTGTAATACACTACGTGCTCTTTTTTTTTTAAAAAAAAATCTTAGTATTGCTCAGTTATATTAATGCATATATATATATATATATATATATATATATATATATATATATATATATATATATATATATATATAATTCCTATTACATATATATTAATTCCCATTAATTTATTCTTTAACATGTTTTTAATTTGTAATGGTCCTGGCCATTATGATTCGCATGTAAATAATAACTAGCTACCCGCCTAACAGGAATCTTTTAAGCTAAATCTATCCACCAATAAGCAAGTTTATATAAATACCGAATTCTGGAAAACCCGCCCTCTTTGCGCTTTGTCTTCATCATGTCTTAATCAACTGCAGCTAGTGTATGTGTTATTTGTGTTTTGTGTCTTCTTGTCTGCTTCACTTATTGTCGGAACGCTACTGGATTACCAAACTACCAAAGAATGCTTCCTCGTCAAAATCACCAAATGAAACATCAAGAATCTAAAACATGTTTTCGTTAAAGAATTCTTTACACTCACCGAATTATAGCACTTAAATTGTTATTATATATTTATATATAATAAAACGATAATTTTAGGGTATAAAAAACGCTACTTTTAATTATTTGTATAAGATAAAATGACAGGTTACAATGCACACTGAATCTGCTGGGTAATATCTAATTTTCAGTTGCTTGGAATATTGATAATTAAAGAACATAAGAAAGAAAGTATCTCTTTAAAAATTAAATTCAAATTAAATTTTATAAATATTTTTTAACAAAAAATAATTTCAGAATCATAATAATTGGAATTTCTAATTTTTAATTGTAATTTGTCAGCCAGACCAAGAGAAATATTATGAAGACTTTAAATACATATTTTCTACGAAAATATATTTTATTGACATAAAACATGATTCAAAAAGATGAAATGTAAAGTATCATTAAGTTTCGTTCCTATTTAACTTGCATTTGACCTCATTATTCCATACATTTTATTTTTACCGGAACAAATCTCGACCTTCAAATCTCCTTCCACAAAACTTAAACCAATCCCATTCAGCCACCACGGCCTCGGGAATCGATTCCTCAAAAATTAATTTATTTGTAGGCCGAAATACTAGTTATATAAAAAAATTTAAATGGACTATAGAATTTTTCGATATTTATTACTTACGTTATATTTAAACAAGTGGATTTCAACTGATTTAAACACTGAATTCTTTACAAATTTTTTTTCATTAAAATTGAGCGACTCAAGCGTTATTTTTAAGATATCTTTCATTAATTTTACAAATATTATTTTTCCACATACATAAATATGAGATTATTAAATACCTTGGAGGACATGGGTGATCGTTACAAAACTGAGTTTTGGCTTCTGGTTTCTTAGTGATGTCACACTGAGTTGCTTTCACCACAGCTTGGTCATGATCTCGAACGCACTGGATAATGGATTCTTGCGTTCCTAGGAAAGAATAAATAAATGTTTCTGGAGTATAAAAAAAATGTATCTCTTATTTGAAATATGATCTGATTTGAGAGTTGTGATGCACTCGATAACGTTCCAAATAAATAAATTGCATTTTTCGCTGCATCGTAAAATTCTGATACTACTCCCCATTTTCATCAATGGAAAGATCTTTTAAAACTTCGGAATAGAGCCCTGAGGGTTCAATTTTTAGTAAAAATTACCATTGTGACGATTTGGGAAAATTGATGAGTATCGTGAGATTTAAGAAATTAGATTATTGATTTATAACGCATTAACTGTTATTAATTAAACTATTTACTTTTTGATACAAGTTATTCAAATTACTGATCATTTCAATTCCACAGAATATGTTATTGGTGATGAAGGAGGAAATAAAACATCTGTTTTCGAATGTTTCAAGCAGTCTCCACTGTCTTAAGATGGGGGTGGTCCCTTCTTACACCACAAATTTCACTCGAGGTTCGGCTCACAAGTGGAGTGTTGTTTCTCTCATGGCCTTCGGTTGTCAGATGAAAAGACCCCGCAATATTGTATGGGTGCACGCGTGGATATGAACGGCGTAGTGCAATCTGCAAAGGAAAGACGCTGCGAAGCGGGAAAACGTTACACCAAATATTCTCAGAAGAAATCTAAACTTCTCAAGAGGAAGTTTGAATTTATGAGAAAATACCTTTAAGCAGATATCTTTTAAAAAAATTTATCCTTAAAAACTTAATTCAGTTAAATAAGAGTCAAGTTGAAATGAAAGCACAGCGATGAAAATCCCTGATGGAAGGTAGAAGATAGGGTTCTAGAATGGTGTCAATGTATTTTCTGACATTTAGTGTCCCCTCGATGATATGAAGGGAACCGATACCATCCGCAGATATGCGTGACCAAATCATAAAACTATGTGGGTACTTCATAGTTTCCTGGATGCAGTCAGGATGTAGCAATTCTCGTATTCTGCGTCTTAAATATTTCCGGCCATCACTACCGAATAGCGAAATTTCAGATTCATCCCTCCATATAATTGTGACCACTAGTCATTTGTCCAATTAATGTATTCCTTTGACCACTGCAGTATTTTTTAGTGGTGTTGTAAATTGAGATAATGCTTTTTTCGCGAAATTCTACCTTTGAGTATACCATATGCTAATTGTCTCCTGATTGTTTTTGAACTGACGGAAACAACATCATCATTCAGATAACTTCTGATGACATTCTTTTATCTTCGAGGTTAAGTAGTTTTGTTCTTCTGTCATTAATAGATATGGGGCAACTTTCTCGGCCTCTTCTTACTTTGTGTTTTATTAAATTTGTCACCTGACATCTTAAACAAAACTTTCATTCTTCAGATGTAGTCACTGTCCTGCAGTTTTAACATGGGAAAGACCACTTTCTCGTCACACATCTTTTTCTAGGTGTCCAGTCTACTCTTTTATTTGATGTCATTGCTTTTTGACCAAATGTGATTGTTGTTCTGGCCAGGAAACAGTCCTGACCTCAATTCAATTGAAAACTTATGCAACCGTTTGGAGACTCTAGTTAGAATGAGGTACCCATGAAATAAAAAGAAGTTAATTGAGGATTAATTGTTTTCTGGCGTCATGTAATAACGAAGGAAGAGCTTAAAACTATTTTCAGCTCAATGAAGCATCTACGTGAAGCTGTAATAAAAAATATAGGCTACCCCACTATGCACTGATAACTCACAGGTATCATCAGTCTATAATGAATATCGAAAGTTATTGTCCCATAACTTTTTTTTCGTTGCAAAGATTTGAGTTTTGTTTTTTGTATTGAATTTAGTATTGGATTCTTTTTAAAATGATATAAAATATTTTGCATTTTGTGCAACGTAGCATTTTCTATAAGAATGCAAACTTAAAAAAACGTAACAATTTTAAAACGTGTCCATAATTTTGGCCACCGCTATACTTTTCCAACAATGAAATTTTAAACGAAATATCAAAATAACTAAAAACCTGTGTGTGGCTTTTATTGTATGACAAAAATAATTTGAATAAATACACACACAAAAAAAACTTTAACGAAAATGATAGTAATTAAAAGAGTAACCATTGAAGAGCCCTTGATTTAAAACCCCCAAAACACTAAAGGCAAAGATAAAAATCTATTTTTAATTACCAAGCATAGATAATTGCTTATATTATTTTTAAATTCTTCCCATAAGTTTTTTGAAATTGAAATGCTTATAAGCTTCTTAAAAAGAGACAAATACAGAAGTGAACGAGAAGTTATGTATTATGAGGGAAGAAGTTCCTCAAGATTTATTTTTAGTAGATGATAATTAAGTAAGATTAGTTATTGTCGAATATATATGCTCATGTGTCTTTCATTGTGTGTTTTTCCTACTGTCTATGTGTTTTTCGAATGTGATTGTTGGATGTTATCTCTTGTTTGTAGAGAATAAGACTATATATATAAAAGAAATATGTATTATTTATCAAAAACAAGAAATAATAAATAAAGAACATAACAAGAAATAGCATAATAAAAATATAAAAGCTGAACATGAAGAACAAAATTATAGAGAAATAAAAGAACTACAAAAAAGCAGAACCTAGCGAGTCAGAAAGCAATTTCGGATTTAGGACCGAATAAGTGGGGTTAAACTAGTTTAAAGGCGCCAACCTTCCCCCTTTGCAACTCGGTAGGAAAACCAAATAAAATAAAATATACAAAACTTCAGAGTATGGATAACTCAGAGAGCATGATAAAACCAATCACTACTATTATGTAACAAACTCTCCCAAAACTCTTAATGCAGAAAAAATCACGAAATCACAAAATAATTATGTAAGAAAAGTAGAAAAATGCCAAAATAATTAAATAAGAAAAGTATCATTCAAAAATTAATTTAACAAAATTTCTTTACTCACAAAACTTTTACGAAGAGAAACAAGCGTCTTGCCATTAATGAAAGTCAATTATTCACTAAGTTAAAAAATTCGAAAATACATAACCACATCTTTTGAGCTGACTTTTATACCCAGCCAGAAAAGACAAGTATAAAATGACGACAATCAAAAATGGTAAAATTTGAATTGGTTGATTGTCAAAAATGTAAATTTGCTAGGCTATAATTTGGTTGGTTGTCAACAATGTGTAAGATGTTCAAGATGTGTGTGGAAAAAATGTAAACTGTGATATGAGTGTTATGATATAATCTTCACAGCAAGACCACTAACATGCTGACTTTGAAAACCTATTGTTGTGTGGTGGATTTGGAATTCGAAGTAGCAAGCCGGTTAATGTATTTGTGATGAATATAAGATCTCAAGAAATTAAAAGGGTATTCATGATCTAAACAACATTGAAAAATTTTTTTAATATTATTGTATTTATCTATTTTGTGGGTAGTTCTAAAAAAAAAATCAAAATGATATTTCTGTAAATTGATATATGTAAATTACTGTTCCATACGGAATTTTAATTATATGGAACTTAAACGAATCTCTTTTGTCAAAAATGTTACTGACTACAATATTGTTAATAAGATGTAAGTCTAAATCCAAGAATTCTACCCTATTAGAGTTGAAGTTAGTTTTAAGGAGCTTGAGATAATCAGGGTAGAATGTAATATTTGGTTTGTATTCACTATTTTTACCAAAAATTATTATATCATCTATATAACGATAAATTAAGTAAGAATCATTTACAACATGATCTATTTCAAAAAAATGTAAATATAGGTTCGCTAAACAATTACTAGCTGGACCACCCTGAGGTAATCCTTTGATCTGTTTATAAAGATTCTGATCAAATGTAATGAAATTTTCTTTTAATACGAGGTTAACAAGAATATCAAATTTTTCTTTTTCATTGAAGTATATAATTCATATTTATCATAAATTAACTGTAGAACCTTAATCATATCGTCAATATCTATAGAATTAAAAGGTCCTCGAAATCAAAACCATGCATAGAAAAATCATCATATCCTTAGTAACTCTAGCAATCTCTAAGCTATTTTTAATAATTGCCGTGTTTTGTAAATTATCAATTAGATTTTGAAGAAGAGATTGTAAGATCTTCCCAGACTTCGTGATATATGTATTGTATCCATTAGTGATACTACGGAATTTTATAGGGCTTTTATGAAATTTTGGTGTTAAAAAAATACTTGGATATTTAATATTATTTAGATGTGGATATTCAGTCTTTTGTTAAAAGCTAAAAGACGATTATCATCTTCTCTATTATTGTGAATTGATTTTTGAAATGAATTATTATTTAAAATGTGGTTACTTAATAATTTACTGTAAAAATATTTACAAATTATGGCATAATTAGCAGAGACCTTATCAACATATGTAATAACGAAGTCATTTTGGATATTTACTATTGATGATTTAAGATCTTTATACATAATTTCATTTTCAACAGTAAAATCTAATTCCTGAATTTCTGTTGTTACATAAGATCTAAATTGATTGAATGCTTCAATCGGCATTCCGTATTTAATTGCCATTTTAAGGTAGAATTTATCTAAATCTTTTATGATTTGTTTCATAACGTTAGATTTATTTTTTGTGATCATCAGTCTAAAACCGGTACCTTTTTCCATAAAATTTCTTAACAAATCATCTTTCACGATGCTAAGGTCTCCTGTGACAACGTGCTGATGATAATCATCAATATAGTCTCGATATAGATTGCATCTACATGATTCCAAACTTAGAAGCTCCGAGATTTGATTATAATTAAATATAAATCTACCTAATTTCTTGTTGTATTTGAAAGCCTTTTTAATAATAATAATATTTTTAATAGGAAAAAAGGATTGATATTTTTGAAATATACTTGAAAAATTAATTTTGTTAAAGGATTTATTCATAAATAATAATGTACAATATTCTGTAGAGTAATTTTCACTTGCATCTAATTTAATATTCATTTTTGTACTAAATAGTTATTAAGGTCTCGAATCATATGCATACCATGAGAATCACGAAATTTATATCTGCTTAAAATATCTGTCATAATTTTAATTTCAGTTTTATTCAAGCCAAACATAAACGATTTAATTAAGCCTGTGTTGTAGTTATCATCAAATTTAACAGCTAATTCTAACAAAGAATTCTTGAGGGTTGACATGTCTCTAGTAACTCTTTTTCTGCGTTTAGCTTTTGAAATTCTCGCTAAACGAATATTATTACTATTATCAATAAATTTATTAAAATTCGGAATATATAATGAATTCTCGGATTTTTGTTTAAAAGCTAATAAGACACTTTCACCTTTCCATATAACATTCAAACCATAAGGATAATATCATCTAAATGAATGTATAAAAAAGTTTTCGAACCATAATCTTTGTTTAATATTTGGCACTATTCTAAGTATATGTACAGTTATGTTATTGAATCCATGTTTATGAAAGTGTCCTATCTCAATCTTAGCCTGGTTATTGTTGCAATCAAATTTCCTTGTATCAGACCTATGCTGATTCAATCTAATATTGATAGTCTGACCTATATAAGCGAATTTACATATGTTGCATGTCATTTTGTAAATATATATATATATATATATATATATTAAAGGAAATATAAATATATAAAAATTGAAATAATTACCCATAGAATTCTTTTGTTTCTCATATTAATGTAAAGATATTCTATTCTGAAAATCAAATTAAGTGTGGGTGGATATTAATACTTACTTTTAAAAAAATCTTTAGCGAACTATTTGAAATAGCTGAAGAATAATTTTATAGTAATTAAGCCATATTTCCCCCCCTTTATTTCAGATATCAAAATAATTTCATAATTTAGCCCTTAATGGGAGAAGTAAACGGCATTTTAAAAGAAATTTATACAGCATTTTGAACAAATTTTCTTTCAATTGAAAAAATCTAATTTTTGCTAGCAAAATGTATGTAACTTACATTCTGTTCAATATTTTCAAAAAATATATTATTAAGTATAAGCAATAACTCTTATGAGAAATAATTAATGAAAATATTTTTATAAAATGTTATAATTTTCAATTTATATTTTTTCATAAATTTTTTAAACAATTTTTAAAGCCCTTTATACATCATAATTATTTACAAACCACATTTAAAATATATTTCTATACATTAAAATTAAGCAATTTATTACGTAATATAATTTTGTATTCTGCACATTAATCTATTTAACCCTCCGTCGGGCGAAGTAAACTGGTTCTTTTTCGTATAATTTGGGTTTATTTGCTTTTCTTTGACCTTACCTAAGGCGGCCCTTGGTAAGGCCTAAGGTAGCGATTCTCAACCTGCGCCCCCAGCCTTTTTAAGTGGCCCGGTCATGGCCCATTGCTCTCTGAGAAATTTACTTACTTATGAACATCGTATTAAAAATTTGGAGGGAAATTCTTTGTCAAGAAATCAAATATATATCAATTTTGCATTTTGCTGTCTGTGTCGTACGGGTGCGAATTGATATTCTTTTTCTATTTGGAACGGTTATGGTTAGTGATAACAAATAACAGTGGAGTAGAGACAATTTTATGGGTGGAACTAATATTTAACTATCTTTTTTATCTTGCAAACAAAAAATATTCGAAGAAAATATATCGTTTCAAGACGATTGGTAGGTTGGTTATTTTGTAGGGAAAAACTAATATGGATCAGAAACTGATTCGTCACGAGAGTGCTGTATTTTAAAAGATACCAATAAACAGGGATCATTCAATGACACTTTTTCTCGAAGATCTCTTTCAAAAGGTGATAAATAGGCTTTTCTTGAATAATCTTTGAAACAGCAACAAAGTGTTTTGTCAGTGGTACTATCACAGCGATAACAGACAATCTATGAAGTTTGTTATGTTATTGGTAATCATGTGAAACTGTTAACTGGTACAGAAATTGCGAAGGGGTATTTCCTAATTGCTTCCAATTTAGTGTTAGTGACAAAAATAAAAAATAATAATTAAAAAAAGCAAAATAGGAGTTATAATATTTTGATCAATTTTCCACAGTTTAAATTTCCAATGTTATCTTGGTCTTAAAGCATTTCTCCCTCATATCCTCATGTGGCGGCCAGCGTGAAATAACTAACATATGTACGCGGCCCATCAGAAAAAAAGGTTGAGTACCCCTGGTTTTAATGAATTCAGTTTTGAATTAAAATTGATTAAGGGGTGCGTGTGGGGGGGGATCAGTGGTCTCTCAGGCCGAGGGCGCCTAATTCTGTTTCGTTCAGAGCTGCGTCCAGCAAAGATTTGTCAACTAACAATAAAAAAAATAACAATAACTTTAACAATAACTTTGTCAACTTTAAAAAAAACTAACAATATATTTTAACTGCATTACAAATATCACATTTTATATTTAAACGATAACGATCCAAAGCTGAAACTTTGAAACTAACAAAATGATTCGAATAAAATTAAAGAGCAAAACAGATCTTTAAGATCGATGAAAATTTATTGTGAAAAACAATCCTTAAAATACAGAATAAAGCACTAAAATTCGCACAATAAATCCCAGAAGGTTTTCACGCCTTCTACAGCGTCCAGACACAATTATCAGTGTCTAAAAACACAAGTGCATAATGCAAAACATCATCGGTAAGCATTCTTTGATTCCTCTTCAATAACCGAAATAATACTGACTCAGTTTCAGCGAACGATTGCTATTTATAATCTGAGCGACTAACTTCGAGCACTTGCTAGAACAATCTGCTTACGTCATCGATCGCGATGTTATAGATTTCTCTAGTAATTTCTAGAAGCATCCATGCTGTCACCAAAAATGCTCGTCAAGTTTCGAGTGAAACGCCATTATAATGTAAGTGGCGGCGTTACTTGCGAATATTACGGCTTTCATCATAGAATAAATACAACAGAAAGTAATATTAACGTATTAAACATCCAGATATAAATAGTTTACACTAACTTAAAATAAAATTAAGTATTCATTATACAAAATTCGTAACAGTATGTTATGTTAATAATGCTCAATTCTAATGTAATTAATACAACTTTTTTTCATAATTTGGAAATAAAACGTATTTATTCAGAAAAACGACCATTTTATCAGAAAAATCAATTCATTAACGAAGCGCAAATCGATTTTTTAAAAAGTATTTTAATGCAATAGAAAGGATCAGTTCTACAGCAACAGTTTCACGGAAGAAAACTGTAAAATGAGGGCAATAATGTCCCACTCGATAATTATGTTGCATAATTTATGCACCACAGAATTAAAGGGGGAAAAAAGTTTTCTAAGATGCACCCTCAGTATTGCGAGCACGTAGTAACTGCCCAAATTACCCAAATGACGGTAATGAAAAACTCCGTCTTTCAGAACTGTTAAAAAAAAATCATTGTCAAGTAAAATTAGATACAAACTTGTAGCGGAAAATGAGCAAAAGTGAATTAAACAACGGTTCGAGTCTAATTCAAATTTTGGGAATATATCTATGATTCTTTTTTTCTGAATAAGTACCCTGGAATAATTCTTTCTAAGAATAAATTTGTGTTTATTTAAAAGAACTGTATGAATACAGTTGAATTGAATTGAATTAACATTGATATTGAATTATTTATACAGATGATAAATTCTTTTAGAAATAAATTTGATGTAACTTACAATAGTTAGTTTGATATTATTTAATTTAAATTTGATGTACTAAATTAGTTCTTCATCCATTTTTTCGGATATTCATACCTTAACAACTGATGTTTCATGAAAGATATGAGAAAAAAATACTTGTTATTTTCTTTCTTACCTATTTTTCAGTCAATTACTACTTATTTTGAACGAAATACTTTGAAATTTTTAATTATTATATTCATTGTTGACCATATTTACTCATTTTTAAAGGATGTATTTTTGCACTTATATATTAATTTTTCTGAAACGAATACCTATCGTTTCAATTATAAAATTTATTGCTAATCCATCTTTCACTATTTAACTATAATGAAAATAACTTTAATGATCACACACACACCACAAAAATATTGAATCATAATGTACTACTTGAAATACTTAAAGTTTAACACATGTAGAAAAAAATTTCACAATCTCCATGTAACAACTACCCCATAATCGTACATGAACTAACCGAAAAATGGCATTTATGATTCTTTTTCTCAGAGTGGTACTGCTAATTTTATGAAATTAAATACTAGTACAAAGCTATATTTTTTCTCCTTATAGTTTATCTTCGAGGAGTTGTGTTCCAAGATATTCTCCTGAATATTTTATTTAAAAAAAAAACAGCTTATTGTATTACAATAAAGTTGACGTAAACTTATTTAGAATGAGTGCACAAATTCCGTGAGATAATATTGAGAGAGTTTCGTGTTATTTCTACTCCAGCATTAATTCCAATAAATAACTTAAATGAACTATTGGTAATCTGGGTACTTTTTGAAACACAATTAAGAACTGCAAGACGGTACAACTCAAACAAGATTACATTATAGATAGAGTTCATGAAACTAAGGTCTAGAATTTCAATATAATTTGAGAATATGCGTGAAACTCTTTTAATAGATTATTCTCTTGTATTACTCGATTATAGAAATCTGGACAAGATTTAAAAGCCATACAGCTGTAGAAAAAATGATTGGAAACAGCGATAACTCGCACTATTTGACAGCTTACTATGGCTCCTTATAGCCACCTGGACTCGAAGAGGTAGCTATATATAAAAAAAAGAAGCAACGTAGTTAATTTAGATTTGAATATAAATCAGAATATGTAATATATCGTAAATATACAATATATATGTTCTATGAAATATTATTTTAATATATGTATTAACGTTGGAAATTATTCTCTTTTTCATACTATTATATCGTCTGCTTTAATTTTATAATTTATATAAAAATGTAATATTTCTTACTCTTTATTTTATTTACTGATATTTAATCGTTTAGTATTATAAGTTTTGTTGCAAACGTTGGCATCGTTTTTGTCATGAATCTCGATGTGAGAATTCGGCAGTTGGCAATTAAAATTCTTATTTATATGTGTTATTGAGCTCTTGCTTTTATTAATTGATTTAGATTTTATATTGAGAACATTATATTGAATATTCTTAAGTGTAAATACGTATTTTTGTTTGTTACATCCTAGATTTAATCAAAAAGTTTGTTCTGTTTCGAATTGATTATTTGTATCACATTTCGAACACTGAACCATCGAAACCAAAGCGAAAATGGGTCACGACCATTCAGATTTGGTACGGACTTAAACTCAGTCAAATAAAACACAGTTGTGAAAGTTTGATGGACGTCAAATCTGTTACGATTTCGTAGATACAGTATAGAATTATACGCGGGGAGAGTCCAGAATTTATTTATTACATAGCATTTTAAAGTTACAAAGAATATTCGTCGCATCAAAATTACTTTGAATACAGCGCAAAGAAAAAAGAACTGAAATGATATAAGTTTCCTTAAGAGAATAATCAAGAGACAATTGTATGTGTTTAAATTTAATGCTGCATTCTTAAGTTCTAGAAATGTAGCAGCTAAACTAACCATCATCAACTGAAAATAAATGCCACCGAGTAAAAATATTCTCATAAAAACTAAAAAGCAACAGAATAGTCATAAAATATGCAATTACTTCTCGAATAAAATGCCAACTGCCACATCAAATCATTCATAGTCTGGTTTTAATGTTCACCACGTACGTACTTGTAATAACTTTCTGATTTACACCACTTTTATGAGGAACCAGTAAGTGGCGTGCTACCCCCAAAACATGACACGCATCGTAGTAGTGTTTTAAATGATGCTGTCCCTCTCATTCTAGCAGCTTTGAATCAAATCGCTCGGGGAAATAAAAAAAAAGAGACACAGTTAAAAAAAATTGCTTCAGATTAAAAGAAGTGAAAACAATTCGTGATTCTTTGTTGCCTTGGAGATTTAATTAAATTCTCATAATTTTCTTTCCCTTCGTTTTTGATGAAATTTCGTGACTTTTATGCCTTATTGTGACACGTTTTTTTCTTCCTCCTGCCACTTTAGTAGTTGAGGGTGGGGGTTTATTGGAATGTGATGTGATTGGGTGAATGAACTTTTTAATTAAAAATTTTATTTTATGCAAAACTAGTTTTTATGTAACGAAGCTCTATTGTGACACTTAGAAAGATTCAAATATCCACTCAAGTAATCTTTAATGTAATGCAGTATACACATTCCCTAAATTTTAAACCTCTCTAAAAGTATTGCATGTACAAGAATTATCTTCAAATCCTCCACTAAGAAAGCGGAAAATTTTTATTAAACGATCAAGAAAGCGCAAAATTTACACATTACACAATTCAGAATGCGCAAAATTTATATATCAAGCAATTCAGAATGAGAAAAATATATCTAAAAATAATTTTAGAAAGGACTAATGCAAAATTTTAATTGCACGTAATCGCTGGCTTCAAGTAATTTAAATAATGGTTCTCTGATTACTAATCGTGAATGAAAGCACAATTAAAATTTATATGATTTATTACCATTTATATTCTATGTTTTAAAACATACATTTATTTGAAATTGATATCATTATCAGAATGCCTTTAACATGTTCAGTTTTCATTTCATACTTTGTCAAGTTGTCGAAGATATGTGTATTTCCACTTATCACTAATATTAATTTTATGTTTATGTTCTTTCATGGCGATTGAAAAGGAGCAAACTGTATAAGTTAACAGTGATATATGGACGAAAATTCTTAATACAAGACCAAGACCCATCCTTAGATAGTAGCTATGAGGGAGACTAAAATATATGTTAACTAAGAATACTATGTACAATAGCATCCAATCATTAAATATATTGTGTAATCTTCAATACTTCTACATATCATTTGGAACATTTTTGTTATAGTTTCCGAAGATATTTATTTTCATAACCTTCATTGCGGCTAACATTCCTTTGTAAAGAAGTTAATTTTAAATCTTCATAACAAAGGTTCCCTCAATTATATTAGTTATTTAGTATATTTACAAATCTCTAGCGAATGCATCTTCTTTTGGATTATATCTGTGTTCAATTTCTTGAATATATATAGGTATAACAAAATTCGTAAATTATACGTGCGCTTAAAAAACAAAATTATTTCATTAGCCCTTTATCTATCGACGGTACTTACAAGAACCAATCACTTTAAAATTACATAGAATAACCATTTTTACGTATATTCGGACAATACTTAGCAGGAATATTCTTTGAAATTCACTCAGCCAATGTACATGGCAGCACAGGTTCTATAAAGAGTATTTTAGCGGGGAGTGAGTGAATATTAACGTCGCTGTTCAGCTACACGAGGTCTTTTGGCGATGGTCCTAGTAATTTTAAACCACGGGCAAGTGACTAGGACGACACCTTAGCTGGCACCCCCTTGCCTAACAATCACACCAACGGTTTTAGCGGGGAAGGCGAATAGTTTTATAGCAGAAGTTGCGCTTTCAGTTGACGGCGTTTTCAGCGGATTGCAAAGATTATCATTCTTGTCCCGAAAACATAGTTAATGTCAAAATTTAAGTGTCTTATTTTTTTTTCTATGTTAATGAAGACCTTAAAAAACGATTTGACTATTTATTTTAAGTGAACATTGCATATAATTAATTCTACGGTTGAATATCTTTAATTAATTAGCTCTAACGGATTAAATTTCCCGAAGCTGTGTATTTTGTTTATGTATACCACTTAATTTTCAATGCAGTGATCCAAAAAAAAAAAGATATTGCATGAATAAAACTGCAGTAAATCCTAATGCGGTAGATAGAGGGTTAAAGTACTTATTCAAAATTGACTATTATTAAAAAATTCAACAGTTTCTCCTCACATGGGTGGAAAAACTACCTAACGAAACATCTGTAAAATGAAACATTAATTCAAATTGAATTTTGGAACAATTGAATTTAAAAAAAATTCGTCTTCCTTTTTCATTTATTATAATTTATGCTCTAACTAGTAAATTTATCTTAAAGAAAATATTTGAAATTCTTCAAAGAGATTTTTACACTCTATTTTAGTGTTTCTATTATCAAGAAATCAAAACTTAAAAAGTATATTAAATAAGATGGAAACGAATTTTATTGAAGATTCCCTAGAGTTTTATAACGTTTCAGATATATATAAACCTAATTTTGAAACAAAATTAAAGAATATATATTTGAACCAAAATAATTGTTTCTACAAATAGTAGCTTTTTCAAATATAGTTTCCTCCGAAATTACTTGTGCCAGCAGCCAATTAAATTATTTAAAATTTATATAACAAAAATATTTGAAAGGCTCTACCCCCCAAAAAAAAGAGTTTTTCCATTCCAAATATTCCATATTCTTAACACATTGCACCCTTCAAAAGGATGACTTGCAACGTATAATTTAAGGAACTGGAGAGCAACGCAATGTGGTAATAATAGCTATTTATAATATTTTCTTGACCAAGTAAAAATTTTGAATGAATATAAATAAAAAAATTTCATCTTTTTCCCAAATAATATACCTAAATTTGGAAAAATTGTTTTTTAAAAAATGGGCGTGATGTCATAGTTAAAAGATAACTGCAATAACGTATTTCTAGCCAAACAGTTCATGTATTCATGTGACGTCATAGTAACACAATAAAATACAAGCAAGTGTTTTCAGCCAATCAGTTCAACCGTTACACTGTTACCAACTTTTGCTTCTTGCAGAAACTTTCTTTTGCGTATTTGTCAACAATAATGAATGACTAAGTAAGGAAAATGCATTAGATTTAAAAGTATTCGCATAATATAAGAATTTATTTATAATCTTAATAAACTCTTTGATGAAATTTGTTTTCTTGATTCATGAACATTTTTATCCAATCGTACAATTTAAAATTAAACCTAGATTTCACAAATATTACAGCAAGTAGAAGCTTAACATCTGTTTTGAATTCAATGGGGAACACGTTATTGTATTTATCATGTGACCGTTATGAATGTAGCCAATGAGTTCAATTTAGGCGACGTCATAGTCGCTTGATGGTAAAAACCACGTGATTCTAGCCAATCATTTCAAAAACTCATGTGACATAGAAATATGATAAGAGCTATCTTGTGTTTTCAGCGAATCAGTTCATGCGCTTCGTTGTGTTACCAACTTTTACTCTTCGTAGAAAACTTTCTCTTAAAAAGTACATATGTATACAAAATACATTTTATTTAAAAAATATGTGCATGAAATAAGATTTTTTTCCTTATTTTAAAAAATCTTTTGAAGATTTTTTTATAACATTTAAACATCTTTACCCAATTATGAACTTTGAAATTTGACAATAGAACAGCAAGTACGATTAGTTTAAAGTCTGTTTTGAATTTAATGGAGAACACGTGTTTTTCATTATCACGTGACCGTCATGAATTGAGCCCATTCTAATAAGCTCATGCGGTTGATTAATTTATTCACATTGCAAACACATTGAACGCGCCCGGTCAAATATAGAAAAAAATGACTTTCGATTTACATAAAATAAAATGAATAGAATAATAATGCACGTTAATATAGTTAAATATACTTTACTCTCACTCTGCTTTGGGAACAAAAACCTATACATACAAATCATAAAATCTCAAAAGTATAGTATGATGCATGGGTGTGTGGCATGTAGTTCAAAATTTAATTTAATGTGCTACTTCTCATATTCAAGATAGGAGCTTCAAGTATTTACCCATAGATGGCGCCACGCACTGCTATTGCCAATAAATTAAGTTAAGGTTTCGGTTTCGTTGCGTAAATTAGTTCTTTCCCTGCAAGAATTTATTCGAGATCCGTATGTAAACAATACCTTCATCCATATTACATTCAAAGGAATGGTACCATCATAAAACGTTTCTGTACAATATGAATCAAAACTGATAAACTCTGTTGCAGAATCCATTATGAATACTGCAACATTCCATGAAAATCTATTGCCTTTTTAACCCAACATCACTCCCGCGGAAAAAAAGAAAAATAAAAACGAAAGTTCCAAAGACCCAAGGGTGTTTACTTTTTGTTTTTACCGTAAAATTTGTATACAAAAGTTAAAAAGAAAGAAAAGCAGGAAATATACGATATGTTTATTACACACGTAAATTTAGTTTTTCTGTTCTTTTTAAGGGCATTCAGTACGTTGTTTATGCACTCCTTTTAATCTCGTCGTCAGTGAGTGCGATGTTTTCGCTGGATCTTAGTTTTTTTTAAATCTGCATCTTTTTAAAACTAAACATATAGTAGTAAACTTCCCTATTCTTTAAATTCAAAACATTTGGAATTTCTTTTCTATTTTCTCTTATTGTTCCAGCAATAATTTTTTTTTCAAAAGTTAATCTAAAAGTGGATAAGATGTGTACTAGTTGTCTCCTTTAAAATTACGTTCCTCCCAAATATTTTTGTGTCTCTTTAATAAAACATTTATTTTCAATAGTATCTCCTTCTTCTAAATCTGGATCGATTTCAGTAGAGTTGCTGTTATACTCTTCATCATAACCACGAAGATAATTTCTTCTTCATTCATGATGTACTACATCTATTAAATACTGTATCTATTAAAATACTTAAATAACACATTTCTTAATCATAACTACAATAATGCACCATAGCATAAGGAAGATTTAAAACGTATCCATGCATTCAGAACTGTAACGGTGATTCACGAGCAGTGTATGACATAGCCGAAGAGGTGGTATCCAAAAATATATATTTAGAATTCTCTTATAAGCTAAGGCCCCTCAAAGGATATGACCTTACGAGAAACTATCCATTTTCCATAAAAGATTCAGAAGGAACGTTGGGAAAAGTTAGACGATGGGTATGACATACCCTGCGCGAGAAGTGCCGGGTTAAATGTTCAAAAGCATTTATGTTCATTAAATTTCAAGAATTCAATTCCAGTTTTTGTTCCCAAACCCGAATGATCTTCTCCTAAATATTTTAATTTAAGTATCCATCACTAAAATGTACATTAATAATAATAAATAGTAGCAATTATATAGTAAAGTCTAGTAAATAATTAAGTCAGCTACCTGCTTTGCAAGTAGCACTGCAAGGTGTGAAACCGTTGGATCTCCATGAATATGTGACTTCTATTCCAACATGTGATTTATGCTTCTTCCGGTCTTCTGGTTTATTCAAATCGAAAGAGCAAGGACGAGGATAGCAACTTTCAATGCTCACGGGCTTTGTTCCTAAAATAAATCCATAGTTAATTGTTTATAATATAACATATAAATAGAAATTACAGGAAATATATTTTTTAATTCACTAAGGTTAAAATAAAAAATGTTTGCAAAGTTTAACTTACATAATGAAGAAGAAAGCGGGAAAGAAGTTTTCGTAAGTTCTCGTGACCGAAGACGTACGAGTAAAATTATGCATTTAAAATTCCTTCGATTTTTATTGACACATGCGAAAAAATGGAGGTCAAACCAAGTTTAATAACACTGGGCTTATAAGTTTTCATGTGATATGATGTGGAAGTTGAATGATTGTGGGTATATAAGAAAATTTAGTACTCTTAATATATATAATAGACCGACTTTCAGAATAACGGGGATTATTTTTATATTCAATAGCTGACATATAAACTTAATTTTATTTTCAAAAAATATTTTCAATCTTTTTTACCCCCACGGGAACCATGGAATTAACATATACATAATTCAATTTCGGCAACATACTTATGATAGCACAAATTTTAAAACATTTTTAAGATTATTTTCTTATTAACCCCAATGCAATTGTTAATGTCTCCAAATCATATTGTACTTCAAATTATTATAAACCTAGAGGTAAATGGCGCTATTTTTGTGTTTTTCTCAAAAAAAAAAAGTGCGTTTTATTAAATTTATTATAGTCCTCAGCGCGTTGTGTGCGTCTTTTTTCAGAGCTATATGTGTGTGGTGTGAGTAATCAGTTATAAAATTCGTAATAAAAACAATTAACATTAAATAAATAAAAATAATTAATATTTTAAGAAATTAATAAAATTGTGTATAATCAAAATATAATAATTATTTTGTACATATACCACTTTATATACATTATTACTTATATTACTCAAACATTTACAATAACAAAGACATAATCTCTTAAAAAAAGTGATTCATTTTAGTATTATTTCAGATAAATTTTAGATTATAGTAAAAATAATTCAATTCATGATCCATACGAACTCCTGATGTACATAACTATTTAAGGTTATAGTAATTGAAATGAAACAATATAGTAAATCATATGAATTTATGCCAAATGATATTTAGAAAAATATTACTTTCTTAGAAAGTTTATCACCTAATACATACTGTTAGTTCTGTTAATGAACAGCGCCCTCTAGCGGCTTGTAAAGAAAAACGTCAGTGTATGTGTAACAATCACTCCGAGAGGTTGTGTACGGAGTAGAGAGAGAGATTAAAAATATTACAGTCCACTGCGTGTGTTTACTGTGTGTGTGTGTTGAGTCAATTCACATACTGTTTTAATTTAATAATTTCTCAATTACAGCTAAAAAAATTTATCAGTATACCCAAAATACTGTTTACCTAAACGTTTTTGGAAATTTTTTTGGACTAAGGAAGATTTAAAAAAAACAAACAGAAAGCTTTTTAACTGTGGCAAAATTACCTTCTTTTTCATTTAAAAAAATTACAAATAGCTTAAACAAAGAATGGAAAAATTCCACCAATACATTGAACTAATATAAATCATAGAATGAGTTGTAAATGAAAATTATAATAACCGAGAAAAAAAACTTTAATATCGGGGAATATTACTTTTTGATTCCTTTAAAATTAACTGGAAGAATATTTTTTGATTTTTACAAAAGAAATGTTTTAGTTATAATAAATTTAAAAATCTCAATACCTGCATTTACAAACTTTATGTAAACTAAGGATAATTGGAAAAATCATAAAGAATATTCCATATATATTTTTTAATTCGTTGTATATTCCCGAACTGCTTTAAACCTTAAGTGCCAAATAAAAGTTACGCGATTTGTTCCCCAGTGCCACAGGGGGGGGGTCTATTGGGGGGGAGGCACAAGTAAACAAATTTTTCTCTGAAATAAGTAAATCCTTTGCAAACACTGTTTACATTTTATTACATTCCAAAGCTTTTCGGAATAGTTTTATTAATAGCAGCAAAAGAAAGGAATCGTAATTCCATAAGTTGTGTATATACGTCCAGGGTATTCAACGCACCGGTTAAGCGAGGCGTATATATACGCCGGCGGCAGTAAAGGGTTAAAAGAAAAAGCACGTTAAACATTTGTCCATATACAAGTAAAATATTTTTGACATTTGACCTGAAGCATCTATATTTTTCTAGGATTTTCATTTCACATGATTTAAGTCGTAAATTGTTCATTAAAAAAATATATCATTAACATATTGAAAACGGGATTTATACTAAAATAATTCTATTCAATGCTTAGCATAAAGAAAAGAAAAGCACATATTACAGAACTGTTCAAAAATCGATAACTTTATATAGTCAAACAGAATTTTCAAACAAAATAACAATAATACTATTACATACATTCAAAAATATATTTGAAATGCATTCTATAGAATACAAACATTATGACTCAGAGACGATGGCACAAAATACTTCACTTTAAATAAAAAAAAGCGTGTTTACCCTAGAGGAAATTTACCTTGCGCAATTGCACGAAGGAAAAAAATGCAGCCCACTCCAAGTAGAGAATTTTATTTATTGGTTTAAGACACACATTTTTGCTACACTGCAAACACACGATCAATTATTAAATCTTTCCTTTTATGAAAATCTTTCATTTTCTTTGCTTTAAACCAAGTTTGGGAAAACGTGGAACATTTCATACAAAAGGAGACTCTTTGTGGTATGTTGAGGACTTCTACGGTCCAATGAGTATTCTGGAAATCTTTAAATCTTGACTGCTTTGTTCTTCAAGTGCTTAGACTCAACATACAGCCATCGTTTCGAAGCGTATTTTGTATTTTAAGTGCTTGATGATCACTGATGCATTAAATACATACTTAATGGTTGAAAATTAAAGGTGGAAAAAACATCTGTGCATTCTTTACCCCCTCCACCTCTCTAAAAACATTTTCGAAAGAATTTCGTGTTCATTGAAAAGATCTATTCAAACAGTTGTTCGCGGCGAAGTTTTATTCGAGTAAAAACACTCAAGCATATTCTAATTTTTAGATCTGAAATGTGATCCTTACATTCCACAACCTTATTCGTTCAAAAATTCTGTTTGAAGATTTTTTATTCCTCCTCCTATTTCGAGTACTCTCAGAAGTTATTTGTCGTTAGTTAAAAGAGAACATGGCTTCTTGTTTTATTTAGAATTCTTCAAAAGAAAATCACCGTTCTGTAATTCTTGACAAAAATATTATCGTTTGAGGTTGTAGAACATTCCGGTTGAATATGGTGTTTTAAAGAGCCGATGTGGGAAATTTGCCACACAAATTATTTCTTTTATTTTAAAAACTGGAAATTAAATAAAGTAATGTTTTTTTTTTCTTTTGTTTTCTTTTAGTACGAAGAAACGTTCTAAAACGTAGGTTGTAAAATTCTGTCAAAAATGGCGATTCATGCGTAAAAATTAATTCCTTTGAAATGTAGCTCATATTTTCCAACATTATACAATTTAAATACAATTTAATGTTAAAGAGATCATTTCAGCTAACATATTTAAACTAGTCCAAAAAATTCCGTTTCTGAACGCAATTTATGAATGAAAATTTTCATATTCCGGTATAATGAAAAAGATCCAAATAATAATTTCAATGCTCTCTATTTTAAATACTTAAGAAGTTAAATTTATCATTGGTATCTTTATTTATGTATTTCGAATTTCAAGCAAATGAATGTTTTTCATGGCAATTTCAAATTCACAGTCATAAAATGTTTTTTGTAAACATAGGATTTCATTATATTCTATATGTAATGTATTTATTTTTTATAGAAATGTACTGTAGTCCCGACAACTAAAATTTCTGGATATAACTCAAATAATTTTTTAATTAGGTAATTTTATCATCAAAAGAGTTGATTCAGCGACTTATCCGCGCAAATGCCAAACAACAACAGAGGTAGAATAATCTTTTCCTTCATTTATAGATAGGGAAAATATAATCACGGGTATGTTGTTGGAAGGGAAATATTGTTGTTTTTAGAAATGTCGCGTAAACGTTTTTAGGGAATAGTTTCAATCATTCACATTAAAACACACGTAAGCTATTAAGATATTATTTTTCCGTGAATTGCGAAAGATTCTGTTAAATATTACAAGGTCTAATCCTTTTAACGAGGAATAACGAATAAATCTATCATATATGTGATTAAATCAAAATATGAAGACTAATGTTAAAGAATAGGACCCACAAATTCGGAGTATTTTTTCGTATATAAAAGTACTAAAACACTAATATATTTTGGCTTAGCTATCCTGCAGAGAATCACTTATTTTATCATATTACTCACTTTTATCCGAGTTTTGACATATTTTTTATTTTATAAAATGTGATTCGCATTTTTTCTCCTACACCGCAATGCTCAATGACCTATCTCTTTACATGTTAAAAGAAAAAAACGTAGTTATTTATAAAATGTTTTGAAATTTTAAAAGCACTGTTTCATTAACAAATACATGAGTAACAATGTCATAAATTTTTATAAAAATTGAGGCATTTTTTTCGGTTCGAAAATGTGTTCCGCGTTAAATTCACGTTCTCGGACATAAGGCGAAAACAAATGAGACTTGGATTTCGAGTTAGGCATTCGTAATTACGATGTAGAGAAAAAATATATTATATTGAAATCTTAAATTAACACAGACAACCATGCTTAATTTGTCATAAGTGTCTAATTTTTTACACTCTATTTTTTAACTATAATTACTATTCTATATATTTCATTACTTTAATCAACATCTTATTTAACAAAAAAAGTTTCGTCAATAAAAACAACTTCAAGAAAAATAGATTGAAAAGAATATTAAGAATAAATATTGATTTACACATAAAGTTTTCCCAGGACTATTTCATTCAAAATAAAAACGGGGAGAAAATGAAATATTTTGTTACTTACTTTTTTAAACTTTAGAAAAACTTACTCTCTCTCTCTACTGCGATATTTTTTCTAATGTTCGTACTCTAAAATCAGTCGATAACATAAAAACTATATTGGATTTTAGCATCTTGGTTATACCCAACATTTATGAGGAAATCGAAACTGATAAAGTCGCGGATACGAAAAAACATGTACACAAAAACAAGAATATAAAACCAATATTATAAATAGTCAGAACTTACCTGGGCATTCATAATCATGTATAGTGGCTATGGTGCGAGAAAATTCCAAGAATATTTTACAATTCACAGTTCTGTTGCGGAATCCTTGACCACATGTTGTACTACAAGGACCCCATTCCCCAACAACATAGCTGAAAAACCAGTTACATGTATTTAACACCAAAAAAGATAAAAATAAAAGAGATGCGACATTTGTTAGTAAAAAAAATCTTTTGAGAAATTTTCTTAACATTATTGTACAAATATTGCCGCTCGGTTACTGTTTCAAAATAAAGTACAAGTAATATTAAAAAATTCCTACTTGTGTGTGTGTGGACAACAAAGAAAATTTTTATTCTGGTTACTTTTTATTAAATAATTACAATTAATATAAACATGTATATATATATGACAGAATCACAATATTGTGGGAAAATAGAAAGCGATTTTCCTTGCAATCTCCCATTTTCCTTTCTATATAGGGCAGGGGTGGTGAACCTTTATAGGTCCACGTGCCATTTTTTCTACAGAAATATTTAGTGAGGTAGAGACGTGGCTTCAAATAATTTCGACTTCTGATTATTGGAAAAAAATTAAATACTAACAACTCAACTCTATTTACTACGAAAAAATTCCTTTCTGCACTGTATAGTAGTAAATGTTTTAGTTATACCTGTAATTCAAATTATAAAGTAACATTAGTGTGACCTCTGTTGTTGTAGATTAGATGATAAATATCATAGTAGGGTTGTAAGATGTTACTTTTAGCAGAATGTATGCTGAATTGGAATCATCCGCCAAACGGTTTCTAAGTGAGTCTTTAATGTTATTCATCTCTGAAAATAATGACTAGCAGGCATACGTAAATGAAAATATGATTAAAATACCACGAGCCAGCTTCTTCGAGCAGTTAAATGTGTCTGGAATCCATTTTACAGACGATGTTCTACATGAAACGTTTTCAGAACATTAAACACGCATCGCTTTGTCGTCTTTACTAATCATGCCATATTTCTCGATCCACCAAGTTTGAAATTCTCTGTTACATTAATTATTCTACACTTACTGTGTCTTTGTGCTGTACTAGCCATGTTAAATAACGGTTAGAAATCGAAAATATAACACAAATAAACTTTAAAATACAGTAGTGTCAGTGAAATTGACTATGCTATGCGTAGACAAACTTCACAACATTAGCAATTGCAGTCTACGACGTAAATAAGGCAAGACTATAACAAACGAGTGTTCTTTCTGCCACATCGCGACCAATCGCTCGCGTTTGATCGTAATACTTAAATGTGAACTTCGTTAATTTGAACTAAAACGCAAACCATTTTGACCGGTTGCGTGCCCGAAATATTGTGTCGCGTGCCATCAGTGGCCCGAGTGCCATTGGTTCGTCATCCCTGATATAGGGTGTTGGACTATTATTTTTTTGTTACTATTTATTCATTAATTAAATTTAGTTATTTCAATAAAATAGTATAGTAAAAAGAAATCACATTCTCAGAAATTAGGCCATCCCAGGTGGGACCTACGACCTTTTGATTAGAAGTCCAACGCGCTATCCATTGTGCTACAGGGACACAACAAGCGATTTTCCTTTTTGTATAATGGTGTTGGAATATTACTTTTCTTTATTGCCATTTATTCATTAATTAAATTTAATTAATGAATTAATATTTGAAAAAACTGTATTAACATCAAGTGTCATCCACTACAAATTTAGAAGAAATTTATTTGAACTTGAGTGGATGAATTAAAAGTATTTTGTTAAGGATTGAATATTTGAACAAGATATATATATATATAGGGAGAATGTGAACTAATAGCAGGAATTGAAATAAAAGAAATTAAATAAAGTTAGCATACATAATACTGTTTAGAATAACACCTATGAATTCAAATTCCAATATAGTAGTCATAGAAGTATTGAGACAATTAAATTGAAAAGAAGATTAGGGTAAAAATATCATATTAAATTATTCCTCAAAATATTCGTTTTATTTTTCGAGCAACTTCACTTACATTTCAGTATTTAATAAAAATTAAATATCGGTGTTGAGTTAAAAAACAATTTTATTATTATTTCATAAATAGTTCTTATTCAAATTGCATTTATTTTTAGCTTTAACAGCACATGTTCAACTCAAACAACAACAAAATAAAATTTCATTCAGTATTCATCTATCAATAGATATTTCTGTTTCATATTTCGTTGAAGGTAATTAAAATAAAATTTTAAAGGAGTGAAAAAAATATCTCATAAAAATTGCATCGAATACAAAAAAAAAGCTCAAATTTGTCGATAAAAATTTAAATAAATCCGTATGAACGATATTTTTAACATTTAACGAAACGTGACGAGGCTTTTGAACTCCATCCCAAAAGAAGACTTCTTGCAAAGTTTCCAGGACATGTATAACAGATCTCAGGGGTTTATAGTTATGGGAGGTGACTATTTCGAAGGACAGTAAGGGACCTTTCGTTACTATTTCATCTGCGTTAATGTTACAGGATTATTCATCGAACTTTATTGTCACAGGTGGTATTAAAAAAACATTGCAGCATAAATAAGTAATTTTAAAAAAATACAATACAATGGAAGCATTGTATAAAAGCACATGTTTTAAATGACGTAAGAAATAAACATTTGAAAGGAAAAATGTTCACGCACCTTGGCTCAATCGAGACGTCTGTTATTTTCTTTGGCCATGAAGACCAATGAGGTTGTCTCGGAGGAGCATCTTCTTGAGAGCCTTTGAAGATATCTAAAAATTAAATACAAAATGAAGACTTATTAGTAAAAGGTTACGAATTAATTATAAAAGATTCAAATTAAATTATTCATTGCCACCTATTTAACATGTTTTTTTTAATAAATAAAATGAAAAAATATTCTTTATTTCAATGAAAGTTGGTTATTCTTGAAAATAAAAATGTATACAGGTGTACAGGAAAAAATATCAAATGCAATGATATATAGATAATTAAGACTGTTTTATCATATGAGTTATACTGAATTCTTACAGAATTTTACGTTTAACTTTCACCGTTCAACAACCCCATCGCTTTCAAACTTTTTAAAAGAAAAATCCCATATAAGACCCCAATTATTTGTGTAGTTCAGCTTAACTTGGACCGTGTTTGATCTCAGTGGCGTACATTGACCCATCTCATGAGGGAGGGAGGGTTACATTTTGAAAACACATAGTGGAAAGCATCAAGTACTGTAAAAAAATAAAAATATTTTCGTACGTGTGTGTGGGGGGATTTGAACCCCAACCTTTCCTTGTGTATTTGTCACTAGAGTTAAAGTGTCGTAATTTCAATAATTTGACTACGACTGAATATTACGAAGTTAGCCACTAATAGCCGACAGTGTAACTTTGAATGGCGTTCACTCAACTTTAAATATTCAAATTCGTAAATAGTTTATGCTGGGATCATAGGCTATTTTCCCTTGAATTCCGCAAAACGAATAACTTAAGGCTTAAACGAATAACTTTATGAGCTTTTTTTTAAAATAACGGTTCCGACTGCGTTCGGAACCGTTATTTTAAAAAAAGCTCATAAATGGATAATTTTCATGATATTTAGTGTCACTTAGATTAGAATACATGTATAAAATTGCTTTAAGGACATTTTGACAAAAAAAATTTTATTTAAATACAATATTTTGGCAAAAAATTAATTTAGAATAACCTTTTTCAAAATGTTCTCCTTCTAAAACAAATGCTTAAAAAATAATATTTTTCTTATAAAAAGTAAAGACTTCTCCAGAGAGTCTGAACTATCTTTTTTTGAAAAATTCACATTATTTTCAGAGTAACAACCCATTGGAATAATTATCGGAGCTTTTTCTTAAAATTTCTCCCCTGTATTGTCGTAAAACATGGATAAACCCACAATAATTATAATAATTATAATTTCAAAAATTTTAGTTGAGCCTCTTTACAGAGGTCTGAGCTTTATACAGGCAAAATATTATTATAATAGAAGCATTTTTCACAAAAGGAGAATATTTTGAAAATGGGTCATTTCTATGTTCATTTTTGTCAAAATATTGTACTAAAATAATTTTTTATTGTAATACTATTCTTAAAACAATTTTAAATACATTTTCTAATCAAACAAGGAAAGGGCACGACTAAGGAAATTCATTTGGGATCGAGACTTGGTGTAAAAGTAGTATTCCTTTAGGGTGTTCACCCTTCTATGTAATTCCGCCGAATGGCCAGTCAATTCGGAGAAATCGGCCTTTGAAATTCATGCTTAGCTTATATACAATTAAATTTTAATTTTCCTCAACGAGTTCGTAGCTTGATTGGTAAATCGTCTGCTTACTATGTGTGAGGTCTGGGTTCGATTCCACGCGATAAACTTTTTTTCTTCAATTCATTTAATTATTTTTTAAAATTAAATAAATTTATTTATGAAAGGTTTATTAAACATTAAATGATATTTTTTGTAATTATTATTCATTTATACGTCTTTGCAAAATCACGGTTCCGAATGTAGTCGAATACCGTAACTGCATTGCTAGTACTCCGATTTTGAGGTCACTTGTATATAATTTATAATCAGTGCCGGTTTAAGCTCATTTCGTGCCCCCTTGGCACATGTGGATCAAAATTGAGCCAGCATATCCGGGCTTCGGGCCCCTGCCCCAAGCACCCAATGGATCAACCTGCACTGTTTATAATCCAAAAGTTTACCAATAATAATTAATATATATTGTAACAAAATAAATATAGTTTTAGCAAATGTTATTAAGCAACGCTTTCTAACCTTATTTAATTTATAACTTAAAAATACTCTTTTGGATGCTTTTTGGTTAAAAGAAGCATCAAATTGTATAGTTTCTGGAAGTCATAATTAAACAACTGATGAATAGGAAGTCATAATTGGAATGATACTTTTGATTAAAAAGAAAAAAAAATACCACAAAAAATGTTTGTCACATTTGATGAAAAAAACTTTTTTAAGTATTTCCGAATCCAGATGGAAGTGAAGAAGTAGTATATTTAGTTTCTTTACAAAATTCTTATTTAAACATTGAATCAATGAAAATATTATACAGCTAGAAATTCAAATTACATTATATACCGCAATGCGTGGTCATTCTTGCAAATGTTGACTGATATAATTTTTGTGTTACTCTCAAAATTGTTCTTTATCATTTATTATCGTAAAATGGGTGGGAAAATAGAAATGACACACGAATATATTTCACACGAGATAAGATAAGAGGAAATGCCATAAAGAAATACAAAATTTAATTTTGAAAAATTAAGTAACTCCTAACCTGAGAATAAGTAGGTTCCAGGATCTTCTGAAGAAGTGCAAACGAGTCCACTGTCGCAGTCTTGTTTGGTGATGGGCATAATTTCCACATCGCAATCTTCGCTATGCTGACCTTTGGCATCTTTGCACGCTACAGAACGAATCTTTTGGCCTTTTCCACATGTCACGGAACACTGTATTCATAAATAAAACAGATTCAAATAAGGGGTTGAAGAAAACACAGAAATGGAAATATTAATTTTCAAGGAGTCTTCATAAACATTATCTATTAGTTGATTATCTTAGTGCGTATAATGCGGTCGTGATTTAATTTTAAGTTGTCACAAAATTATCCAATGGGCTAAATTCATATGACGTCATAATCACATGATAAATGACAAACACGTGTTTCTCGCCAATCAATTGCAATTCATGTGACGTCATGGTCACATAATAAATGCAATCATGTGTTACTAGCCAATAGGTTTAAAGTTCTTCGTTGTTGCCAAATTTTTCTTTTTGCAGAAACTTTCTTTTAAAAAGTTCATATTTGTCAACAGTAATAAAACAGTAAAATATACTGGATTTGAAAATACACGTATAAAATAAAGAGTTATTGTTTTGTTTTGTTTTTATTTAAAAACCTTTTGATGTACTTTTTTTATAATACTTGGACATCATTACTCAATTATGAAACTTGAAATTTTATCTACATATTACAAATAGAGTAACACGTATAATTATCTTGATGTTTGTTTTGATTTCAATGTAGAACACGTGTTTCCCTTTATCGCATGATTGTCATGAATTTAGTCTATAGTTTCTTCTTAAAATCTGATAACGTAATAAAAGTAATGGTTGAACTATCCAATTAAATTTGTTTAAGTAGTGCACGAAATCAAGGGATAGTTTTACTTTAGTAATGAATAATTTTTATTTAATCAGTTATTTTCTAATCGCTACAGAAGATTAAATTTACATTTTGTATTAACTTTATAGTTCACATAATATAAAATATATTTTTAGAGTAAAATCCCATTGTATAACGTAATGTAGTATTTAAGACCTTTAATGTCCCATAGCAGTGCATTATGATGCTCATCGCGATTATATATCCCTCCCCAAACACCTAAAAATTCATTTAAAATATTTTTAAATTAAAAAAAAGCTTTTCCATATAATATTTAAAAGTAATGATATAAATGTAATGGATTACTTATATACCTTGCTTTATAGAGTCTGCCATTAACAATTACTCACTCACTCGATTATTTGATTCTTTAGTCACAGCAAAATTTTTAAGTTGCTTTGTGTTTCAGTATGCTTTAGTTAATATGCTTTGATGCATACTTTAGAATGAAGTTTTATAATTTACACAGAAGTGATTTTAAACAACATTTTAAAATTAATTCATAGTCTTTTATTAACAATACGTTTTGAAATCGGTTTGGTATTCCAAAATAATTCTACAGGAATTAAGAGATTTGATCCATGTATTAAATAACTGAATCAGATGATGATCACTTTAATAGAGGATGTATTCAAATATACCAGTAAAGACAAACAAAAAGGCTTATTTTAGTCAATTATATAAAGCGCTATGAAGAAAAACAAAAACAATTTTTTTTGCAGATTTTTTTTTAATTCTATGAATATATGAACATATATATATCGTAAAATCCGGCGTATAACGTGCACCTATACTTTCCAGAAACATTTTTTTTAAATTTTTAAATATATGGGCTGTATAACCGACACTTTTTTTAAACAAAAGAAACCTGAAATCTACATTACACAATGTTCTTATGTTTTGAAGTCATTCATTCCGGATATTATCCAAGGGTTTTGAAAAACTAAGACTCTACAATCCTTTAAGTTCATAAAGTAGGTATGTCATTTCTTTTAAATAAACAGTAATTCGATTTTTGTAGATGTCTAATTATTTTTATGCTTATTTTTATTTGTACAGCAATCATTTTTGCACCCGGCGTATAGCACCCATAAATTTTGTATTCAAAATGCGCTCTGAACGCCGAATTTTACGTTTATGTAGATATGAACATACGTAGTATGAACATATACGTTATAGAAAAAAATAAATTACATTGGAAAAATAAACCACACAGATTCAAACAGACATGAAAAATAAAATATGAATCTTTCTAAATCCAAGAATAAAAAGGTAAAACTGTATTTTTGAATATGAATCCAGCAACAGGAGATAAAAATAAGAAAAGGAAACAAATAAAATGAAATCCACTTACTCCCGACCACGGACCGCTCACCCACTGCGGGCAGGGGACTAAATTGCAAGGGCGCTCTGTCAAGGGCTTTTGGCGGAGACATTGGTTAGATACCACGGGGATCCACACGCCGTCGGATCCCATCTGGGCGCAGTGTACCTGCCGAGATTGTCGGCCGCCCCCGCAGGAAGCTGAGCAAGGGCTCCAGCTATCTGTCACCCATCTATACAGAGAAACAAATAATTTTACAAAAAGAATTTCATTTCTTTCCAACAAAGAATGCTTTGTTTTTCTAGCGGAATTTTTCTTTTTTTAGCAAATAGGTTTTCGTGACTTCGCTTTCTTTGAATGTATTTTTAATTTAATTATTGGGATGGACTATAGCTTGAAATTGGGTTTGCTAATGGAATTTATATGTTTCATGATTTATTACTATACATTTATATTTATATTACGTGATAATGACCAAATGAACTGTCTCTAGTGGTGTCAACCTTACAGTGCTGTTCTAAGTTGTATGTATAAATACACTGATTAAATAAAAGAATAATTATATATAAAGATGAATTCGTAATAACAGTAAAATAAATTTACGAGTCAGCAAACCGGTGAAGTATTTCAATAAAAATTTCATATCGATACCATGTAAAATATTTATATTCTTATTATTGCATAACCACTTATATCATAAAAAAACCCGATATCAATTAGTTGAGGAAAAATCGCTCGAAATTAAGCAAATATATATATATATCACAAACATTTAGTTTTAAAATAGAAACATAACTATTGAACATATAACTGCAAAAAATTTATCACATTCATTATTAAATAAAATATCACGAAAATCGAATCCAGAACTTGTCTTAGGTCTCAAATTTTAATATTTAAACTTAGTAATTGGTAATTTACAATAAAAATTAAAAGAAATATTACAGCCATAAATATCATTTTCGACTAATTCGACAGAAATGCATAATCTCCTCCCCCTTCCCCTCCTCCAAAGTGTATTTCAAAATAAATGAATCCTATGTTCATCGTTATCCGAGCTGTTTACTGAAAAGTTTTTGAGTTAAGGAAATTTTGTTCATAACATATGTCATTCCAGAGTATCTGAATTTAATATTATAATATGCCTCAAGCTGCTCAAATTTTTGTATCAGAAATTGATTATTATAATTATTTACGTGTTAAAAATGGATCGTTTTAAAGTAGTTTTACAGCTGAATGCTTAAATGAAAATTATTGAGTTCCTTTTCTATTTTACCTTTTTGCTTTTGAGAGACCTAATATTTAAAGAAAATGTTATAAAATTAAATATTACAATTATAAAAATGCAAAATAATTATATCCTAAACAAAAACAGTGCAAGCTTTGTTTTTCAATCTGCAACAGGCTTCATTATTTAATGACGAATATAAATATTTTCAAAGACTTCTTATTATTTATTTACGAAATCTGTAAGTACACCATTATGATTATTTTTGAGTGGGTCACTATTTAAAATATGCAACGCAAAGAAAAAAGTAACAGATTGTTTCACTGTGATGTTTCTTCCCTTTAAAGAGAGAGTACAAAATCCAATATGTATTGAAACTAGATAGATAAATTATATATAAACAAAGATGGAATTTTATGCATAAACTATTATTTTCTCACTTAAATTAATAATCGTATTTTCAATATAATTCATTAAAATTTTTGACATTCTGAATATGTTTTTATTATATTAAGGTATCCGACTACTTGCGACAACTTTTTTTTGAAAAAATGGAATTATGGGGATTTTTTTGTGATTTTTAGATTTATTTAGTGTATTTTAAGGAAAAAATCGTAAAATTTAAATATGTACAAAAATTACATAAACGGGGCCCGTTCTGTACAAAAATGTTCTGAACAAATTTTCAATTTTTCACAGTTTTAATGTGTTACTTCGTTATTCATGTTTGAAATGACCTTCAGGATAATAGATAATTTAATTTTTACAAAAACTAGAGCACTCTATCTTAGTGACTATATGAAATTGCTTTAAAAATAGTGATTATATTCACATAAAAAAACTGTAAATTTTGAAATAAGACAGTTATTGATAAATCTGAAGATCAAAACACTTCTACTTTTATACGAAACATTCACAAAAAATTTCAGTAAATTATTTTTAAAACTTTTTGAGCAATCGCTGTCCCCGTTGGAGTTTTTCGAAAAAAACCCATTTCGAACAAACCGCATTTTAAAGTTTGACATCTTGTGTAAAGTTATGGCATCATCTTTTATTAAAACACTTGTAGTTTTGTTCTAGTGAATGGACATTAAAAGCTTGGTATTTTTATTAAGCTAATTAGATGGTCTATAAAATAAAGACATAAAACAAATTTGTCAATTTTTGAAATAAATCATGATTTTAGGGTAGTCGGATACCTTAATCAAAATTGCTGTGATATATCAGATACTGCACGAGCTAAATAAAACAGAAAAAATAATCAACTGTTGCTATAGAAATACCAATATTATTTTAACCCTTTATCTACCGACGGTACTTATAAATACCACTCATTTCAAAATTACATATAATAACAATTTTTACGAATATTTTTACGAAATTTAGCAGAAACATTCTTTTAAATCCACTCTTTCAAGATAAATGGCAGCACGGGTTCTATGGTCAGTATTTTAGCGGGGAAGGCACATAAGTTTTACAGGAGAAATTGCGTTTTCAGCTGACATTTTGATCGGAATGCGACGATTGTCACTTTTATTCCGAAAAAGTAGTTAATGACAAAAGGTAAGTGTCTTATTTTTTTTTATAAAGAGTGTGTTTTTTTTCAGGTATAGAAGTTTAAGTTGGCATTACTTTCCAAGATGGCGACCGATTTAACAGCTGTCAAGTGATTTATTCTCAGTTTGGTTTGGCAATTCATCAAAACGATCATCAAGCAAGGCGCAGATTCGTCGAATAGGCCCAAAACGAGATTGCCATTGTTCCCGATTTTCATAAGCGAATTTTCTTTAGCGATGAAGCGCACTTCTGGTTGAATGGCTACGTCAACAAACAAAACTGCCGCATTTGGAGTGAAGCTAATCCACAAGTGTATGTCGAAACACCGTTACATCCAGAAAAACTGACTGTTTGGTGCGCTTTATGGACTGTGGAATCATTGTACCGTACTTCTTCAAAAACGATGAAGGCCACAACGTTACAGTCAATGGTGATCGGTATAGAGCCATGATTACTAACTTTTTCATTCCTGAATTGAACAATCATGATGTCCAGGAGCTGTGGTTCCAACAAGACGGCGCAACATGTCACACAGCTCGTGCCACAATCGATTTATTGAAAGACACGTTTGGTGACCGCCTAATTTCACGTTTTGGACCTGTGAATTGGCCTCCAAGATCTTGTGATTTAACACCGCTAGACTATTTTCTGTGGGGCTATGTAAAATCATTGGTCTATGCGGATAAGCCACAAACGCTTGACCATTTGGAAGACAACATTCGCCGTGTTATTGCCGATATACGGCCACAAATGTTGGAAAAAGTCATCGAAAATTGGTCTTCCAGATTGGACTACATCCGAGCCAGCCGTGGCAGTCATATGCCAGAAATCATATTTAAAATGTAATGCCACAAGATTATCTTTCGAATAAAAAAAATTCATGTCAATCGAATAATACATCGTTGTTTTATTGCAATTTAAAGTTCTATACCTCTAAAAAACACCCTTTATGTTAAGGAAGGCCTTAGAAAACGATTTGACTATTTATTTTAAGTGAAAAGTGTATATAATTAATTTTACAGTTGAATAACTTTGTGGTACTTATATGTACTGACAGCACACTGGGCGTTGGAGCAAGAACTCAAGTTTTTTTCGTCCGTGTAGCTTATAGTTAATTTTTGTTGTGTTGAAGCGTCATCACTGTAGTACAATAGAGTTACGCCTTTTTTAGCATTTCTTTTTGCCTACAAGATTTATTTTGCTTTCTTAAAATTGTTTTATTTTCCTGTTATCAAAAATTTGTAAATTTAAATCCGAGCTTGTATTTTCTTTGTTTTTTTCTTTTTTTTGCCAAACACTTAAATGAAATATGTATTCTTATTTCAAAAATTATATAACATTTTAAATCCTTTATGTGTAACAGAGATTTAACAGTGGTTGGAGATTTTCTCAAGGCGATAATATTATTTTTATTACTATTTCCTTTTAAAAGAAAGTCTATAAAAAAGAAGCTTAGTCTTCAAGAGGCTTTGGATTTATTACAGAATCTACCATCTGAAACCAGTGATGTATTAATGGACGATTTTTCTGATGAAAAAGTCCCAGCAAATTATCTGCTGGAATTTTCGTTAGATTCTTAGGATGATGATCAAGAGGCTGAACTCAGAGTGCAGTAGTTCATGTTAAGAAAATACAGCATTTCTTACCCCAGGATATAGTGCTTTAAAAAACATTCAATCGAAACCTCACGCAAAATGCGCAACGTATAATGAATTTCTGTGTGTTAATGGAAAAACATTGCTTCTTTGAATATCATCAAATTAAGTTATGTGTAAAAAAAGTAAATAAATTTTGAAAATTAAATAATCTTTAAAAATAAATAGTTTGTGCTGTAAAATCTAAGTATTATCTGTGGTTCTGTAGCATTTTTAATAGTTAAAACTGCGTTAAAGAAGTCATTCGGTCTTTCCGTTTTATGAGAATATCTGAGACTTTGTGTGCTGACGGTACTTTAAAGTACCAATTTAATTAATTAGTTCTAACGAACTAAATTTCCCAAAGTTGAGTATTATATTTATGTATATCCCTTAATTTTCAATGCAGTGATCCAAAAAAAAATATTGCATGAAAAAATTTGCAGCAAATCATAATGCGGTAGATAAAGGGTTAAAAAAGGAATATATATATATACAGACAGTTCATTGTAAGAATACAGTCATTAAATTATTAAGCTTCATTAATTTTCAAAAACAATAATTTTAGATTAATGTTTAACGTAATAAAAATTACAGTTTTTTGAAGTAATTTAAATACAAATTTTAGAGGATTTTTTTAAAAAAATAGAAATCCAACATAAATTCAATTTTAAAACTGTTTTAAGATAATTTTAGTATGCATTATTTTAATAATTGCAACCGTCCCCAAAACAATTTACTGTAATGCATAAAAATAACACGTGCTCTATAATTACATTCGTTATCTCGCGGTCACGCACTGCTTTGAAGCCTCGTTACTCTGAAGGGTTACAGTAGGAAAGAGTAGTGCTTGTTTCCTTATCTTCTTCAGAAAGTGAGATCTTATCAGGTAAGATAACAAGAGTGTGGGAAAATTATGATTATAGGAATATAGTTGCTTTAATTTTCATACTTTGCTCTAGTTTTCTCACTGGCCTGTTTCCTAAAATAAATTTAGATTTGGTGTAAAAGATTTTCATTTCAAATTATTTAACAAAAGCATTCTAATACGTTTTAGATTAACCATTGTGTTATGATTACATAATTATTGTTTTGATTAAATTTTTATTTTTCTCTGAGTAAAATTACATTTTTTTAAACAAATTTTCCTCTCTTTTGCTCTTAATAAAATTACATGAACAGGAACGTTTAACAATACTTTATGAAAAGACATTGAAATATTTTTGATTTCTATTTTAGATATAAGAAAATTATATGAAAACTAAATGAAATATAAATATACATATGAATTATTTCCTTCAATAGATTGCAAACATAAATTTGGTACTTCAATCACAGATTTTTCACTCCAAGTAAAATATTTATTAAATATTTCGAAACCTTTTACATGAGAAATGAGTTTGAGAATTTTAGATTAACTAAAATAGTTACATAAAGGTATAAATGCTTTCCTTTTGTTGAACCAATATGTTGTTGTTACTAATGTCACCTGATCAGCATATGCCAGATCGAGGCACACGAAATTCATAATGGCAAATGTCTAGATTGTACGCCTGTCGTTAGCCGTAGCCTTGAGCACTATGAAGATGACAGTATGATTTGGCACGCTTTCCATCCCAATTTTGAAACAAAAAATAATACGGGCGGTCAGAGGTCTCCCACCTCTCTTTGATTTTCAACAACCTTACGAAAGCTACGGTTCCATGGCTATTTAAAGTACTCTCATGCAGTGAAGGTTACCATACATTTACAAACATCCATTCTTCTCCGGGATTCGAACACGTCCTACGGCACAGCAGACAGCGTTGCTAACCACTATACCGGATGGGCGGTTGGAGCAATATAAACAATAGCTTAGCACAGGGGTGGACAACTCAAATGACCTCGCGGGCCACTTCGGAAGCACTTTACAATCCCGCAGGCCCATATAAAAACATATATCTTTATATTAGATTTAGATCCATTACAAATATTTGATGGAGCGAAAATTTAAAAGACTGATATATTATTATTGTTTTCATTATTTTTCATGTGTCAAACATAGATAGTACAATAATAATAATGCAATGATCAAATAATGTTTAATTCATTTAATTAGTGAGATATCTGTTTCTCAACTCTTTCGCATAGTTTTTGCAAGTCGATCTCAATGCATGTGCATTTGCTTATCGTAATTTATGTTGCAGATTTTCGTGCGTTAAGTATGAGCACGATTTATGTTTGATAAATTTCAATTTAGGAAAAAAAAGAGATTCGCAGTAACAGAAGCAACGTGATAAAATAATAACAGTTGTGGAATTTATTTTTTACAAAAAAAAAACCCTCTTTAAACAAAACAAAAAAATATTATACAAAATAGTCGAATTTTTTAAAGAATCTCACGGGCCACAAAATTATTCAAGGCGGTTCACATGTGTCCCCCGGGCCACGGGTTGGACACCCCAGGCTTAGCATATATTTTTAATATTTTTTTAATTAGAATTGTAGCGGTGTTTCCCTTCATAATTCTTGGAGTACTTCATAATGTTCTCTGATGTAATAACTTTGTCTTGTAAAAGTCGTGCTGTATGTAACTGAGTAATGCTACAGACGCAAAAGTATAGCGAATAGAAATGGGTTCAATTCATGACGGTCACATGATAAAGACAAACACATGTTCTTCACAGCATTCAAAATAGACATTAAACTAATTGTACTTGTAGTTCTATTTTTAAAATGTTGATAAAATTTCAAAATTGGGTACAAATGCACAAATGCTATATAAAAAAAATTCCTCAAAAAGATTTTAAAATTTTTAAAAAAAGTTTATTTTACGAATGTACTTTTAAATAAAATGCATTTTGTATTCCTATACGCGTTATTATTGTTGACAAATGTGCACTTTTTAAGAGGAAGTTTCCGCAAAAAGCAAACGTTGGCAACAATGAAGTGCACGAACTGATTGGCTGGAAACAAACGACTGCCTTTATCGTATGACTATTACGTCACATGAGTCTTTGAACTGATTGGCTAGAAACACGTGGTTATCATTATCATGTGACTGTGACATCAGAAGAATTGAGCCCATAAAGAGTAATAAGAGGAGGTTAAGATGGTGAAAGACGTCTACTAAGATAAGATGATATGTATCAGTTAAGATAGAATGACAAGAGGATGCTAAGAGATTGATACGCGGCGATTAAGAAGGTTCTCTGAGAGGATATCAAGAGGATCTATCAGAGTATGTAACGAGAAAGTTGAGTTGAGAATAACTTAGTTGCGTAGTCTCTTGAGAAAATCTATCTGAAGAGCTCTGGAAAGTTCATCCAAAGATATCGGCAAGGAACTTCAATTACCGATCACAAGTTATGTAAACATTTTATAATAATAATAATTTCACAAAAGTTGAGGTAGGGAAACCACTCCAAGCAAATAATTAGTTAGATCTTAATTATCCAAGTTAAATAAATATATTTTATAGCATTCACTGCCCTGTTTGTCGTTCATTCGAATTCGAGGGAGACGTCACAAAGTATCAAAGTAATAAGCTATAAAATTAAATTTTTTTAAAGAAAAATTAAACTGAGTAACATAAACGGATAATTTTAATACTTTAGATTGTTTTGTATGCGTTAAAACAAAACAAAAAAAAAAAACTAAATTCAATTACTTCAAGCGGAAAATAAATTAAATATCAACTGCTTTTTGAATATATTTTACGTTAGTAAGCGACTATTAAAAGCTATTATACAATCATATTGACAAATCAAATCGTCTCTTATAATCGAACATGGATTTGATTAAAATAGTGAACACATTAATTAGAATCTAGATCAACTTACACAGGAGGGCATTTATGCGAGTTGCATTCTTTGATTTCAGGCAACGGTCGAGCAGCGATATCACACAAGCGTTCGTCCACTTCTTTTTCATTCGCTTTGTTCAAACAAGTTGGCCTGGACATTTGATAACCTAAAATAATACAAACAATTCATGAATAAAGTGCATCATTTGTAATTAACATTTCTTATATAACTTTTAAAAGAAGCTTTTGAAATTAAATATGACTTAGGAGCAGTAGAGCGCACACAGCAATTTTTAAGGGGGCAAGGTCGAAGTCCACTATTCTTGTATCATGCTCCAATACGCCGCCCAACATATACTTTTGATTTTGTCGGTTTTCGGGAACAAAAAACAATAAAAAAATAATTATTGAATGAACAATTAGCATTAATTAATAAAATTTATTAATAATAACAAATACTTAATTAAATTTTACGCGCGCGCGAAAAAAACCCAAGGGCTTTGGGGAGGGCTCCGGACCCGACCCCCCTTCCCCTTGTGTGCGCCACTGCTTAAGAGACCAGTTCTATTACAGTTAAATTATAGAATATATCAATCGACAATTTTTATATAAATTTTCTCTAGAACTTCATTGTTTTTGTATGCATATTATCAGTCTATAAAAAGGAGAAAAGCGACTCATTCCCTCATCACAAGATCTCAAGACTTTAAATTTGGCTGATATGTTTCTTTTATTAAGTAAATATCAATTAAGAATGGAATTAGTGGAAATCACAGCTCACAAGGAGGGAGAGATTATCGATTAAAATATATGTTCCATTTTTAAACTATTCAACCAACAGAGATGAATTTCGGCAAGCATGTGTTCTTTTACTTAAATAGTGATTCTCTAAAATAGGGATCTTCAACCTTTCACGCTCGAGGGCCAAATTAATAAATTTACAATGATTCGAGGGCCACATGACTATCAATATATATATATATTGTAGTAGTCAGGAAATTTGTGAAAAAAAGGGGGAGGGAAAGGCTTAAATATTTTTCAAACCGGTTAAAGAGTCCCCCTTTTTTCAGAAAATTTCAGAGATTTTATGCATATAGTCAGATATTTTTAATTTAAAATCTTTAAATGCGGAGAAACTTTTGAAGAATTCGTCATTTTTAGACGCCATTCAATTCCTACTATAAGCTCACTCTCTTCCTATATACATATATGTTGTTCAGATTTTCAATCGTTAATAAAATACTGTCTATTCATCAAATCAAGTTCAAATAAATTTTTTTGAACTTGTAATGGATGACACTTGATGTTAATACATTTTCTCAAATATTAATTCATTAATTAAATTAAATTAATTACCGGTTCAGAAATTAATAATAGCAAAAATAAAGTGATAGGTCACAAACATTAGACGTCATTTTTCATTCACTATTACATCAATAAGAAAATATTCCATTCCAGTAATAAAAAAGCAACAGTGATGAATACAGCCCGCACGAAATTCTCGCATTCTACAACTACAAGAATGACAAAATTTTATACTTTATTTTGCATATAGAATAAAAATAATTTTCATTTATTTCTCTTTTCTAACCAGATACTATGTTTTATTTTTGTTGTCCAAAGAATGTAGGGATATTTAATAGTTGAGTGAATACAACGAGTGTATGTGTGCCTAGTTCTCCCTCTCTCTTACAAATAAACATGTCGATATTGAAATTATTAATACATGTTTTTTTATATCTTTGAAACTAATACTCATTTCCTTCCCTAGACAACATGTAGGATAAAATAAGGAAATAGAGCCACATGATCCTTGGCAAATCCCCAAAGATTTCCAAATATTTCGGGGCCTTCCTAAGACATTATTATCAAGTTACGTCAGATAATATACAGCAAATAATTTTTTGAAGCCTTCCCAATCTCTGTGAGCCCTTAGGCTCCAGTCCAGGCAGCTTCAGTTTTTATACAAAAATCCTGTTGTTCGAGATGATTTCACCTATATGTTGGTTTTCATGTTGATGGTTATATTTTATAACATTTGGTAAGTACTCAAACCTAATAAAAATCTTTTAAATTGCTGCTGTAAGTGTTTTGTTATAATACTACTCATGTGAATTTACTTTTTCATTTAAGAGGGTAAGAATGATTGCGTCATTCATATCGTCACAATTTTTAAAGTATCCTTTTAATAACTGATTTATAAGATCTGGTTTTAAATGAATGCAATGAGGCAGTTACCGTCTTTCCTTTGCAATAAGTTTTAAGTTTTCGTATTTTCGCACAGATTTTTAAGAAATTAGATATTGTATAACCTTAAAAACAAGAAAATTGGGGATTTTTAAAAATATTTATGACTACTTTAGCAATGAAACTGAGTATTTTAGAGTTAAGTCCCAAGCAACAATCTTCATTCTACTATAACGAGGGTTCATTTTTTTTATTAATCTTTTTTGAAATATAAAATTCGTACTTCATTGTTTAAAACTCTTATAAACATTCTATACATTACTTTACGCTAAAAAATATTTGTACTGCATATACTAAAGCAGTATTTATATATACGAATGAAAAAAGGAGGCTTTACGGTAGACGGAACTTTGTTTCACAGTACGAATATGTTTGAGGCAAGGAGACCACAACTTTTTTGTCATCCTTCTTGATAATACATCAAAATTATGAGAAGCATTTTCTATAGTTTTTATAATGTGTCGATCGACGTTAGTACAATTATCTATATATAAGTCAAAAAGTTAGAAACTATTAATTTAATGCTCTTAAATAAACTTCAATTTTCGTTTAGAATTAACTGTAAATTAAAAAAATTTCACCAAACATGAATGTTAAATTTGAGCATTCTATTACTGCCACTTCTATACGAATAGTCAGGGAAGATTTTTAAAGACCAATCTATTAACCCACACATAATAACAATTTCACACTAATAAATCAGAAATAATAAAATGTTTAATACAAAATGTTGAATAATAAAATGTTAATGAATTAAAAATAATATCGAATGTTATTTGGGTCGAACATCAGGACAATGTATCTTAATTAACTAAAAATTCATCTCATCGAGTGATACAAATTCAATTAAATTTATATGCATAAAAAAAAGGGGAGGGGAGGAGGATATAATACAGTAAGAAACATTCACTACTTGAAAGCAATTGAACGGTTTACCATTTACTTTTTTATTCCAGAAAATGAGCCATTGCGTATTATACGTGATTCTTTTACGGCTGCATTCAGCAAGCAAAGTATACTTAATGTGAAAATCTTAAAACTAACAAACATAGAAGTCGTGTTATAAACTTTAAAAACGGCAATTATTCTGAGCTGTTTGCAAATAATTTTTACAACTTTATATTAATTAGCAACAAGTTATTATTGTAACGTTTGAGAAAAATAATGGTAGTGTGAGCATTATGAATTTAGATATTTGATTTATCTACGTCACAGCTATTAATTACCTGATATACATTTACATCAAAGTTATTCAAAATATTGGTTATTTAATTAGGGTCTCTTCAATGTTTCACAACGGACTTCCTCTGCCCTATCCACAGTCTTGGAATGGGAGCGGCCACCCTTTTATCCTCGAATTACAGCCGGCTCGTGGGTGGAGTGGGGTTTCTCACAGTGTCAAAGGTTGCCGGGGTGATGACAGAAGACGGGACCTCGCAATATTTAGGGGTGCCCGTGTGCATGGGAACGCGGTTATCCTATCCACAAAATGAGTCGATTTTTCAGCTGTGACGCGAAAACGTCACATTATATCTACTAAGGTATGTGTTCATCTAACATTAACGGTAAGGTATGTAAAAGTGTTACTTTCCTCTCTCTACTAAATACATTTAAAATGACTACGAATTCTTAAAATTTTTGCTGAAATAAGTTTCAGTTTTTTTTTTTTGCATAATAAATGTATCTAAATTCTAAATATTTGTATGATTTTAAATGTCTATTGCCGAATTAAAAAGTAAGCATCAAAAACTGAATATATAGTCAAAACCATAACAATTGCTACGCTTGTGAGAATTACACCTCGTCAGTATCGTAGTAATTCTCAAGCGAAATACATTTTTGTCAAAAGCGTTTAACAATATTTTTTTTAAAAAAAATAATACTTTTATAATTTTAATACCACATTTTATTTAAGCGTTTATTACTTGTTTCACGCGCTGCCCTCCCCCTCCCTCTATTTTACAAAAAAATTCATAACAATCTTATTCATTTGAAATTACTAAATGAACTGAAATATCAGCCTCTAACAACTCGAATTTTGAATTTATTTAATACTATTTGATCATAGCTACTCAACAAGAAATTGTAGTTTCAGGGAACTGGAGAAGGACTCCCTAATAATATTTTAAATGTACATTTTAGTAATTAGTACTAATATTAGTATTAAGCACTAAATAGTCTAATATATTTTTCTGTGATATATGAAAAAAAGAAATTCCAATGTTATGTCAAAAGTTATTGCGCATTATACGCTAATTAAATACCTAAAAATTTAAACATGCATTTCGAGGCTAATAAAATTGATTTAAATAATTATATTACGAAATTATTTGTTAAAACAAAAATTTAAAATTGTATTAAAATATTGGAATATGCAAAATATTGATACATGAACGAAATAAGTATTTCAGAAGCAGTTAATTAGTTTTCGTTCAGCACTAGACCAAAATAAACGAAATAATTTTTTAAAATGTAACTTTTTTAATTTTAAATATTAAATATGAAACTAAAGAATTATTGATTACTATTTTATATATGTATGAATACAAGTATGCTAAATGAAACTAAATAAACAACATTTAGCAATAATGCAGTTATTAGAAAATTATATAAATAATTTTGAGTTTTTTATTTGATATTAAACTGGTATTAGCTAAAAAAAATTTGCTGGAATTAATGAGTAGAGTTAATTTGCAACAAAAAAATAATAAATAAAATAGTAAACTATTTATTAAGACTTTGAGGATTACATTTATATGTGTAGTGTGCATTGTTTTCATACGTAATTTTATTTACAATACACTTTAAATTTCTTTTTTTTTCTGTGACAATACATTACTCTTAATCTTACACAATACATTTTAGTTCAGATTAAAACTAAAATAAAAATGATTATAATAGTATTTTATTTTTAGTTTTCATAAATATTTAAAACTAATTCACAAATTTAAATTTTAAAAAATTATTACCCCACAAGCAATGGTAAATACAAAAATGATAGAAAATCAAAATTATATTCCTAACAAAAGTATACTTTTCATTATTATGTTCGACAAAATGTGAAAACATTTTTATTCTTCTTATAAAATAACAGTACAATTTAGATAACGCGTCCACAATGGGTTCTTCGGATAGAAAACATTACGCTATTATAGTAACAGTTAAAATATTAAAACTACCGTAAAATCTGGCGTATAACGCGCACCTATACTTTCAAGCTTCATTTTTTAATTCTTAGGTTTATTCGTAGCGTAACACGCACCCTCATTTCCTTAGAAGACACTTGAAATTTACGTATGTTGTTTACGTTTGTTTGTTCTTTTGTTTTGAAATCATTAATTCGTGGTATTATCCCTGGTTTTTGAAAAAGTAATATACTTCTGGAATTGCACTTCTTTCGATATATATTGAAGTCTGGTTTCTTTATGCTCATCTCTCTCTCTCATTTTTTTTAAATACTTATTTTTAAAGTTATCATTTTTTTAAAGTTCATTTTTATCATTATATTACTTAAAGCTTATTTCTATCTGATTTTTGGTGTTAAAAATTAAACTAAAATTTTTCACTTTTAACACATCTAATGGAAAATAACTTCGAAAATTATAACCGAACTTAAAAAGAAAAACCAAGCTCTTCTTTAAACTTTCCATCTTATGATACCATTATCATGTAAAATGAATTGCGAAAACACAGTATTCTCCAGACCAAAAATTGAATACTCGACCTAGATACAAAACTCTTCCCTACAGCAAAAGAAAAAATTTAAAGCGTATCCTCAAAGAAAAAAAAAATTAAAGAGAACCATAATTATATCCCTAACAAAAACACGGAACTTAAAAAATAATACTAGTTTTACAACATTTCATAATAACATTATCAAGTTCGACAAAATGTGAAAACATTTTTCATAAAAAAAATGAAGAAAAACCAGTGCAATTAAAATACCCCGTAATCAACCCTTTCAATAGATAACATTCCGATGTTTTAGTAATGTTTAGTGTATTCAAATTATACAAAAGTTTATTATAAAAAAAATTCACTTTTCACACATCTAATGGAAAATAAATTCCAAAATTATAAGAGAACCTAAAGAACTAAGCATTCCGTTTTAAACTTAAAGAATGACACTCTCAAAACTAAATGGTTTGATTCATTTTATGATACCATTATCATGTAAGATAAATTGCGAAAATATAGTATTCTCCAGACGAAAAAAAAAATGAATGTTCGACCGAGATACAAAATTCTTCACTACAACAAAGAAAAATTTAGAGTATCTTCGCAGAAAACCCTTTGGGTAGCAAACGTTCTAAGAAGATTTACGATCATTTCTAGCATGCACGCAGAAGCACTGAATGTATTAATAAAAGACCGCTCATTTAAAAAATAACGGACTAAAATAAAAATAATAAATAAACAAAAACCCCGCATGTAAGGCAATAACAGAATTTGGCAAAGTAAAAGACAGCCATTTTTCAGAGCTCCATTAAGAATAAAAATGATCTAAGTTAAAACTGTTTTGATTTGACACAAGAAAATGTCCGAATATTTCATTAAAAATACATTGTGGTGGAATCCGTTTTTTGATGTTGTTTGAGCACACAATCACGTGCATTTTTAGCACGTCTTAAACATATATTCGGTTTGGGTGAATCTATTTAAAAGTATAATAAAAAGAGTGTGTTAAAATATGCATAAGAAATGATGGTTATAAATTGTTCTCTATGGTAGAATAATCTATTGCTTTATTTCATTGTCGACATGGTTTTATGTTCCGAGATTATTTTAAAATAAATATGCACGAAATTATATTCCTTTTAAAATAAAGATAAGTTGAATGATTCATGCATCTTTTTTACATATGTATGTTTCTCATTTTTTTAGTAGATATTCTTCAAAAGATTATATTTAGATGTTGAAATGTTCCATGTGATTCATATGCAATTGAAACAAGATATGAAAAAGTTTTAAAACGGGAAAAATTATTTAACTAATTAATGTTTTAAAAGGTTTTAATATGTTTGTGCCAAAACATGCATTATCTAAGCCAGTGCTTTTCAAACTTTTAATATTTGCGACCCAATATTTGATCATAATTTTCATCGCGCCCTCCCTCCGTATAAATAACAATGCATTGAATTCAATAACACTATACTTTGACGTTAAACTTACCATATGACTTTAACCTCTTAAGTACCACAGGTGTATATATACGTCTCACTCAACCTTACGGTAAATGCCCCAGACGTATATATACATCTTTCGGAAGTACGGTCTTTTCTGAACACTGCTATCCATAAAATTATACCGAAGGCTTTGGTATGCAATAAATGGACCTTGACAGTGTTTGCGAATAATTGACTTATATCAGAGGATTTCCTTATTTATTATTTTTTTAATTATTATTCCTTTTTCCCTCCCCCAACACAGCACAAACGAACGGAAATCGATTCCTAGAAGGAGCGGGCGTTACTGAGGCGAATTGACAAAAAAAAAAAAATTCCTCTTTTCGAACTACTAGAACTAAATATAATAATGAATTGTGGTTTGCACGTTTCTTTTTTGTTGAATTGAAATCCACTAAGAACGATTCTTTTGGAAATCGACTCAACTTGGTTACGGGAAGAATTGATCATAAAAATTCCGTTTTTTTAATAGAGTAAAAATTCAAGTCTTGAAATTTGTCGTGCATGTTAATTTTAAAGAGTAGAGATCCACTGAAATTTGGTTTTGTGGAAATTCATTTGGTTATTGAGATACGAGAGTGCAAAAAGTTTTTCTGCTTCAATTTAACAGATTATTAGAAAATTCTGTTCTTTTTATATCGAGAGGGGAGAGTTACAGCTATAAGTACATTTTTCAGTACAATCGAATTCTTTACATATTTTACATCATGTATATGTAAAATCATGTATATTTATCATGATTTATTTATATATCATGTAGTATTTATTTAAGCATCACGAAATACTCAGCGAAGCGGGTGGGTAAAAGCTAGTCATTATACAAATACATGTGCGTGTGTGAAATAATTCCCTTTAATTTCATTCTGAAAACATCTCATTTGTAATTGTCCTGGCCTTCAGGACTCTCACGTAAATAATAACTTGCTCACCCGTAAAAGGTAATGTTTGTAACCGTATCTCTTGGAAAGATAACAGCTTTCATTTTTAAAAGTAAGATTACATCAGAATCTATCGAACGCGATATCTTTCCACTAATCACAGCCTCCGTCCACGGAAGTCCCGCGGATTGCCAAGACTTCCTGTTCCCGCTTCATATAAAAGCTCCAAGATACTGAAAAGCTCGCTCTACCAGATGCAAATACTAAAAGACACAGGAGAATTCTCCTGGATTCTTATAATCCCCCCCTAAAAATTAATTTAATCATTCACCATGTGGTAAGTGATATTTGTTAAATTTAATTTTCTTTTTGTTTTAAATTTTTATTATTATTCCTTTAAATTTAAATTTTTATTTTGCTGCTTCCACTAAGGAACCCCATACAGGCTAGTTTTTAGAACCTCCCTATTGCTAAGTTCCAAAGTATCAGGGCAACCAATATAGTTCTATCATCCAATCGAAAACAAGGCTCTCGTACAACTTCAGGAATTTTCCCGTCAACTTCGGATGTCTTCAGAAGCAATCACCCTGAACACGCCAATCAGGAGACCAATCAACCAATCAGGAGAGTCTCTCTTATAAAGGCCTTACCACTTTCAGGCCACATATACTATCCAGATATGGGATGGAGGAACGCTCTTCACGTTCCATTTCCCAGTGACGCTCAGCTTCTAAAAGCTCGCTCTTCACCATCGTCTTGTAATTATCTGCAGCCCATTTTTCAATTCCTACTACTAGCTCACACTCTCTATATATTTATTTATCTTGGTGCAATTTTCAATCGTTACTAAAATACATTTTAAAGCCCTTAATTGAGCTGAAATTTTATATACATGATTGTTTTGGATAAAAATGCAATAATTAAATTATAGTTACTTTAAATTAATTGACTGAAACTAATTATTTAAAGAATTTCAGATACAGCCACGTTGGTTACATTTTTAGCGACTCGGGTCAAAACTTAAAAAGATTTTTTTCCTCACGTTTTAAAGCATTCAGTTGAACTGAAAGTTTATAGACACGATTGTTTTGGATGGCAATACGATACTTTAATGATAATGAATAAAAATGAATTACCACTTAATGTTGTGATTCTGTCATATGTATATACATATTTATAGTAATTGTAACTATTTAATAAAAAGTAGCAAAATTTTTTCTTTGTTGATCTAAGTAGGAATTGACTTAAGAATTTTTTTTATATTACTTTTTTTTTTGTTTGTTTGTCTTCTTGTCTGCTTTATGTGATGTCGAAATGCTGATTTATATATCTGTGTGATCATCAATAAATGCTGAATGCTACTTGAGAAGATGTTTCCTTATACCAAACAATTCCTCATCACTACAATACAACCACAATATTAATAAAGGAATCAGTAAAATCTCTTACTCGACTATTTACTTACCCTATACATATATAACAAGATCGTGGACATTGTTTAAGATAACTTTAATGAGAAATGATCACTATTCAGACGGTCGATGTAACATGGATGTTACTGATGAGGCAATCTTTTGTTGATAGAAATCCAATTTAATAAAAATACGACACACAAAAACGTAAATATGTACATGAAAAGCACAAATAAGACACGCGCGCGTTACAACATTACGAAGACAAGAAAGAGGGCTCTTCCAGAGTGTCTGGGGCTTTTTATATGAAGCCGTAACAGGAAGTCTTGGAATCCGTGGACGGAGCCTATGACTGGTAGAAAGATATCGTACGAGAATGTCTTACGCGAGTTTACTTTAAATAAGCTGAGGTTTTAATTTTTAAGAAATAAGGTTTCGATTATCCCATTATGCGGGCAAGCTAATTAATTATTTACGCACAAGTCCTGAAGGCCAGGACCCTTAGAAACTAAAAGTGGCTTAAGATAAAAATTAAGAAGAATTTTATGCATATATACATGCATATATAATTCACTATTTAAATTTTCTATTGAGATATTTTATTTAATTCAGGATGACCTTGAGCCCTTTAAGATATCACGAAATAATTAATTTCTTTAGTTACCCGTCTGATGGGAAATATCTCCTTTTAACCACAACTTTATTTCCTCAAAACTGCCACGTTCCCATTTTTCAAAATAAAATGATGCAATATTGCATCACCCGTTAACTCTGACCAATTACGATATTCATTAATAGAAATCATATGAGGTTTAAAGGTTCCAGTTGAGGAAGCTATGAAAGCTGATATATCTGGAATGAAAAGATAACGCTTTTGTCCCTTGTATTGTTTGTTCACGTTTAGTTGTGCTTCGTTTAGTTCTTTAATGTATTTTAATTCAATAAAATATTGAACTAAATTAAAAAATACCAAAATGTTTCTTCCTTTTTTTCAACAACTACAAAATTCTAACAACTATACCAGTAAAATGTTTTAATTCCTTTTAAATCGTCGCACGTAAGTATATATAAGCCTTAAAAGTTTTAACAGATTTATACGATGGAGAATATCACAGCTTTAGAATGGCATCAAAATAAAATTACTGAGTATCCTTAGTAAATGAATTGTTTCAATCAAGATATTCTAGTATTTTATACAATATAACGTAAAAATACATTATGACAATGTTTTGTACAAGCAATTCAGAAGTCAGTGGACATTTAAATTAATTGTGATTGGTTGAGGACTTGACATTAAAATATGTATTATATTCCTGTCTCTCCTCCTACTCTATCCGCGAGATGTCTTTTTGTTTGATGAATTACGCTATGCACAAGCCACAGCTCAAAAACAAAGGATTTTTGGCAGAAATATTTTTAAAACCCAAACCTTCTTAATATAATTTAATAATTGTGCGTATATAAATATCACACACACACACTTAGAAATAGATGATTTATTAGTGTCAAGATTCTTTAAAAAAACGTTACATTTATTGATGGAAATGTTACCAATTGCTTTAAAAAAATTCACAGTAACTTTCACAATGATTATATTTAAAGAAATATTTTTATTTTTCGAAATGTATTACATTTTTTTTAACACTTTAAGCAGGCATAGTACCTTTAAACGGTAAAAAAATCCATTTTTCAAAAATATTTTTAAGAATTAATACAGATTGTTAGGAGCATTTTAAAACAAACCGCGACAAAATCGGACCAAAATTACGGCAATAGCAACAAAAAATGTCAAACGTCAGCACTGGATTGTCCATTTAAATCCAATGTAAACAAACCATGTTCGTTAGTTTCGGTTTTGAAATCGATGGTGTTATTGAAATTATTTTCTCCCCAGTTGTTGCTAATTTTTAATTTTATCTATTTTTAATAAGAGAAGGAAGTTTGCAACTCAACACTGCCCTAGTTCGAAGTATTGTTTATTTACATTTGTATTTCATACTGTTTACTGCTGCTTTATTGAGTTTATCTCGTTATTCTCGCAATTCGTAAGCTTTTTAAATTTTTGTTAATTGAAGTTTTTTTGCATCTTTTTTAATTAGTAAAAAATGTCTAGTAAAGCTCAACGTAGAGGCAGTGACTATCGCCGAAAACGAAAGCGTTTTCATGCGAATCAATACACTCGAAAAGTATCAGATACGCTTGATGTTGACTGCATATCAGCTTCAGCTAAGAAATTGTGCAAAGAAAATTATCTTGACAAGGAAGTAAAAAATTCTAATCTATCTAATGGGTATAGAATGATAAACATTGATATTTTATTATCTGAACTATCCAAATATTTAATATGTCCTAACTGCAATACTAAAGCAGTTCTGAAAGAAAATATTTTGTATGGATTGGTGTCTGAGTTTTATGTTGAATGCTACTCATGCAGTACATTGACCACTTTTAAAACTTCCTCAGTTATTGCTTCAAGTAAGGACTATGAAGTAAATACACGAATAACCTATGCTATGCGCACAATAGGACTAGGTTTTTGTGGAATAAAGAATTTTTGCACAGCAATGTGTGTGGATTTGCCACCACCAGTCTCACAAAAATCATACGAAAGGATACTGCGAAAAATAAATTTGGCCAGTCGTGAAGTAGCAGACGACTCCATGAAAAATGCTGCGAGAGAAGAAGTATCAGCTTCTGGAAGTAACGAAATCTGTGTCTGTGGTGACGGTACGTGGAAAACACGTGGACACACTTCACGTATTGGTGTGTGTAGTGTCATTGGAGATGTTACAGGGAAAGTGATTGATGTTGCTGTTCTCTATTCATATTGTAAAGGATGTGAAAAATGGCGAGGTTCAAAATCTGGACATTCATATGAAGAGTGGAAATTGAAACATCAACAACACTGTGTAAAGAACCATATTGGTTCTTCCAGTAAAATGGAAGTAGACGGGATGAAGGAAATATTTCAAAGATCGGTGACACACAACGAAATGCGAAATATATTAAGTATATCGGCAATGGGGACACAAAAACCTTCCCAGAGCTTCAAAGGACAGAACAATATTCTATCGAAAAAGTTGAATGTGTTGGCCACATACAAAAGCGTATGGGTGCTAGACTGCGAAAATTAAAAACAATGAATCGTGGCAAAAAATTATCAGACGGCAAGAGTATCAGCGGTAAAAACCGTCTGACTGATAAGTTCATTGATACAATTACCACCTATTATGGCAATGCTATTAGACAGAATAATAGCTCCGTTAGTGATATGCGTCAGGCCATATGAGCAATTTATTGTCATTATAGGTCCACTGATGAGGAACCTATGCATCACTTCTGCCCAATTGGTGATACTTCGTGGTGCAAATATCAAAAGGCAGTTGTTACAAATAGTGCTTCTTTATTCAAACATAAAAATATTGTGCCAATTGCCATAATGGATGAAATAAAGCCTATAATAGCAGAACTATCTGCACCAAAATTGCTGAAAAAATGTGGAGGGGGGGTAAAACACAAAACGCTAATGAGTCGTTCAACTCGACTGTTTGGAAGTACTGCCCCAAAACTTCTGTGGGTGGGTCATCTAAAAATTTTGTAGACATAGCAGTGAATGAGGCTGTAGTGATGTTTAATGAGGGAATGACGGGACGTATAAGGATAATGAAAGCTCTTGGCTTTAAAATAGGACATTTTACTGTTACTTCTGCATTTAAGGCCAATTATACACGCATACAAAATGCCGAAATTAAATCAAAATCATATACATTAGAGGCCCGTAGGGCTAGCAGAATGAGAAAAAAAAGCCACGAATGAGAGAGAGAGAGAGAGAGCATTTTGCAGAACTAGAAGGTCCTACATATGAAACAGGATCATTTTAAATATTATGTATTAAGTTTTATTTGAAATATTGAAATGTCAATCTTTAAACTTGATTTTCTCAGTTTCAATTTTTTACACTTTCCCGCAAGATTGTAAAAAAAGTTTTTACTCTAGAGCTACAAAAATTGGCATGCATATTCTAGTCATAGATCTTTATTCTGTATGTCATAATTATGTTTTATGGTTTAATACATTTTGATTTGCAACTGTATAAAAATTGAATTTTTTGAAAAAAAATATTTTTTATGAATTTTTTAATTTAAAAAAAAATAAGATACTTTTCAATTAAGTGGTATACAGAATAAAGGTTACATTTAGCTTCAATTTAATGCAAAAATTGAGATTCTAAAGTGTATAATTTAAAAATTATTTTGCGGGAACAGAAGGTTAGTAATTTTTTTAAAAACTTTTTATATATATTTATCCTCTTTTTAAAAATTTTGTATTTATTAAAGAACAAAATTTCTCTAGTTTTCTTAAAGTTTATACATTGTTATAGATAATATATAAAATTCAGATCAAAATTAGCAAAATTTGTTAACTTATGATGAATTGTAACATGTATATGACAACGAACAATTTTTTTTCTCGCAAGGTACTATGCCCCCTTAACGTTCCATCGTAAATTTTGTCATTTAACATTCTTTTCGTTTTTCATGTCATCAAAACACTTCTTTTTTCAAGTAATACCTACTTTTGAAAAATAAGAGGTTAATATTTCGTTGCCCGTCATTTCCCTATTGTAATAAACATTCACCTCTATATTTAATCTTAAATAATACATGATAAGAAAATATTTTTGTGTATTCAGATAGTTAACTTTCACACATCTGTGAAAAAATTTAATTTATAATAAAAAGGGATTTAAATTTTAGTTTGAAATATCAGTAGGTTTCTCAGACCCTCAATTATTGTAACTCTATCTAGAAGTAAGCTTGTTGACCAATGATGATTACTTCGCAAAAGAATTCCTGTTTGTTCCTGTGCTGCTATGGTGTTCTTAAGAACGAAGTTTCATTACGATTTCAAAATATGCACTGGCTGGAAAATTTTCAAAGAAGGTTTTTCCTCTCTCCGAAGATTTTCAAAACTAAAACTTTGGGTACTTATGTATTATACCATCCATTTTCGCCAAACGAAAAGACAACTTCAATGCAAAACATGTTGCCAAATGTTGTCACTGTAATTACTATTACTGTATTGGAACGTGCGCGAGAACAATTTCGGTTATCGGCCATGTATTACGTCATTGGCGATGTCTTTTGATTTGACGAAATTGGTATAATACCTAAATATATTTATTGATGGTGGATGAATCTATTTACTATTTGATTTTTCCATTTTCACTAGAAGCAGCGTGCATTTTAAATTATGATCATCAAAGCGAAGTTTCTTTAAATGATTTCAATTATGAAATTAAAGCTGAGAGAGAAATGACTAAAATTTTAAACTAAGAAAAGTGAAATATAACTATATACAGTAAAAACCTGTTACTTCCAAAAAAATGAATAAAGAAAAATCAAGATTCCCCCATTTAAGCATTTATTTCTCTTGTATCTTATATATAATTTAACTCTTTTAAAGATTACCAAAAAATGGTGATTGAAATATTACGTTAATTGTACATTAAGCATTTAAGCATTACGTTAATTACAAAGTATTTTTTAATGAAAATAACACTTTGGCTGACAAATCGCCGCTAAAAATCAATTTAAGTGCAAAATCTAATATATATATATATACAGAGAGAGAGAGAGAGTATATTTTTATCTTAAAATAATTATCCTTCAGAAATTTGATGATTTTTAACATCAGAAGCTAGACAAAAAATAAAATCTCAGAGTCAGACGCACAACTTAAAGAATAACTAAAAGTGTAACTCATTAGAATTTTGTGAGCTATCAGAGCTTTTCAAGGTAGCTCTCTCTAACATGCAAATAATACACACATATTAATTTTATGTTATTGAATTTTTTTATTATTTTTTTGTGTTTGTTTTTCGTCCACACCGTAAAAATAATTATTAATTTAAATTTAGGTAACGAAAAAACAAAGACAATTTCCTTATTAATTGCAAATAATGCAAGACGCAATTTCAAAACTGACAGATTGGTACATACAAGAAAATTAATTTCCCTCTCTTCTATTCACTAGCATTATGGCTTCAATATACGACTATCATATATAATTGCAATAACACCGTTAAAATGCCCCAATCACCTTGAATATAAATATCACTTAATGGACAAAAACCTATGAAACTAATGCGAATTCCATCTCAAAACCTAGGACAAAAACCAGAATTGTTTGCACACAAATTCCTCTTAATCTAGTTTCACTTCTCTTCATTAAGAGAAGTGATTCCATCTAATCGATTTGTGCCATAGTAGTCGTACGGATGAGGGGGTGGGGGGTCGAACCACTTCCAGAATGTGAAAAAAGCTAAAAAAGAAATAACATTCACTACGACAATGCATGAGCGAAGGGCTGCATTATTTATTTGTCATTCATACTTCTCCATTTGTCAGTTGGCAGAGCCCCAAATTCTCAAACAAGAAGCATTTTTTTTTATTTCTCGACCACCCTCTTACTCCTCCGGCCACGAGAACTGTACAAGTCCCCCTCCCCGCGGTCACAGTGTGTATTTATATTAGAGTGGTCACGCAAAATCACATGTTAGAAAAGCAGGTAGAGTTGTTGGTGGCGGAAAGGCAAATTAGATCTTGACTTCAATAAGGCTACGTTTAATAAAGGTAGTATTCTGGGCTACACGGGGCTTTATTTATTTATTCTTTATACCAAGATGTCGTTTCCCGGACGATATTGTTTTCCTAGAAGAGCTTTTAGTAGGCTCTTATTTCTTAGCGTAGGTTTATTTTCAGAAGAATAATGGCAGTGTGGGCGGATTTTAGCTTCGAACAGTGCTTCAGAAATAAAATTTTGTTGTAGTAATTTATCATTAACATTAATTTAGTACATGTTTTAAGAAATAGCAATTCACAAACTATATGAATTTCTATTTAACCTGACATTCTCTAAAGTCAATAAACTGTTAATATGAATTTTGCTATCCAAAAAAATCGAATTTTAAGTAAATAATACGCGATTTTGTGTTTTATATATTTTCAATTATATATATATATATATATATATATATATATATATATATATATATATATATATATATACTATTTATATATAACACTATAAAAATACATGAGAGAATGCAGTAATTTGTAATTTTAAACACTCAGAAATTTTTGGGGAAAACAATTAAAACTAGTTATTAAAATTTATTTCCAATATAAGTTTTATTTAATTTAAACTCCAGAGGAATTACCTCCAACTATCTGTGAAAAATTATATAGTTTGAATGACATTAATTTTACAATGTCTAAGTCCTTATCCAAAGTTTTATGCAATATATATAATAATAAACAATATAAGCAATAACATTACACTTTCTTATGTTAATTCATGAACATTTTCTCCTACGTAACCCAAATGCAAAAATTTGGAACATTTTATCGCGAAGTATCAAGAGCGGTTATTGTAAAAGTCTGGAAAAGTCTAAATTTGCTAAATTGAAAACGAACATTTATAGGTATTATGAACAGCGATTAATTTTAAAATCTTTAGAAGAGCAAAAACAAATAAGAAGCAAACATATCTTAATTCATAACTCTAGAGTTTTAAGCATCCCCCCTTTTTTAACATAGTGAACAAAATGTTTCAGCAAAATATTGCGAAGAGTAATTCTAACAATTTCCTATAACACGCAGGTATTAATTAATTTCTTCAGCAACATTAATCGATTTATATAAGAAGACAAAATTCAGGGTTGAAGTTCCAAAACTTTAAAAGTATGAGCCATTCCAGTTCGAAAATTTCTTCTAAATTATTTCAATGTCAGAACATATTTATTGACGAGAGCAATGATTACACACACGCATTACATGAATTCACAAACATATCTCTTTAAACAAAAACATTCTATAATCCCCCTGGGTCCAATGTTGAAGATATTCTCTACGACAGTGCTTCTAAAAGTTTCGATATTCGCGACCCAATGATCATGATTTTCATCGCCCCCTCCTCATACAATAACAATATAATGAATTCAATAATTCCATACTTCGACGCTAGAACTACGATACGAACTTAACCTCTTAAGTGCCATCGGCGTATGTATATAAACGTCTCGCCCAGTCAAAGCATTAATTTTCAGGACGTATATATACGTCTTTCCGTAAGTACGATCTTTTCTTTACACTGCTATCCATAAAATTATTCCGAAGGCCTCGGAATGCAATAAAAGGACCTTGACATTGTATGTGAAGAATTTACTTGTTTCAGAATACTTTTGCTTTTTTATCCCCCCCCTCAATACATCACATACGGGCATCTACGTGGTAAATGGTTGGCATTGGGAAGTGAATCGCGTAACTTTTAATCGGTAGTTAAGGGGTTAATTATAAACCGTACTAATTATAAAGTTAAGTATTATTTTTTGTATATAATTTTATACATGACAATCCCATGAGGTCACTAGTAATTATTAAACTTGTTTTTAACTTCGTATTGTTAAATTAATTATAAAATACAGTGTGGAGCACGGATACATTATAAGTATAATATATCAGTGTAAATGTGTAATTCATTTTTTATTATGTCAGAATATGTTTTTTTTGTTTGTTGCTCGCGCCCCCCTCGTAGAGTCGTCACGCCCCCAAGGAGGCGCACCCCACATTTTGAGAAACACTGCTCTACAACGATTTCTTCAGAAGTAAAGAGAATATTCTAGTTAGGAAATCTTTTTTTTCCGTATATTCTACTTTCCCTTCAAAATAAGCTTACTTAAAACAAAAACAAAAAAGATTTTTTAAGATTTACTGGAGGCGGACTAACCAACCCCCATTGTACCAATTATGCAACTGTTCATACTCATTTCTCAAATGGTAAAACTGTAATTTACATGTAATGTGTAGCTCTATTTATTTGTTTTTTTTCCCGCAAAATTCGTTCTTAGCGCTCCTCTTCAGCTCAATTAAACACTAAAGCTGCATCGTCCAACATTTAATTGATAAAAGTCCTCAGATCTTGATAAACCTGCTGCTTTTCCAGCTTCCTGGAAAGTTGAGTATTTATTCCGTTGATTGTTCATAAGTCTTCGTACGAGATAACACCTTTCTTCTTAAGCTACGATTTCTGTCCAGGAAATCGTTGCGATATTTTTCTGCGAAAACAAGTAATAATGTACTATTGCAAGCGCATTGTTGTTGTCGTATTTTTTTATCCTGGGATACATATGAAATACGAGTGGAAAAACAGAAACATACAAAACAAACAGAAGAGTATAGACATTTATTACAAAGGATGATCCCAGCCTATAACAGAAGAGGTGCCCTGCTTTCCATTCGAGACGGGAATTCATTGCAGGCATAATTCCGACTTCTTTCCCTGAAGAACATACAACTATGCCTTACTCGGTATTCAAACCAGAACCCAATCGGTTACAAGTCGAGGGTTATATCCCCCATACTGGCTGGGCGACTGCAACCGCATTGGTGACATTATATGAAATGAAGCACACAAATGCCAATGCAACGCGTATGGCACATGCGAAATTGGAGTTACCAACTTGGCGAATTATCTTGAGCGTTGGCATCGTTATCATAGTATGTAATAATTTTAATAAAAATAATTATATTAATAATACTATGCGAATTATATATAAACTGTGACGGTAGCCGAGCGGTCATGTGCGTGAATTTGTGGCTGGCGAAGACACGACCACTGAAGATGCAGAGAATTGGTGCACGTTAAGTCGGTCGAGGCTCAAAGTCTTCAGGTTGGTGTAGCGTAGAAGTTTGGAAAGCGTGGTGCCACTTCAGGTGTCATCCTTGTCACTTGACCGAGATTCGGAATTATGAGATCCGTTACCAATATCTTTCGCATTGTATTAATTGCCGTTTTTAATGTTTTGGTTTAGTGACGAGATTTTTATTTTACAATAATGAACTAGCAAATATGGAGTTTTACTCCAATTTCATGCACAAAGTTATATAAAGTAAATAAAAAAATCGAACTTTATTTTGTTGCATAAATGGGTTTTTTTACTTACAATTCACTTTCATTAAAATTGATTCACAAGAATTGATTTTTTCTCACAAATACATTGAACTTACACATTTATTTTAATAACATATAATATGGTGTAAGACAGGATTCGCCCATCTGGTATAGGAGTTATAGACGCTGACTGATGTGCCGTTGGGCCTGGGTTCGAATCTCGGAGAAGACATGGATGTTTGTAAATGTATAGTGCCTTCGCGGCATGGGGCTACTTTAAATAGCCGTCGAGCCGCAAGTCCTCTCGTGAGGTGGGAAGCCCCTGACCACCCCAGGGTGTTCTCCCTCAAAATTGGGGTGAAACCGAGTTAAATCGTTCTGTCGCCTGTTTGGTGCTCAAAGCTAAGGCTAACGACAGGCGTCACTTAGCCCTTTGCCATGATGAATTTCTTGTCCTTAATCTGGCATTTGCCAATTAGGTGGCTTTAGTAACACAACAGGGGTGGGCAACGGGTCACATGCGGCTCACTGAGAGAGTCAGAAAGTCCACTTGGAACCGAGATTTCTTACCCGTGAGCTATCAAAGGTTCTTTTATTTTTCACTGTTAGGAAAACAAAGTATTTGGAAGTGTAGTTATTATTTACATTTTCTCATGTAACGCTGAGATTTCCCTCTTTTGCAGACTCTGAAAGGCTTCGTGGAAAAATTGAAAGATGTGCCATACTAGACTAGATCACTAAATCGTCCCCGATGAAAAAATTCCACTAGAACTTGTATTTTGATCTAGAATAGGTATTAAGTCGGGGAGGATGTTTCGATGTCCCCCTGATACATAAAGGGGGTCCGCTTAAAAATTGCTGATCTACAGAGTTTGAAAGACGAGTTCTGGATGCTACAAAAATTGAGCCTAAATTAAATTTGCTCTGTTATTCCATTAATACAGCAACTGAGGAGCTACAACTAAACTTAGTGACTTGAAGTTAGATCTCAGGGTGAAGAAAATGTTCAACCCTCTGGCTGGAACATCCATTTTTTCCCCCCACTCTTAGAAACATCCGTCTAAAAGACGGGTAAGCAAATGGTTTTGAACTTTATTACCTTAAGGACTGTTTTAAATGTCCTTATCGCTCATGAAATTGAGTAGAATTTTTAATATTTAAGTCTTTATGAGGCACACACTATATTAAAATATATTTTTATCACAAGAGTTGTGACTAGTATTTTTAAAAATCATTAGAAATTATTTATATTCATGTAAAAATAATTAAAAATAATAATACCAAAAACGAAAAATTATAGGAATATATATAGGTACTGATAGACGACGTAAGATAAGAAAAATCGCAAAGGCTTTTACACATTTTTTTCAGCTGAAAAATTTCTACGTATGAATACATTTGCGGGAAAATTGTTCTTTATGTTTTAGTCAACATAAAGGGTGTTTTTTTGAGAGGTATAGAACTTTAAATTGCAATAAAACAACGATGTATTATTCGATTAACATGAATTTTTTTTATTCGAAAGATAATCTTATGGCATTACATTTTAAATATGATTTCTGGCATAGGACTGCCACGGCTGGCTCGGATGTAGTCCAATCTGGACGTCCAATTTTCGATGACTTTTTCCAACATTTGTGGCCGTATATCGGCAATAACACGGCGGATGTTGTCTTCCAAACGGTCAAGCGTTTGTGGCTTATCCGCATAGACCAATGATTTTACATAGCCCCACAGAAAATAGTCTAGCGGTGTTAAATCACAAGATCTTGGAGGCCAATTCACAGGTCCAAAACGTGAAATTAGGCGATCACCAAACGTGTCTTTCAATAAATCGATTGTGGCACGAGCTGTGTGACATGTTGCGCCGTCTTGTTGGAACCACAGCTCCTGGACATCATGATTGTTCAATTCAGGAATGAAAAAGTTAGTAATCATGGATCTATACCGATGACCATTGACTGTAACGTTGTGGCCTTCATCGTTTTTGAAGAAGGATTCCACCAGCCCATGAAGCGCACCAAACAGTCAGTTTTTCTGGATGTAACGGTGTTTCGACATACACTTGTGGATTAGCTTCACTCCAAATGCGGCAGTTTTGTTTAATGACGTAGCCATTCAACCAGAAGTGCGCTTCATTGATAAACAAAGTTCGCTTATGAAAATCGACCATTATTTTCGAAATAAAATTGCACAATTTGAAAGCGTTGTTCAGGCGTGAGTCTATTCATGATGAATTGCCAAACCAAACTGAGAATAAATCACTTGACAGCTGTTAAATCGGTCGCCATCTTGAAAGTAATGCCAACTTAAACTTCTATACCTGAAAAAAAAACACTCTGTATTTGCAAATGAGCAAAGTTTTTCTTGCGCGAATATCAACAAGAATAAATAGAATTGCAAGTGGACACAAACTTAAGAAGGTCCTGTGTTCGACTGGTATCGAACCGCGCTTCCCCATCATAGGTCCGGCTTCTATTCCCGGGTTGGTCAATGTCGACTCATCCCTACTACAGTGGGTCGATAAATGAGTACCAAGCTTGCTTGGGGATTAAACTGGGGGTCTCGCTTCAGATAGGCCACCTGATTGGGACATCTGCTCATGCACCTCATCACCCACTGACCACGTATACTGGGATGGGCACAGTAGGCCCTGGCCCTCATGGGTTGTTGCGCCACTGAGTTTGAGTTTGACTCAAACTTGAAGGCTGGGATAAGAATTTAAACAAGCAATCTCACTCTTGATTTTAAAAAAAAAAGAATTGTAGAAAAGCATGATGTTTAATGTGTTTCATTATATAAACTGATTCTAAAATTACATGTATATGCAGCTGTAATGGCACAGTAAATAAATTGAATAAAACTATTTTATTTAACATATTTATTAATTTTTTAATGAATATAATATTTTTAAAAAGGTGCGGCCCTCCACTCTCACAATGCGGCCCGCGGCAACCCTGGTGTAAGATCTTATTGAAAATTCCAGAGTATGATTTCAATTTTATGAACTTAATAGAATAGTTATTTTCCTCAAAAGAGAAAATTTGCTACACTGAATAGTCTATATGTATAAAAATGGATATATGTATATATGAAATCGCATCACTCAACACCGTTCAACCTATGACTATGAAAGTAGGTATGTATACGTTGCCAACAGGGTCGCCAAAAATAACCTTGTCAACTTGGCTCTATCTATCACCAACATTTCGCTATGTTTTTATTGAATCGCCATTATAATGCAAGGAACGACGTAGCTTGCGAATATTACAAATTTAAAATAAAATAAATACAACAGAAAGTAATACAGTGGGGGATTGGTTAACGAACATAATCCGTTCCAAGACAATGTTCGCTATCCGAATTGTTCGTTAACCGATCATCGATTCAACATAGACTTCTATGCAAAATCGATTAATTCGTTCTGAAGGCGCTAAAAATTAAATTTTAAAAAATGTATAATTTCTTAGTAAGTTTTTTAAAAAATAATACATACATATAGTCTAGCATATTAATCAGGCCTTTTCATTTTTTGCTAATGGGGCGTTGAAGAACATGTCCAATGTCGATTGCTTTCATCTCTTTTTCAGGATTTTCCGGAAGTAATTAATAGCATTGTTGTTGTTAAGATCCCCAACCCTACTGACATCAGCTTGGTTTGGGTGCCATTCTAAGACCATTGCTCTGACAGCCTCCCACTTTTTCAAAAGATCTTTAATGGCAGATGTCGGCATTGGTCCTCTTTCGTCTTCCTCTTGTTCAGAAGGGGACACATTTCGTTTTGTTTCTTGGTGTTTTTCATTCAAAATTTTCTTGGAATTCTTCTATCGTCAGTTCATCTTCATGTCCCATTATGAACTCTTCTATGTCATCCTCGTTCACCTCCAATTCCAGATCTATAGCAGTTGTCAAAATTTTATCCATAATTTCGGGGGGTGTCTGTCTCCCTGATCACCTCCAAATATGTGTTCGTTGTCCTAAGACAAAAAATCTTTCTTGAAAGTGTTCGTTATCCGAACACAAAAATCTTTCGTAAAAGTGTTCGTTAACCGATTTGTTCGTCAACCGATCTGTTCGTTAACCGATCACCCACTGTATTAATGAATTACGCATCCAGCTATAAATTATTTACACTTTTTTAAGCGTTCATTACATTAAATGTGTAACAATGTGTTACTTTCGCTGAGCAGAGATCAGCTTAGGAATATGTTTTCAAAAATCATCCTACAAGATAGTTACGGGGCGTTATAAAAAAATAAAAATCCTTTTTATCAGCTTAGATCTACAGACTTAAAATTTAACAAATAAGGGTTTTTTTCAACTGAGATTTGCAAAAGGTTTTTTTTTTGTTGTTGTTGTTTAATTTGCAATTCATGTAACTCACTAAAAACTTCTTTATCTTTCAATCTGTATTGTTTAATTTTTTTAATTTACCCGTGCGAAAAACAGGTATATGCTAGTAGTGATGAAATTGTAAATGTATGATAACGCAACTCTGAAATTTCAAAGAATCTTTCACATTTCATTAATTATAAAATCAATAAAAATATACATGATTCCATTGATGTTTTTCAAATTCATATTGAAAAGGGGAACCATAAATCAAATACGTACATAATATATACCACAAAAACCATTAGCAATATTTTCGAAAACCGTTGTTTAAGTCAAAAAATATTTTAAATCTGTCAAAATAAATGCAGTTTGAAATATATTAATCATATACAACATCAATAAATGATAACTTAAATTGAACCTGAAGTAGGAATAAAAAGTTTTCTGTGTAACGAATAAAAAATCTTCTTTAGTAAAGTTTTAAGATTTATGAAACCAATGCACAAAATATTAAACTTTTGTTGTGGAATATCGAAAATATTTCAGCCGTAGTCAATAAAACCTATAATTTTATTTCGTACCATTTTATAATCATTAATTATGGAAGAATATATTGTACACATAAATTTTTATTTTTAATAACTTTATCGGATTGATACAAAATCATTAGATTAATAACACTGCTTTAATATGCTTTCCTTTTTCCAGAACATAAAAATTTCATATTTTGATACTCGGTTTGTATGACATTCTGAATACAAATTCTGGGATGCTGCAATGATTTATAAAAAATAAATTGATTAAAAAAATATTAGGTACATGTAAATTACAAGCAAATCGTTAAATTTTAATCAAGTATTTTAATGAGAATATTTAACATTAGTTGTTGTTGTTGTCGTGTCCTTCCCGGAGGGAAGGAATGAAAGTTGCCAGAGCCTGAGACAGATTGGACTTCTACACAATAGATAGCGACACCGCCTATATCCACCCTCACAATTTAGGCATGGAACTGGAGAGGAGTGAAGTATATTCTCCAGGCCCCTGTACCTGTGGTTTCTGCTGCGACCGCCCACTAGACTTTGAAGACCCACAGATTTAACGAGCACGTACTCTGTGTGTATTCGAAAGGATTTCGGTGGTATCGGGCATCGCCTGGAGTCCGATGGCCCTTGACATAAGTTTCTTACGTATATATTAAAGAATATAAAATCAAAAATCTTCATAAATGAATCTTTATTCTAAATTGTTTATAAAATAATTTCATTACCGCTTATTTCCGAATATAAACTAATCCGTGTACAAATCGAGATTGCTATATATATATTCAGAGATGTATCCAAAACTCAAAATTGTAAATAATTTCCAATAATTTTCAAATCTATATGACATGAGGGTAAAAATGTTTCCAAGAGGGTAAAATAAGTGGAATACTGTTTCAATCGAGCTGCTGTTAAGACGCCAATGACTACAGATTCATTTCTGGTATTCCTATCTAAAACTATATAGTACAGTTTTGCAATCTGTGTTACCTTGTACGCCCTCTGCTAGTTTTAATTTCTGTGCTATTTTTATTTGTTTTTTCTTTTGTTTTGAAAATGAAAAGGAAGAGAAATTGGTTTACCGTACGGGATCGTGGACCCATGTTCCATGCCCGGAGGAAAAATTCGTCGCCTGACAAACATATGTATTCATGCATTCCCATGAATTCATGTTCATTTTAAGAACTGTGCGAAAACTCGGATTCTGACACTAACTTTCAAGAGGGTTTATGTTAACATTATTTCTTTTTTAGAATACCGTATAGCCTGGCGTACAACAAGCCCTTTGAACACAAAATATAAGACTGAAATTTACGCGCCTCTGCTTTACGCCGGGTATAAAAATGAAAAAAAAAAAACGTGATGAGCATAAAAAAGGTAGACTTTTAACATAGACCGAAATACTGTTTATTTAAAAGACCTTATGAACTAAAAGGGTACGAGAAATAAGACTATTTTTTCAAAAGCCCAGGATAATACTTCGAATAAATGATTTCAAAACATAATAGAATTGTGCACGTAAATTTAAAGTTTTCCGTAAAAAAGGGGCTGCGTGTTATATGGCGAATATATCTAAAAATTAAAAAAAATGCTTCTTGAAAGTATAGGTGAGCGTTGTACGCCGAAATTTACGGTAAATGTTCCTTAACAGTTAAAATATTAAAATTCGTGAGCAGAAGTAATGCAAAACATTTTTTTAAAAAAACGTTTTTCCTTAAGGCTGTCTTCGGCTAATGTTAAATAGGACCCGAATTCGGAATATTTTTTCGGAAATAAAAGTATTCGAACATTCACATTATATTCTGGCTTCACTATCCTGAAGAGAATCATTCATTTTATCATATTACTCATTTTTTTCTTAGTTGACACATTTTTTCTTTAATAAAATGCGCTTCGCTTTTTTTCTATTCTACCGTCATGCTCAATGAGCTCTCCCTTTACACGTTAAAAGGAAAAAACTAATTATTTATGAAATATTTTAAAATTTTAAAAACACTATAGTATAAACAAATGCATGAGTCACAGTGTCATAAATCTTAAGGTATCCGACTAGGTTGAAAAAGTGCTTTTGAGGTGTTAGATGTTTGGTGTTGTTAGGGAAAGAAGAAATGAATTATTGTGAGGTAGAAGGACTCATGCATAAAACTAAAGAGTTTTTAAGTTCTTTTTATAGCACTTACTTTATCTAACTAATAAAAATATATATTTTTTAATTCGTTTTTTGAAGAATGAACTTTTCATGATAATTTGTGCACGAAAAACGGGATATCTGCTAAATAATCCAATCAAATATAATGAAATTTATAACAAATATGCTATGGGCCCTTCAGAGTGTAACAAACCGCTGGTTTTATTACAGCTACATTTAATCACATTTTACAGCCATTTTTAGCTTAGAACATGCAGTAATTTTGACGAAAATCATGACCATCAAATTTTAAAAAAATGCTCAAATAAAATATTTATTTCTTAAAATATTTTTTTCCTGCGGTTTGTGACACTTCAGAGGGATCAAGAAGTATATCAATGACGTTAAAATTGAATAAGGCGCAATTTATTTTTATTTATCACGTTTTTCTTAACTTAAAAAATTTTGCTAAATTTTTCAAAAAATAATTTATTTTTAAAAAAAAAGGTGATACATGTTAGTTATTCAATAGTTATGACTTTTTAAGCCTATTTATATTCTTTAAAACAATAAAATTATTCAGAAAATCAATTTTTGAAAAATTTATGCCCATGTTCGAACCTAGTCGGATACCTTAATAAAAATTGAGGTATTTTTTCTGTCCGGAAATGTGCTTCGCGTTAAGTTTAAGCTCTCGTTCTTATGGCGAAAACAGCGCTTCTTCCGAGATTAGCCGATTCCTACAGAAGAAAACCACCTTACTTTATCTAACTTACTTTATTAAAGTTCGAAAAACTATCGGGATATACACGGAAAAATACGTTAAATGAAGGCAGCTATTAATAGGAAATAACTCAATACAGTTAAAATATGAATCGAGTAATTAGTATTCTGAAGGATTTTCCTTATACACATACGCAGCATGTGTAGTTAATTTCATGTGCAATAACTTGGGGTTTCAATCATTTATAACTTGTCCATAATAAGTATGTACGTAGAAGTCATTGTCCTTGAATCCTATATAATTGAAGCGAACACCATGACCAAACATACATATAAAATAATGAAATTTTTTATTTTGCTTAAGGTTTCGAAGCTGATAATATAAAACGAAAATTAAATTTTTTCTCAGATATACCTATATACATGTATATAAAACTTGTCATGATTAATGTTAAGGAGGAAGTTGTACAAATGCGAATTTATATATAACCCATAATTATACGAAGTTCTATGTTTCAGATTCTCAAAGTTAGTGAACCTTGGTGTATTAGTTGTCAGATCTAAACCTCGGCAAATCGATTAATGTTCTAGTTTAGTGACGAGGTTCTTATTTCTCAATAATGAAGCTTGTAAACACGGATTTTCACTCCAATCTCACTCACAAAGCCACGCCAATGGAAGGTTTTTGAAAGACATAAATCACAGTTTTATGTAAAATTCATTAATTATAATGTGTAACGTTAGGTTTTTGCACGCCTAGTTGGCAAAGTTAAATAGTTGTTCCATGTCAATTCCAAAACACTGATTATAGTACCACTCTTAATGGGGACGTAGAATAAAGTTCAGTGTTGTGTGTGTGGGAAAAACGCTCGAATTTATGGGAGTAATATTTTTAATGTAGGTATAGATCACACTGAAAATGGATGCTTACATGTTTTTGAACTTGTTCTTACATCATGTTTGATGCATGAGTATACATGTCCTTCAAAAAGGCTTTCATAAGTTTCAGCTAGATAATTTTGAGTTAATTTTTGAAACCTGTCATAACTGTGTACAAATGGAAAAAAATTGGTAAAATTTTTAAAATAATAGAGAAACACTATTTTTTCCCTCCGCTGAATATTTTCAAATACATATAGTAAAATTCAAAATGGAATTTGAAACATATAAGAAAATTTCGGGCTCTAGCCAATGGCTAATGTGGGTATATCGATTGGGTTTAAACATTTAATGTTTAAATGAAACATAAAAAAAATACAAGATCATTATTTCTAAATTCTAAAATAGATTGATTTCAAACAAAGAAGGTATTAAACATTTGTTGTATTTAAAAAAAATTAACAGAAGTACATATTATGGTATATTTTATGGCAATATGACATATTTTTATTTCATAGTCATTAAAAGGTTTTCCGAAGTATAAAAAATGATTTCAAAAGATCCATTCCATTGAGTAAAACAACGAATAACAATTAATATCTTGCTTGCATCCATTTTAGCCAACTACGTCAGTCATTCAGAATAGTAGAAATAAATGAATTCTGAAATATAGTATTCAATCACGAACGTACCTTTTCAGTAATTATGAACGAACTCATGATAATTCTTGAAGTATTTTCTCAAATTTTCTAGATGCAGTTGAAGTAACTGAAAATTTGCAGCAAAGACATTTAAAAATTACTTTAAAATAAAAATCAATATAGAACTCAACTTAAATTTTAACAGCCCAGTTTTTTCCCGAAAAAACTAACAACAGCGTAGCGGTCGCGGTAGCCCAGCGGTTACGATCGCAAGGTTTTAGATTACGTAATTTTTTTAAGCCGGAGATGTAATCTTGACGTCACTTAAAGCCGCTTCAAGTAAGGAAACAAATTTAAATAAAATCCACTGTCATTTGCGAATCTCACTATCAGATAAGAAGCATCAAATTCAGTAAATCACAGAATGTCTCTTATTAGTTCTAACAAAACAAGTAGCGTTCGGAAATTCCCTAGCACCATTGGTTTCGATTTGAATATATTTAATGAATAAAATGCATTCCATAGTTCACTCTTTTTCCATAATGTGAAACAAATTTTTAATTTTGCATTTTAACAAGGAAAAAATTTACTACCGTGAAATCCGGTGTATAACGCGCACTTGTATTTTCAAGCTGCAACTTTTTAATTTTTAGATATATGCGCCATGTAATACACACACCCTTCCTACGAAGAAACTTGAAATGTAAGTACGCAATGTTCTTATATTTTGAGCTCATCTATTCGAGGTATCATCCCAAGCTTTGGAAAAAAGCTGTTCTGTTCCAGAACTCTACAACCCTATAAGTTCATAAAGATTGTCATTTCTTTTCAATAAACAGTATTTTCGTATATGTAGAAGTCTAATTTTTTTCTACACTCATCTTTTTTATTTTTGAAGCAAATATTTTTATACCCGGCGTACAACGCGCACCCGTAAATTTCGATTTATTATTTGTGTGCGAGTTAGACGCCGGATTTTACTGTGCTTATAATGCGTTTCTAATTTTAAACAACACAATATTGTAAACAGCGTAATGTATTACAACCTATCGAGTTTGCATTGATATTGAGATATAAGGATTTTCCATAAAAGGTTCCGTTATTTGGGCTCCTCGTTCTCGAATACAAGATGAAGACGCCCTGTAACAGATAAATTATTTGTAAACACGCAATATGACTATAGCTGATATTAATTATACAAAAAAGAAAGTCAATCATAACCAAAAGAAACATAAAATATAAAACCTCTGCCAGCATGAACCAAAACAATCAAACTGGCTTAATACATTTCCAAAAACAGAATAGCATACTGCTACCAAGTTATCTCCTAACTCCCTCACGATGCAGGCAGCATCAACCCCTGAGCAGCCCTCCCTCGGTTCGAAAAGGGAGGGAAAAAAACCTCATAAATACAACAAACATCCCAATGACTCTTAACGTCTGATCACTGCGTGCAGAAGCACCCGAGTGCATTTGCTTAAGCAACGTCCTAGGAGGGCAACGACATCCCATTTGATTGACAAATGGATTGTGAGTTGGCTGGCTAAAGTGATTTCACTCTCTGGGTTTATTAACGTAAATCTTCCGAATAAACACTGGTGTTTCTTGTGCTATGGCGTGATGGACTCGTCCAGTATTCAAAACAATACGTGACTAATAGAGCAAAGGCAAGGAGGGAAGCCTATTTGGATGTATTTAAAGTCTTCGTTTGTTGATGTGGTTGAGTCACGCAATAAAATCAAAGTAAATAATCATTGGGACCTAAGGAAATAAGATGGTTTTAGTGGAAGTATGTTTATTGGTGATTGCAGAAGTGATGAAGGTAATTGATTTTTCTCGTGGTCGAAAATATTGAAGCGAATTTGTTAATCTGAATTAGTCTTTTGTCTTGATTGCTTTGATAAAGAATTATATTTATTATCCAATGAAAATGAAACAATTATTGAAAGGAACAAGTGGAATGAATGTGTACATTGAATAAAATGTTTTTGGCTGATAATTTTCTGGACATATAAGTAAAATAAACGAATCAATTGAGGCTAATCTCAAACGGTTCAAGATTCTTAGAAATTCGCAATTGACACCATAATTAGAAAAGAAAATATATATGATACAAAATACGTATATGTTACGAAATATAATTTTTTCTTCCTCTTACGATTCGATTCATACGCAAAAGTTATGTATTTACTTCTGAGAGAAATACATAATATAAAATAGTGGGTGAAGAATGTCAGAATAGATTAATATTATTTAAAACTATTAATTTAAGAATCAATCATTTAATTAATAAGTGTTGTTGTTAATAGCAGTACCTTACGCTATGATACTGGTGATAGCATAAATTAAACCAAAGGACTGTAAACAAATTAGCACCTCTTTAACATTTAAACTAGTCAAGTTTTCAAAAATTTGAAGAAAATCAATATATTAAATTGTTTTTAACTATTTTATGTATTTACAAAATCTATTCGAGGGATTTCAAAATAACTCATTTAAAATTATCTCTAATTTTATGAAACGACACTGTGTGCAAACACAAGACGCACTTCTATCTTTCTCTATATTTCCAATGGTTCTACCACGGATAAGATCATCAAGTTGGGTATTTCATCCAAGGATCAACAAAGGACTTCTCGCGCGTTTAAATTGATGGAATAGCTTTCTCAGTAATGCTATGCGTGCATTGTCAGGACGCACAATATGTTATACTGTATACATACATATTCCCTATAATATTTGACCGCAGATGGTGTCATGATTGGTTTTTCTACCAGCTTGTTGCACTTACCGTAAAATCCGGCGTATAACGCGCACTTTGAACACCAAGAATAAGATCGAAATTTACGGGTACGCGTTATACGCCGGGTATAAGAAGGAGAGCTTTGGAAATACACACAAAAAGAGATGAGCGTAAAAATAATTAGACTTCTACATATATAGAAATGAAACGGCACATACCTCTTATGAAGTAGTAGTTCTAGAAGTATACTATTTTTTCGAATACCTGGGAAAATATCTCGAATAAATGACTTCGAAACATAAAGAGTATTGCGCACGTACATTTCGGGTTTCTTCGTAAAATGGGGGTACGCGTTTTACGGCAAATATACTTCAACATTAAAAAAATGCAGCTTGAAAGTATAGGTGCACGTTATACACCGGATTTTACAGTATATATGTTTTCTCAGTTACGTTTGCTGGTTAGTTCATGGAAGTTGCATCTTCCAATTGATAGAGGACATACACCTTTTTCTGTATTTATAAATTGTTTATGATATACAGGACCCTACTAAAAAAAATCTGCGTTAAAATGAGTTAAAAAATTTTGATACTGAGAACTAATACATGCTTTTAAAATTGTAATTGATTTTATTTAATATGAAAGAGTTAACAGATGCTTTAAGGTGAAACAACAAAAACTTTTAGTACTTGCAAAACTGTACAAATATATACATAAATGTACAAATTTTAAGATCAACAGATTATTTCAAATAATTCGTTTGACTTCACTTAGACGTCAGTTATTTTAATTTTTAACAGAATTTGTTTTTTTTTAATTTTTATGTTATAATAAGTAAAATGGAAAAAAAAGCCATAAAATATCTCGCTCATTACAGCAAAAACATAACCTTTTCCCAAAATTTTAATCATAGAAAGATTGAAACGGTGTCTAAAGAATGATTTGACATCTTACAAATATATACGGACGGCATGGTCTTAAAAATAATAGCTAAACAATTATAATTTGGGGGGGATGTATAAAGAAACGATATAATATTTGCAAGAACTCATTTCATAACGAAATATTAAAATGAAACGATGTAAACTGCTAACATATAGGAAATCCATGTTTTTTTTAAATAATTGCAAGCAAACAAAGTTAGATGCAGAGATACGTAACAGATATCATGAAAATAGAAAGTTTTTAAAAATAATGCAACAATTTATACAAGAATTGCCACGTTACTGCTGAATTTGTTTTTGCTTCTTTGACTTAATGATTTCTTTTTGTAAATATTGTTAACACTAGTTGAAATTCAATTTTAAGTTATTCAAATAGATTTTTTAAAGTGAATTATAAGAATTGTTTAATTAAGAACATGTTTTAATGATCATTATATTTAATTATGTTTATACAAATAAAAGAGGGCGGTTAGTACATGCATTAAATCTTAATAGGGAATTAATGTCACATATTTTTAAAATAATTTATGTATCACGATATTAATCCTTCAAGTATATTTCTCCTGCCACCGAAATCATTTATGTTCCTGTTATTTCGAGATAAACAAGTTGTGAGTCACTGTATACAAGTAAACATAAAAAAAGGAAATTTACAAAATTGCCCGCTAAAAATCATTCGAGCTGTTTAGGGCGATATGAATTAAACCAATCCAAAATTTACTAAATGATAATGAAAATACAGTACAATTAATCACTAAGTTTAACTAATACATTAAATTTATCACTAAAATTAATAAATATTATATTTTTTACTAACCAAACATGATTGAATACTTAATTTAAATTCTAAAAAAGTCAAAAATAAACACACTTTTATGTAAAAAAAACTGCTGTGAATGTATTAAACTTTTACGTAAAAACCTTAATAATAATGAAGTTACATTTAACGATTATTTAGACACATTAAGCAAACATTTCATCATACTTTTTTTTAAAAGTCTTTTTAAGTAAGAAATACAACTTTTTTACGGTCCTCCCACAGACACTCATCTTATTATCTTATCAGACATAATTAAAATTTCACTACAAAAAAACGGAAGAACAAATTTGGCCTAAGCTTTTATCTTTTTAGCCCATCTTTGGGTATTAAATATTTCATGTTCAATATTTTATATCTAGCAATTTAAACAAAAAAATGATTAAAACGGTGTATTAAAAATATAGTTCACTCGACTATTTCCTGTTTATTCAAAACTATTATTTATACTATTAAAATCATATAAATAAAAGTCTAAAATAATAAAAGAAAATTTTGGGTAAAATTCTCCATCAATATGTATCAGATCTCTTCAGCAAAATATGCTATCAACTTCCCACATACTTTCCACATGGATAAGTCACTTTTTAACCCTCTACAGTTACATCCTTTTTTTAGAGGCAGCTTTATTTAAGAGGGTAACCTGGAAAATAAAGCAGTCACTGAAATATAAATGAAGTTCTTCTACCTTGTTTATGAAGGTTCCTGCTGTTGGAAAGCAAAAAAATAGGGGTGGAACGAGAAAAAATCACAAAAACCATAATTAAAATACGAGAAAGGCAGATTAGCTATAAAAAGGAGAGGCTACCAAAGCTCATCAGCGAATTCTCTGCACACGCATTTTCACGATACGACCAGACCGACAAAGGCTGGACATAGGACAGTCAACCAGCACGCAACCACGCCCACATTCGTGAATTAAGAAATGAAGAAGCGTTCAGTTCTAATTGCATTTTATATTCGTGTATTGTCCCGCTTTGGTATGTGTGAGGTTCTTTTTTTAAGCTTTTTCCCCTTATCTTTTTCTTCTCTTACTTTATTGCATTGGTCTGGTTCGTATTCGCTGTGTATGTATATGAAGACGGCGAATTTACTGGTATTTGGCTTCTATAGTTGGCACGATTAATTAAAGAAAGAGGTTTTGGTACTTGGCGAGAAAAATTTGCTTCGCACTTTTTTATTTGTTCTTTTCTCTCATTTTGCCTTCGCCTCTTTTTCCATTCGACTGATTTGTGATACAGTAGGGGAAATTGGAAATCTTTTAATTGCCTCTCTTGTTATTTTAACATTTTTTTTAATTCTCATTTTTTATATTCCAGTCTCTCCTTCCGTTTAATCTATATCGATGGAAATGAAAAGAGGTTTGTTTTGAATAGTAGAGTAATAGAGTTTGTGATAATTGGCTTGAATATAACAATAGGCAATTGAAAATGAGCACAGAAAGAGCATACGGTTTTTTTTAGTTATTATAGCACGAAAATGTGAAGAATGTAAAATAAAGTCTTCATAAAATATTCCATATGGTCAATGGAAATAGCACACCCAAAAGGGATCATTCGATACAAGAGAAAATTCATACGCATAAAGTTATTTAGATCCATAGAAAATATACAAGTGAGCTCAAAATCGGAGTACTAGCAAAGCAGTTAAGGACCTCAGATTAGTAACCTTTAATATGGTGATGCATTGCCGCATGCTGCAATATTATCTGACGCTGAATCAAACAAGACGACTGATATTATTTGGGAGCAAACCAATCCAATCTAGTATAGTGCATCCTAAATCTCGAACCTTGTGGCATGGTGTTGATCCCATACATGCTGTATAGCAGGGGTACTCACACTTTTCTCCTGTCGGGTCACATGATAGCTATTTCCCATGGGCCGCAGTATGAGAATGATGGGGAAAACACTGTACGATCAAGGAAACATTGGACATTGAATTTGACTAGTGTAAAAAAAGCACACAAAAAAATCAATAATGATTGTTTTTTAGATTCGAGTTATGAGTTCTTTTATACATAAACCATAATTGTTTTTCATCTAATACTGCTATAGCTGAAAAGAATTATGTATATTAGTAAATTCTATAATTTTTATACTGCTTTAGCTCGAATATAAATCATAATCACATTAAAATCTTTATTAATCAATTTGTGTTTAGTGGCAAAATGACAAGCAATATTATATTTTTTTAGTGTACCACTTTTCGACTAACTAAACAAATTGTTGATCTATGTTTTTCACTACATAATAGCCAACATTCCAATCGTTATAAAACTTCTTATTTTCTTCGGATTTTTTTTAAGTTTGAGAGGCAAGAAAGATAATTAAATCTTAGTTTCACCCATAAAATGGTCGCTACTCCAGCTCAGTTCAGTACAGTGAACGCATTCGCATTACTCCATTGCTATTTGTTATTTCTAAGGTTACAGTCACACATCAGTGATGTGTGACTCACACATCAGATCATGCGATTTTTCGCGAATTTTGCTACTTTTTAAAGCTCTTTTCGCCACTTTTTTTTATATCCTATTGCTACTTCGCGAATTTCATGCTACTTCACTTGAAGATCCCGCTAGTTTTTGCTACTTCCAACGATATATAAAAGTATTGGAACAAGTTTCGGAACAATCGCACAGAAAAAAAAATAGTGACTTTAGTACCCAAAGAAAACATGGAGTTGCAGTATGTTTCACCACTCCGAAAAGACACAAAACTTTGAAATCCCCCCTACCACCACCGGCCACGATTCGGAGCCTATCTAAGAGGGACTCTCCTCTCCCGCTACTCCTGTCCACTGCAAGTAGTAGAAAAAAAGAAATAGGGACTCTTTCTAATCCCGATAGAAGCACGAAAATGAAACATGTAATATTCTTAAAAAATAGGCTGAGAGAATTTCTACATAAACTGGAAAAGTAATTGTTAAAGGACAAATTCTTATAGAACTAAGTAAATTGCATAATTATCATCAACTGTACTGCATTAAATTAAAGAATAAAAATCTATTTTTGTAATTGACTTACGTTGCAGCACTGGACTTATAAAGAATTGCATACAATAACAAAAGTAAGCACTTGTCATCTAGATAAATTATGAGATAAAAATCTAATTAAATCCCTTTTGAAAGGTTTTGATCTAGATTCAGTGGCGTAACGTACGCGAAATGGGCACATTGGAGTCCAAAAGCTGACTTTGCAAGGGGCCCTAATACTCTCCGTTACGCCACTACCTAGATTCCTCTCTTTCCAATCAACTACTTGTCTTAATATCCCTTTACTTAAATTAATACAAGGATAGAATTAAATATTGTTAAATCACAGCTGCCAATTTTAGTACAATTTGAGTGGATTAATAAAACCTCGTGTGTGTGTAAAAAATATTTGACAATTTCATTCCAGTCGATAAATTATAATTACAATTCCTTCTATCTGAAGAACATGTTCACTAACTATTAATAGTATATTTTCCAAAGGTTACTCAAGCATCAAAAGTATAAATCTACATAAATAAAAATTAATTCGCGTGTGTGTGTCTTATGCCTTCCTAAACCGTTCATCCGATTGCGATGGAACTTTGAGGGAATGATAGGACGCATGCCCACGAAGGTTTCTGAGTTAGTAAAATTGACTCCTGAGGGGCGTTGCGGAGGATAAAGGGGGGAGGGGGTAGAGGAATATATTTCCGTTTCGGAACTATTAGACCTAAAAACTTGAAATTTTTGGTATAGGTATGTCTCTTTCATGGAGAAGAAGCCCTCTACAAAAAAGGTTTTGCGAAAATTGACCTCTAAGGGGTGTTGCGGGGACTTAAGGGACGTTAGAGAAAAAGATTCGACTTTTTTAACTATTAGACCTATAGAAACTTGAAATTTGGTGGGCATATTCTTTTAAAGAATTAGAGGTGCACTAGAAAAAGTTTTTTGAGAATCGACCGGAATGGTCGTTGCGAGGGTTTAAAGAGGTAAATATTACCGTTTTTGAGTTTTTAGACGTACAGACTTGAAATTTTGTTGGCATGTATTTTTAGTTGTATTAGAAAATATATAGATCCGGTAAGATCGGATTTTACGGAAATCGATTTCTATTGAGGGGGTCGGTCAGTTTCTGGGACTTATTCATAAAACAATTTTCGTTATCGAACTACTACTTACCGTAATTAAAGTATGCATGTTACTTTTGTTGAATGGAAATTGGTTAAAAAGGGATCTTTTTTTCTGCAGCTTATTGATAAAAAAAACTACCCATTTTTGAGCTACTCGACCTACAGTAATGAAATTTGTTATGCATGTCTCTGTTGTTGACTTAAACGGGTTTGTTAAACGGGTCTTTCAGGAATCGATTCTCAAATATGGTTACAGGAGCTTATTGATAAAAAAATCCGCTTTTTTCTTTTATTAGATTTAGATTTGAAATTTGACAAGCGTGTTAATTTTATTGAGTAGAGTATCACTAAAAATGGGTTTTGTGGAAATCCAATAGGGAGGGGGAAACGAGAGAGAAAAGGTAATTTTACTTCAAATTTAGAAATTAATATTTGGAAGCTCTGTCCTTTTTAAATCCAAAAATTACAAGAATATTTTTCAATAAATCGATATTCTTAATGCTAAGATATCAATTATATATGTATAACAGTATATATATTCCTACAACATCATGAAATGCCTCGTGAAGCGGGCAGGAAAATACTACCACTTCATCTATCTGAAGAACATGTTCACTAAATAAATATGTAAGGTATATTTTCCAAAGGTTACTGAAGCATCAAAAGTTCAAACTCATTATTCTTCAACTAAAAGCATTCTAGAATCATTATCTTTTTGGTATATCATTAACAGAAACTTAACATCTCCACCAAATCTTTCACCCACGCACTTAAGATTCAATTTGAATCTTGCAAGACATAATTTTATAAATATGCCTGTTCCCACAACAGTTAATCAAGTCTAACGTTTTGGAAGCTAGATAACTGAATTATTGTAGTTCAAAGTTCTTACCTTTGCCACAAGACACGGAACACGGGGAAAAGGGTGTTTTTCCCCAGACGTACACCAGCCGTCGGCAGCTGGATCCATCGCCCCCGCACACGCCGCATTCATCCACTTTCTTTTCAGATCCCAGCTGCAGATCACAACCGACAGGCTGTCAAGAGCAGAACAGAATGTCAGATTTATGGAATGGAACAGGATCATTTATGATGTAATGAAACAGTAAATAGCATTCTTAATGACAGCAATTGAACATATCAATAAATCATATAAGACTTGTGAATACGATTTATTACATGAACAGGAACATTAACAGGATAATGAATTTTAAGGTGACCAATTTCTTTACAATTAAAAAAAGGACAAAAATTTACGAAAAAATTTCAACGCAAATATACGAAACATTTTATTAGTTCAAACACAAATACGCTAATTACGCTTACATTCCTTTTAATTATTTTCTTTAACTAGAGTATTTTTCCATTAAAAGATTTTTTGTCAGTATATCATTTTCTAATAGTATATCAGAAATTTCGGAGCAAATAATATCCTTTACACTGAATTTTACGGTTAGTATTGCAGCTAAAATATCAACATTCAATCTTGATTTCTCACGTCCAAACATCATTATCAATTAAAAAACTTTTTCAACTGCTGCATTAGCGTAACGTAAATTCAATATTTTCAAATGGAATGTGTTCCTTTTTGAAATGTTTAAGTTTTTCCACCCACTTTTCACAAATTAAAGCATGTTGATTTTCCATTTCTCTAATTTATTAGAACTTAAATATATACATTCAGTATTCTAATTTTTTCAGACAATTGTCATCGATTTTAATATCAGGCATTTCTTTCGATAAAAACTCAACACAGTTTCCTATATCTGCCCAATTTACTTGCGATGAAGTCAAAAAACACCATTGAAAACTGTTATTTCCTGTGACATTTATTTCAGACCATTCTTCGACATATTGCAAACATGTTTGGTTCTTTTCTGAATACAGAGATTTAACAGATCAGTTTTAAAATATTGAAAAGGAGGACAAGTAGGAGAACACTTCTCGAGGGAGGACGGAACCTATAAAAGAAGGACTGTCTTCCCTAAAGAAGGACGATTGGTCACCTTATGAATATTTCAATTATGCTAAATAGCTCTCTGTTTCAAAGGCTCTTAATCGTTAAAAGTGCAGCACATAACAGAAATTCAGTATTTAATTATTGGTCCTTTGTTCTACTGAAAGCATTTAGCTTGGGAAAAGGCTGTTTCCGCATGGAACACCAAATTCTTGGCCTCACCTAAAGCTTTGTGGGCTAAAAAGTTTTTTCCGACCCTTTATCAACGGCTAAAATATAAGAAATTTGTTATTGATTTTAAGTTATTTAAGATTCTAACAGGACATGGAAATTTTAAGAACTATTTTTCCACGTTTAATTTAATTGATAGTGATATTTGTTCTTGTGGACTGAATGCTGAAACTTTGGAATATGTCTTGTTGTATTGTAACCTATACTTTTGTAAAAGAGAAAATTTTAAAAAGGAGTTGAAACGTTTAGGTATTTCCTGGTCACATGTATTGTCTTTCTTAGTCGATTGAACTGAAAGCCTTAATTGTGTGTGAGTCTTAAGAAAATTTGATTACTTTATAGATTTTTAAGGTATCGGACTACGTTCGGAACTGTGATTTTGCAAAGCGCATAAATGGATATTTTTCATGATATTTATTGTCACTTAGATTAGAATCTATGCATAAAATTGTTTTAAGGACATTTTGACAAAAAATTTTTTATTTAAATATAATATTTTGGCAGAAAATTAACTTAGAATAATTTATTTCCAAATGTTATCCTTTTGTGAAAAATGCTTCTATAATAATAATATTTTGCCTGTATATAGCTCAGACCTCTGTACAGAGGCTCAACTAGAATTTTTGAAATATATAACTTAGAAGTGGGTTTATTCAACTTTACGACAACAGAGGGGAGCAATTTTAAGAAAAAAACGCCAATAATTATTTCAATGGGTGGTAACTCTGAAAATAATGTGAATTTTTCAAAAATTCTAGATGAGCTATATACAGGCAAAATATTATTATAACAGAACCATTTTTCACAAAAGAACATTTGGAAAAAAGATTATTCTAAGTTAATTTTTTGCCAAAATATTTTACTTAAATAATTTTTTTTTGTCAAAATCGCCTTAAAATAATTTTATGCATGTATTCTTATCTGAGTGACATTAAATATCATGAAAATTATCCATTCTTGCGCTCTTTTAAAATCACGTTTCCGAACGTAGTCGGATACCTTAAAGTTTTATAGAGGTACATCCCCTTCTTTATTTGTATGTATTTCTTCCCATCCTTTTTATTTTATATTTGTCTCTTAAACGTATTTTTGTTTTAAATTTTATAATGATCTTACCATTTACGTCTGTAAGCCTCATGTTATGCAAAGTAGAGCATGAGAAATTTTGCAAATAAATAAATTTTCAAAAAAAGTATTGGAAAAGCTTTATTGTTTAAATTAATAATGACATAAGTATTCAACCACTGAATCCCGTAGATAGGCCGATTTGTAACTTGCTAAGCGAACGAGATTATTCGGATTGTTGAAAGGTACTTGATTACATACAAAAAAAATAATTAAGTAAATTTTAAATAATTAAAACCGCACTTTCATAGCAGTATTTTTTAAAAAAATATCATACAAAACCATGATAAATAATTTTTAGGAATAAATTATTTATGCAATACATATGAATACTTAAACAGCAATATTCAAAATAAATTATCTAAATTTTACAAAAATCACAAATACATATGAAGTTTTAGCAATTTTAAAAAATTCTTTAAAGCAGCTTAATAAAATATAATAATTTTATATCAAATAAAAGTATATTACTAAAGTAAACTACACACATCTACCTTGGGAAAGGTACTAAAATTCTAATGTTTTATTAAAATACAAAACTTTTATAAAGCTGATCGAATAATTAAAAAAGGAATGTAACATTTTTATGCTGCTATTATTGAAATAAAAAGGCCATAACACTCAAAAATTATTCATACGTTAAGAGCTATTTTAGAACATACCCTCAAGAAAATAATATAAATATCATGTTCAAAAAGTTTCATAGAAATACATTTATAATATTTCGAGTTTATCAAACCCGCCATAATAGATTTTGAGCAATTTAAATGCCCACTTCCGGTAGGTTCAAGGCCCACTTTCGGTTTCCTAATTTTATGTAGTGCCTTTGTGTAACGTAGAAACAAAATAATATATTTCTCAACTCAATAAAATAAAAAAACCAAAAATACTTGTTTTGATCAAAATGGATCATTTCAATGTGTTCGAATGCGTAAAAGCTTCACTCTCCTTTGATCCACAGAAATAGTTGCTTCTATACAAAAAATGATGCAGTTCTAATTTGTTACAATAGACATAACAGAAATGAGGTTTTACTGATATCTTAGTTATACTATTTTTCTTCTGTTCTTAAAAAAAAACCCATTAAAATACTCACAATCGTTATTTCCCTTCTAAAAGTAATTTTTTCTGAAGTCACGAGACTTAAAAAAAACTATAGTTTAAAAAACTAAAAAAATACTCTTTTATGGTTAACCTAACTAAAAAGTAAAAAATAATTCTTAATGTAAGAATAAAATGATTAACGATAAAATTATGTCATTGTGGTAAAAGCGTGGGGTGCTCGATATCAATTGTTATAATTCCTTACTAGTTCTAGTCCGAAATGCAGAAAGCTCCCAACACTTTTACCACAATGACAATAATTTTCTCTTTAAATCATTTTATTCTTGTATCAAGCATTATTTGTTACTTTTTAGTTCAATTATCCATAAAAGCGTGTTTTTTAGTTTTTTTTCTTAAACTATAATTTATTTTCAATGTATTTAGTTCGATCTACAATAAAGGCTTTTTTTAAAAAATTTTAAACTATTGTTTATTCATTGATGAATTAAGGTATCCGACTACTTGCGACAAAATGGAGTTATGGGGATTTTTTTGTGATTTTTAGATTTATTTAGTGTATTTTAAGGAAAAAATCATAAAATTGAAATTAGAAAAAAATATATTATTAAAATGGGAAAAAACTGGGGAAAATGTACAAAAAATTACATAAACGGGGCCCGTTCTGTACAAAAGTGTTCTGAACAAATTTTCAATTTTTCAGTTTTAATGTGTTACTTAGTTATCCATGTTTGAAATGACCTTCAGGATAATAGATAATTTAATTTTTGCAAAAACTACAGCACTCTATCTTAGTGACTATATGAAATTGCTTTAAAAAATAGTGATTATATTCACATAAAAAACTGTAAATTTTGAAATAACACAGTGATTGATAAATATGAAGATCAAAAACACTTCTACTCTTATACGAAACCTTCACAAAAAATTTCAGCAAATTATTTTTAAAACTTTTTGAGCAATCGCTGTCCCCACTTGAATTTTTCGAAAAAAACCCATTTCGAGTAAACTACATTTTAAAGTTTGACATCTTGTGTAAAGTTATGGCATCTTCGTTTATTAAAACACTTGCAGTTTTTGTTCTAGTGAAGGGACATTAAAAAACTTGGTATTTTTATTAAGCTAATTAGATGGTCTATAAAATAAAATCATAAAAAGAATTTGTCAATTTTTGAAAAAAATCATGATTTTAGGGTAGTCGGATATCTTAATCTTGAATGGCGTCATTTTTTAGAAACTGGAATGCCCATCAATGCGTCGATACGGCTTGGTTTTCAAAATGTAGGATCAGCCAACTGAAGAAAATCTGGAAGAGCGAAGTTTGAAATATTCCACGGCGGAAAAAGGTGTTAAGTCAAAGATATGTTTCCCTAAAAAGAACTCAATATTCTCTCTGAAACTTGCATCAGCATAAGAAATAAAAGTGCACGTTTCGAATTGAAGAATTTGTAAGAAATTATTTAATCTGGTGACATCAGAATCATTTCTCAGATGTTTTGGTAAAATGAAGCAATGAATGATGTTTCATTCCACAGATCCGACAAGATAATTTAGAAAAACAGGCTTTATGCCTGAGTAAAGCAGTTGGATTAAAAATACTTTTTTTCACATGCACGAGTCTTTTTTTTTATTTCCATTTTCAGAAAAGCTATACAATTATTTATACGATGGTAGGAAATTACTAACGCACTCTCCCCTTTCTCACACGTAAAGAAAACTTTTTTGTTGTTGTTGTATTTGTATGGACCACGAGCGTTTTCGCTTTTAGGGTTGTAACTTAAACAGGAATTAGTCGCCAAATCTGGAAATGGTATATGGACTGGAGTCCTGTCAGGACAATGGAACAAAATTATGAAATTATTTGTAACGTCATCGGTTCTAGACAAGTGTGCAAAACTTTAAATTAATCTGACCTTTTAAAGTGGGTAAAAATCGAGTTCAAACATTCCGTTACATGCAAGTGAAGCTTATAAAAGTGTGTTAAAAATGAACCATCATTTTTATAAATATAATTAAAAGTATTTTACTGATTATTGATGCCTTAAAACTGCGTTATATTTTTTAATTTTATACACACAAACACACACACACATATATATACTAGCCGTTACCCATCCGCTTCACTGGGTATTTCACGATGTTGTATATATGTATACTGTTTACATATATACTAATTATTGATATCTAGCATTAAGAATTCGATTGTATTGAAAAATATATTTATAGCTGTTACACTCTCGCCCCTTGATATGAAAAGAATATAAAGTATAATATCTATAATTTCTATTTATATCTAAAATAGAAGCAGAAATATTTTTTTCGCTCACTTAACCTAATAATCAAGTGGATTTCCACCAAAGAAACTTTCAGTGGATCTCTACTCCATAAAATAAACGTGAGTGCTAAATTTCAAGTCTAAATCTAACAGACCAAAAACGGAATTTTTATCATCAATACCTCGTTGACAGCATTCTTAGCGGATTCCAATTCAACCACAAAGAAGCATGTAAACCAAATTTTATTATTATAGTCTTAACAGTTCAAAAACGGGAATTTTGTCTATCAATACGCCTCAATAACTCTCCCCGCTTCCCCCTGGAGTTGATTTCCGTAAAATCTATTCTTAGTGGAACTCTATTCAACTAAAGAAAAAAGTGCTCAACAAATTTCAAGTAAATGAGTTAAAAACAGGAATTTTTCTATAACACGCCTTAATCCCTCACGCAACCCCACTCCTTTGGGGGTCCGTTTTCGCAAAAATCTTTGTAAAAGGAACTTTATTCCATGAACGGAACATAACTTTTAATTTTCAAGCAGGTGGTTCTATTAGTTGAAAAGCGGAAATATTTATCTATTACGCCACTTAATACCCCTCAGTGACCCTTGGCGATCAATTTTCCCCAAAACTATTTTGTAGCGGATCCCTACACCATGAAAGGAATTCGCTTACCAAATTTTAAGACTGTACGTCAAATAGTTTAAAAATGGAAATAATTATCTATAACGCCCCTTAAGCCCCCTTAGGAAACGATATTCACAAAACCCATCTTACGGCATATCTCTACTCAGTCAATGGAATCTGCTTACTCAATTTCGAGACTTTACGCCTAATAGTTTAAAAAAGAAGTTAATTGCCTATAACGCCATTTAATTCTCTACAACGCCACTTTTGGGTCGATTTTAACAAAACCCATTTTGCAGTGGATCTGTACTCTATGAAAGGAACCCGCTTACCAAATTTCACGACTGTACGGCTAATAGTTTAAAAATGGAAATAATTATCTATAACGCCCCTTAAGCCCCCGCAAAGCCACTTAGGAAACGATATTCACAAAACCCATCTTATGGCAGATCTCTACTCAGTGAATGGAATCTGCTTACTCAATTTCAAGATTTTACGTCTAATAGTTTAAAAAAGGAGTTAATTGCCAATAACGCCACTTAATTCTCCACAACGCCACTTGGGAGTCGATTTTCACAAAACCCATTCTGTAGGGGATCTGTACTCTATGAAAGGAATCCGCTTACCAAATTTCAAGACTGTACGTCTAATAGTTTAAAAATGGAAATAATTATGTATAACGCCCCTTAAGCGCCCTCAACGCCCCTTGGAGGTCGAATTTTGTAAAAATCCAAGTGTAGGGAATCTCTATTTTATGAAAGAAATCTGTGTACCAAGTTTTTTTCAAGACTTTACTTCTAATAGTTTATTAAAGGAAATAATTATCTATAACGCCCCTTAAACCCCCGTAACGCCCCTTGGGGTTCGAACTTTGCAAAATCCGTTCTTAGCTGACGTCTACACCATGAAGGGAACCTACCTACGAAATTTCAAGTCTGTAGGTTTAATAGTTCCGGAGATATCGTGATTAGTCAGTGAGTGAGTGAGTGAGTCGCTTTTCTCCTTTATATATATAGATATTATATAGGCATATATAATTAATCTTTTTTTTTCTTATCTAACATTAAACTAAACTGCAAAAATTTTGCAGCTATAAAACATATTTTCATTTTCATTTATTCATCCACAAAACCTGCAAAAAAATTGCTTTATATATATTCAGTGAAACGTTTTAATAAGTATCACAAATAAAGTGAAAAATATTTATTTCTAAATTTTCAACAAACATTAGCATGTCACGGAACAAGGAATATTTAATTATATATTATTTTATTAAAACAAATATGAAGAAATTTCATTTAATCATTAAAGTAAAAAAGGGATAATTGAAAATAAACACAAGGGAAAAAAGCAGCCTTATTACACATAAGAAGAAACATTTACTAAGTTGTAGTGTCTCATAAGTGACATTCAACATTTTCATTTTCATCTAAAAAATTCGACAATTCTATCTAAAAGAAGTTTCTCAATAAGCCGCTATTAAAATACAAATAAATGTCTTCCTTTCTTTATTTTACAGGAAGGATAAATTTCATTTTTATACGAAAATGAATACTTTTATAAAAACTACGTTTATTATAAACTACTTTTTACAGTTTATATTGGTAAGAAATCAACAAGAAAATAACTATACAAATAAACTATAAAAAAAACATCAGATATTTCTTTAAGAAAATTTAAGCAACGTTCTAAAAATAAATATAATAATTCATATTTATTGATAGCATGAAAAAATTTTTTAAAAATATTCGTTAACAAGATACGAACGTGACTTCTAATAAAAACATTTTCACACTCAAACAAATTAAAATTAATACGCCTTTTGAATGTTTTTAAGGTACTTCAGAAAAATCGAAGTTGTCTTTACTAAATCACGAACCAAAATAACATTTATTATTATTTTTCACGTAAAAAAGTTTTTCATATCATGGGACATTTTTATTATATTTACCAAAGGCGTTGTAAATTGAAAAGTTGGCTCTAAAGAAAAACGAACAAACTCGCATCACTTACTTATGCGAATCATAATAAAAATCTACTTAAGTTGCGGCACTTTCAATATAGAATTACACAATGAAGAAAATTTTAGTAAGACGGATCAAAAAATATTTAAAAATTTTTTTAAAGTTTTTCGAAGAATTTGACATTTATAATTAATCAAATTTTGAAAGAAAAATATATCTTATTCTAGAGTTTCAAGAGTGGAATTTTTCAAAAGAATACTCACGGATAAAAAAGAGCTTCCGAATAAATTATTATAAGTAAAAAATATAAAAAAAAAGATTTAAAAAAATTTAACTATTATAATAAATAAAACAATATAATTTGGTATTTATTAACACAAGAACATGTAAATGATAAAGAGAAAATCAAATTTTTAAAAAGGTTTTTTTAAAGAAAACGAAAACAGTGAATAGTATCGACTGACAAAATTCAAACGATAACTGTCATTATATTATTAAATGAATTAATCCTTCAATTAAAAATCACTTTCAGTTATAATTTATTATTAAAAATAAATTTAACATTTTTATTTAAATCTTCAAAAAACAATTTACTACTTTTTAAAAAATCTCATACGTCATTGGTTATATAAATCACAGATAGCACTTGAAGATTAGTTTTACTCTTATGTATTTAAGCATAAAAATTATAAATTATAAAAAAAAGTTAAATATTTTCATTAATTACGTGCAAATAAAAATGTATGAGACATTGTATAAAAATAAGATAAAGGGATGGTATAAAAAGGAGGGGGATATATGATATTTTTCACTTATATTGCCAGGTCCGAATTAAATTTATTAAATGGCTCATTTATTAATATTAATTGGTGAATAAATACAATCAACTTTTTTTTACACGGTAGATACGTTTCTTAGTAAGCCGTGAAAAATCTTTAATTATTTTCCAAAAAAATCGTGCAAAAAAGTAATAATAAAATCCATGATATATATTTATAAAACAAAAAACAGTTCATTTTTGTTACAAAATAGATTAAAACTAGTGTACTGTGAAAATAAGTACTTATAACATACAAAAATTCACATTAAAATTAAGAATAAAATTACTAACTAACAACTATTCATCGCTACTTAATACTAAGCGTGCACGTTTATCACGAACTGGATCAAAAGTGATACCATCAGTAGATGTGTCAGATATTTCTAGAACAACTTTTGGTTTGGATTCAAATGAAGAATTCTGTTCGTTATTAAATGCCTCTGTTAGTTTTTTGTTGTTGTTACGAAATCCTATTGGCAACTGTCTTTTTGGTTTCTCAAGTAGATTATGTAATTCTTGATATCCTGTTACAAAAGATTACGCAGAAATTTTAATTCACGCTTCATGTCTGAATCATCAGCAATAAAATGTTCTTCCATGCTGTAGCTAATTTCAAACCCCTACGAATTAAATCAGCTGGTAATAGCTAACTTCACCAGTATCTACTTCTTTATTATTATAAAATGTAATAAACTGGTTCAAATCATCCTCAACCAAAGGACACGTGTCTCCAAATTATTTCAGAATTCATGCTAGAGCTAAAAATTCGTGCACAAAAAAAATTTCGTTAAATTCGTGTACCGGCCGGCTGGGTGGGGTAGTTGGTTTGTCGATGGCTTTCGGTACCTAAGGTTGCGGATTCGACCCCAGCCCAAGTCGGTGGATTTCCATGATGCAGAAAATTGACAGCGGTCATGTCGTAAGATTATGCAGCATGAGAGAAAATGATTCCTTGAGTGTCCGTTGGGCTTGGATTCTCTAAGCAATATTAAATTCCTAAGTACAAATTTCGCATCGGCAGAGCCCAGGTGCCTCCCTCTGGGGAAGAAACTGGGCGTCAAAATTACTTGCATCATTTGGTATCGCCTATATGGTACCGCACAAAAAAGTGATATCAGCTCCAGGGAATGTAGCGGGCCTGCAAAGTGGCCTGCGTAGCCCCATTAGAAAAAAAGTCGCTTACCGTATTATTACAAATCGTGTTAAAAAAAACGTGTAGAAAAGAGTTGGGTGTATTACGTTAAAATTTTTTTTGTTTTGTTTGGGCCCATGAGACTACAATTATCTAATTACAATTATAGCTTTTAAAAGTGTGCAAACTCATTTGATTTACCTCAAGTTATAATAATTCTTATTTTGTACGAGTAATAAGAATTTTCCAAGTATGTATTTTCTTAAATTGCACAATGCAGCTGCTGCTTATTTTTTAATTAAAATTGCACAGAATATAAAATCTAAGCTAGAATTATTTATAACGAAAAATAATTGTTTTCCTTACGAAAATAGCATTTTTTTTTAAATTGAAGAGAACACCAATATCTTCTATTATTTTTAGCACAGCAAACGTGCTGTAATTTGTGAAATAATCGATTGATAGAAGTAAATTTTGGTTTGATTTACAATTTATTCAGTTAAATATATACGAATTCAGCATAATAGAAATATTCCAAATGTTATTAAAATTATATGATTACAAAACCTCATTCAGTTACAGAGCTACACAATATAAACGCACGCCAACAGGTATTAACGGACTACTTTATTTATTTATTCTTAAATATTTTTGTTCGAAAATATGATAACAGTTGGATATTTCCCAAGTATAATTGAAACATTGGCAAATACACTTGGTCAAACATATACCTGTGCACTTAGTAATATGTATATGCTTATTAAATATAATTTCCATTCTATAATAGAATTATTAAATTATGGTTAGTCTCATTCAATGAGAAGGGACACCAACAGCTGGATCGTAGAATAAACAATGAGCCTTATCGTTACCGCTATTGTTGAAATAATTTTAAATTATTTTGTTTCATTGTACTCGTAGTTTTATTTTTTGTACAGTGAAAATCTTTTAACACGAAACTGAGGAGACTGAATTATTTTTTCGTGTTAAAAAGGATATTGCCAAAACAAACACATATTAAACAAAATTAAGTTTTTTAGAGTACATTTTATTTAAATAGATATGGGTTTATGCATGTATTTCATAAAAATCGTTCAAACATTTACGTAATTTAATCTTTTCTTAATTATTGTTAATAAAGTAGTTTGCAATACCAAAATTTTAACAGATTTCCGTTTTCGTCATCTGTTTGCTAGTTTGCTTTCGCCCCTGAGTTTTTTGCCACTGTGTTTTCAAAAAAAATCTTCCAAAAAAAATGCGAACCAAACTCACTGATTTTTACGCAAGCTGCGATGTCACAGAATTTCAAAACCAACTGAAGAGAGATGAGATGTTTTTGTGTGTCTTTTGGAGAGTGAAAGTTGGTATTTCAAAGCCAACTCCCTTCAACGAAAAACATGTGAAACCTCTCTTTCATTTTACTTCACTTCCCACCCCCTCCAAAAAAAAACTTGCTTGCGGGTAGTGTTTTCTATATTTTGTTCATTCCTTTTCGCGTTAAGTGAATTTTCGTTACGAGTTAAGAGAAAAAAGTGTATTAAATTACAAAGTAGTTTGTCAGGATTGTTGTATTATTTCCTGTTAACCAATATTTTGTGTTAAGCATTTTCGCGTTAAACGTATTTCACTGCATCTGAATAACCTACTGAAAATATCATTTAAATTAATAATACACTGAAGTCCTGCTAATGTATATTGTAAATTAATGAATAATGTGCAATATATATTCTTAAGGTTATGTAAACATTAATGTTTTGTAAATATTTTGAAACGGACTTATAAAACAGCGCGTATAGAGAGATACTAAATACATTTATTCAACATTCTATAAGTTAATATTTCGTATGCTTCATTTCCGAAATACCCAATTTCAAAATCAAACCGTTACATAGAAACGCAGATAAAGTTCTACAAAGTTTTCGGCTTATGCGAGTCAGGTGGATTCTAAAAACTTTCTTGTTCCGACTCACCAAACATTTCCCTTGGACGCACATATCCAGTGATCCCTCCCTGCACCTGGTGCCATCTTTCACACTCGAAGCCAATTTGGCGACGAAACTGTAGCTTTTGGCGTGGCAGGTAAGACTGCATGGGTCTTCTGGATCCTGGTAAGGAAGCCATTCATACAGGCGGCCACGGTATGGAATAGGATTGTAAACAGCGCATTGGGCCGCACGAAAGTCTTGAGGGTCTGGACATGCCTGAGACAGAGAGAGATAAAAAAAATTATAAATTTAACTATATAATCATCGTTATTATAATATTTAAGACCATTTTAATGAAATGTTATAAAAATCACGACTCAGTTCCGCCTAAAATAAACATCTCAGAAACATACAATAATTTAGAGATACTTATAATAGATATTTAAATCAACGTACAACGCTCAAATTATTTGCAACCAAGTTTTACTCTTCCCTTACTTCTGGTTACGTGTAAAACAAGATGGAGACAGGCTTAAATATTTTCATAACAGGAGAGGTAAAAAATTAACATTCACTTTGGTCACGTTAGAAAAAAAAAGGGAAATAAGACAAAGTGATTAATTTTAGATTAGTGATTATTTTTTCATTAATAATCTCAAAAAAGCTTAAGAACCATTACTAGCTTAAAAAACTATATTGTTATAGCAATCGAAATTTTTATACAGATTTTTTTTAATAAAAAGTAGAATCACACAAAAAAATGTGCATTTTCAATCCAAAACATCATTAATGTAAAAGATTCAACAATAAGGTTGATTGTGGTTATATGGAGAAACAAAAAATATTTTTAATTTGAACTTACCTATGCGGGAAAGATGTTTTATGGTAAAGAAATTAGGAGAAAAACATTTAAAAATAATAATGTCAAAATTTAATATTGCTCTAAGGCTGGGGGGGAACAACCTTCACTTTCAACTTTTCCAAAAAATGAAAGAAATAGGATGAAAAAGTGAAAAAAAAATGTTAAGCTTATTATGGGGTTTTTACTAAAATAGCACATTTTTTTTTACTTCAAGTGTATAAATTGTGGAAATTTAAACATAACATAATAAATAAGACAAAAGTAAAAACTTTGGTTTTATTGTTAATAAACTTTTTACAAGTTCATTAACTTAAAATAGGTCTAACATAAAAATGAGTAACTTGAAGCATTTAACACTAAATATTTATTAAGCAGTCAACAGTCTTTTGAATAAGTAATTTTTTACCAAGTCATATATATTAGGCCCTTGAAAATTATTGTCTTAGATTCACATCAGCTGATTTTGAGCGATATTTTTATTTTAATTTCATTACTTTTTTTAAACCAAGTTTTGAGGGGGGTCTGAGACAACCGCATTTGAATAAATCTGTAAACAGAATTGTTATTTATTATTATCTTTTCAATTTTTTTAATTCTTCGGGAAGTATTCACGTGCCACGGTTACAACTTCTCCGAGCCACTCTGTGGCAAGAGGGCCGCGGTTAGGCCACCCCAGCCCTAAAGGAATAAAATTTTTGAACAAATGGGATAAGTTTTAATTTTTGCTTGGATGATTTTAGACTCGAAATAATTACTTTTCTACAATAAAAAAACAAAAAATTATGATTTTTCATAAATGAGAACTGACTAGTTAATAATACAATGAAAATTGCAACATTTCCCCGCACTTTTGAATCAGTCTAATTCAAGGTTTTTTTCATATTTCGCTATATCATGTACTGTAATTTCGACAGTATGAATTTTTTAAAATTTAATACTAAAAACCTAATAAAAAAGTATCTGATGTTTTCTTTCTTCTTGTGGCTATTTAGTAGATGTCCTTTCATCCCCTAAAAAATGTTGAAAAATACTAAAAAATACTCGTTTTCTTTTTTTAAAAAAATTACTTTTTTACCATAAAAAAACTCAAATACCAAAACTTCATTCATTCCCTTGTGGCACTATTTAACATTAGAAGCATTTTTTAAATTTTAATTTACGTTTTATCTTTATATCAGAGAACATTTTTTCCGCACAGGTAGGTTTTAAAATTCTGAAGAAACTTTTTTAAACGATTCTATGTATTCCACAGTAAATATAGATCACTATTTCATACAGGGGAAACCTTATTCTAATTAAAAGAATACAGTAATAATATAATGATTCCAAAATTCGATTAACATTTCGATATTACATATTTATATAAGCTATATATATTCATTTAAATTTATTCTATCTATAACAATGTTATTGATCCAGTTATTGTTAATAATAAATTCGTAACACACACACACAACCATTACTTGTTGGCAAAACGTATTCGCAATACCCAGGAGTACTGATACTGATAATAAATTTTAGCTAACTATGCACGTCCGGAGAGTATCATTAACATTCGTTATATATATCATTAATTTATACTGAAAAGGGAGCCAGTTGTTCCGAATGTAATGCAGATATGAATCGACGAAAAAAAACCCCGAAAATTCATTTTGAATTCTCAAGCATAAGAAATATTGACTTTTTTCTAAAATAATAATTATGAAAAAGTTATGCTACCTTTTTCACAAAGTCTTTTTCTTTTTCAAAGTATTTGACTGCTACATTCAGTTTTAATCGATGCAAAATACGTATTGAAAGGGATAACTGATTAAGAAGTTTATTCGTTTTGAAATATAACTTACAGGGTACGAAGGTAGATTATACGAACTTTAAAAAAAATATTTATGAGATTCATTTCCCCACAAATGAAACACCAATAGTCACATGAAAGAGTAAATGATACTGAACGGTAGTTTAAAATTGTCGCAAATACGAACAATTTTTTTCTTTACTACGAAGTATCATAAAAAACTAAAAATTAGCTTAAGTGTTTTCTAGAGAAAAAGAATTATTTTCAGTTTTTTAATATTATTTTTAAGAAATATAAATGAAAAGTTTTTTTAAGATTTATAAATATAAACAAATCCAGTTTTCTTTCCGAGTTTCATTTACACTACTTCCAGTAAGAGATTTAAAAGAAACCATTTCCTAAAACCCTTCCAGTCCAATATTCATTTGATTGCATCATAAATTCGTAACATAAATTATATTTTACTTCGAAAATTATTATTTTCATTACTTATCTAATCACATTACTTTTTTTAAAAAAATCTTAAACAGTTGAGCTTGAGATTTTTACATCAAATAAAGGAGAAATAAGACACATGCTAATTAATTAAATAAATTATTCCTCAAGTTTTAAAATATCGTTTATCAAAACAAGATTTTTATAAATTTCTATTCTAAACAACATTTTGACATGCATATAAACGTATATATAAATTTTTCAATGAAATATTTAAAACATCACATACAAAAACATTTAAATTCGTTATCGACTAAATAGTCAATGGCAAATTCATTTTTAAAAAGCATTTAAGGTATCCGACTACGTTCGGAACCGTGATTTTCAAAAGCGCATAAATGGATAATTTTCATGATATTTAGTGTCACTTAGATTAGAATATATGCATAAAATTGTTTTAAGGTCATTTTTTCCCTAGCCATGTGGTAAACAGTTTTCGTCAGTACGTGAAAGGAAATATTCTACAATCAGCGGTTTAGATAGGGTTTCCTTTTACAAGAAGAAAAACTTGCGAGCGTCATTTTTTAGTAAGAAGTTCAATCGTTTCGTATCAAAAAGATTTTGCAGATTTAAGAGTTTGTTTTAAATACATGCCATGGGTAAATAATTTCTTGATTTGGCTTTCAAATTAGGTTCAAGTGTGATTAAAAATTGTAAAAACATGACATTTAGCACATCATGTAACTCCCACTAACATATGTCGGTTTTTTGTGTTTATTGGATTAGAACTTTTGGGATTGACACGGTTTGATCACAGTAACACTTAAGTCACATAGAGTAGAGATATAGATCTTTAATTTAATACCAAATTTAGCTGCTGCTACCAGCTACTCCCTAAGTTATGATTTTTTTTCCAGTGTTGGCCGATGGTATTACTCGGCGTGCCTTATTCAATGTGTGGAAGGAAGAGCAAGATCCCAGGCGCAAAATTGATGCTGTTTTGAGTTTATTTAGGAGTACAACGGACTTTGATAAAAATGAGAACCAGCAGCAATTAAAATTTAGAGAAGTTGCTAAAAATTTCTGCTCGTTTGTAGGGAAAAAATGGATGAGGTGCCATAGAAATGAAAAGTTCTTCTCCAAGTCGAATGATGCGAGGTTGTGTAGGGGGAGTGATTTATATAATATTTTATTATTTTTAAGAAAATATACAGCTAATAATTTAGTGTGGTATTTTATGTTTATTCAAGCTTATAATAATTATTTTTTCAGAATTATAAACTTTAAAAGGTTTTTTTTTTTTCTCATTTTGTGTTTTTTCGCATTCAAAATACTACTTCTTCCACAATTATTTACCAATTACTTCCATTTTTGCCCCTGTTATATATAATGCATGTAACAAAATTAGGGATTCATTTTGCAGTAAACTGAATACTTCTTTTTTTAAAAAAAAATTGAAACGTGGGAAATATTAGGCCTTTGGTTGAACTTTAGTATATATATATATATCAACATTTTATTATTTTTTTCTCCAAAACTAATAAAGGTATTGTAAAATCGGTCCCTAAAGGTGTTTAAAACATCCTCAGAAATATTACAAAAATTTCACGTCAAAAAATTAATTAACACAAAAAGAATAAAAATTTTCAAGTTTCCAAATTTTTTTAAAAAAATTAAATTTGTAAAATTGTGTGAATAATGTGCACATTTTATCTCGAATCATTTTCTTAAATAGAAACACTATATAAAATGCTAAAATATAATTTTTAAATACATAAATAAAAAAATGCTCCAAGGGTGTGGAACACTAGCATCCTTTTAAACACTATCTATTATCCTTTATTGTATATGTACAATGTTATGTTTGATTGTATTTGTTTAAATTTTTTTACTTGCCACACAATTTCTTGTATATATTCTCCCACGAGTAATTTACTGCTTCTGTTAATATCCTTAAATTCTTGGTTAAGAACTAGTTCCACTTAGCAATCCTTTATTCTTGATCAAATTCAAACTGGACATAAATTAGTTAAGACCCTATTAACCTTATTTGTTAGTAAAAAACAGAAAAGAATACACAATTTACATTAATTGCTATGATTTTTGATCATTAGATATAGTTATGAAGACTTTAAAGCCTTAAAATAATTTCCGAGCGCCAGATTGGGAAAACTGCCCACTGTGCGACGTTAGTATACACTCAGTTGAAAAATTCTTATACTTTATCATTATTGTTGATGATTATATCATTTATACATCATTACTTCAAGTATTAAAAAGTCACATACTTTTCACCTATAGTAATCTTATTATGCTCATTGCTTTGCAATAAATATTGAAATGTCACATTCAATAGCCGTAAAGCACATCAGCTACTTTAAATAAATGCACTAAATCCAGATTTAGTGCAGCATTGACTTTATTCACTAAATAACATGATATATTCTGGGTCACAAATTTATTGATGCTATGGATAGATAAAAAAGATGCAGGACGTTAAGGTCGACTTAGTGTTAAAAAACAACAGTGGTGCTTGCTTGTTTTTTGCCTCAAGGCCGCAATATATCTTACAAGAGGACCTCTTTCCAGTTATTCAGACAAGAACATCGAAAAAATTGATCACCATAAGAGTGATGTGTAATTGTGCTGAAGTTGAGTACTGTGATCAATGACTTGTACAGTTTCTAATTTTAGATTAAAAGCAGGGATGAAAAAGAAAAAAAAAGGTTCAGGAATTCTCTTTGATGTAGTTACGGGAATTCATAACCAGCTGTTTCTTATCGTTCATTTCAATTTTAAATGCTTTGTTAAACCTATGGAATAAAAGTACAAGTTCAACTTTGTATATTATATACTTTTTTAAAAATTCAATAAAATTAACACTATTATGCTATGTTATAAAACTATTCGTATTCTGTGCTCTATTTTTACAAGGTTACTGTTACAAACGCGTTTTCTTTTTCAAAATTTATAGAATACATAGGCATATGTGATGCATATTCTCTATGATACATTAATATCAAGGTAAATGTTTTAAATGTATTTTTGTACCATTAAGGAATAGTCCTTTTTCATCTTATTCAAAAACAGAGATATAGAATATTCTCGAATTGTAAAGACAAATACACTATACTGGGATAGCAAGCCTTTTTGAGATAAAATGCCAAAGAAGTTTATCTTTAGTGTCATAGAATCTGATCTATCTTTTTTTTAAGTCTAATAAGGTAAGTAAAGTCTAATAAGTAATGTTTATAGCCGTGTATTATCTTTTAAAATCCATTTAAACATACTGATTTCGAAATTTCTAATTATTCTAGTAGTAAGTTAAGAAGTGCGAAATTAAACGGTGCTTAATGAGCATAAAAACGGTAGAAAAGTAGCGTAAATAACGTCTGAATAGATTTAATGAATACAAAACACCTAATATGCTTTAAAAACTACTTTTTAAAACGACCTTGAAAAATTTCATTAATTTAACTTTTAACTGTAACTTTACGCCAGTTTCAATAACTTTTACAATTTTTAAGGATTAAGAAAATATTTTCATGTTCTTTCAAAAGTGGATTTGTTCAAATTAAATCAAATATACTGTAACAAAGGATAAAAATTTCATCTTCTAGGTTCTAGAAAAAGGATGCTAAAGGCCTAAAATGCCACATCGATTCCTAAATTTCATAAATTCCCAAACATTATACGTAAGTTTTTTTTTTTTTAATAATAACAGCTATTTGAATAAAATGCATGTTACTGATATCCAATGTTCATTTTTAAGTAAAAGAAAACGGCAAATATGTAATTGCATTAACCACAAATTATAGCAAGTTCGAACAAATATTCACAAAAATGTACCATTAATTTTCTAAATAAAAAATACAAGCGTAAATCGAGTTAAACTTGTGTAATAGTTACTTTTTTTGCAAAACTGTCAGCTCTAAGTAATTTTTTTAAGCATCAACGAAAAAATGGTAATTGCCGTAAAATCCAGCGTATAACGCGCACTTTGAACACAAAAAATAAAATCGAAATTTACGGGTGCGCATTGTACACTGGGTATAAAGTGAGAGCTTTAAAAATAAAAAAAATGAGCATGCAAAAAAATTAAGACTTCTACACACATCAAAATACTGTTTATTTAAAAGAAATGACACTCCTTATGATCTAAAACGGTTGTAGTTTTAGAACAATACTATACTTTTCTAAAGCTTAGAATAATACCTTTAATAAATGACTTCAAAACAAAAGACCATTGCACACATACATTTTAGATTTCTTCGTAAAAAAGGGAGTACGTGTTATACAATAAATATACCTTAAAATTAGAAATTACGGCTTGAAAGTATAGGTGATCGTGTAATACGCTGGATTTTACGGTATTGTATTATACGGTCGACCAATTTCGCCAAACGGAAAGACATCGCCAATTCAAAAAAATGTCCCCAAATGCAATCATCGTTTTTATTACTGCTTTAACCACGCGCGAGAACGGGTTCATTTGGCAATGTTCTTTGAACTGACGATATTAGTCGGTGATGTAATACGTAAATACCGAAAAAATAAACTATTTAGCACAAAAGCCTTAATAATCAATTCCCAAAACATTTTCAGAAAATATGAATAAATATAATCTTATGATTATTTCACAGTTCAGAAAGACGAATGAAGGACAGATACAGGCTATAATGTCTCAACTTGAAGATACCATTTTAAAAAGGGGCTGCTTTCTTTCATTATACAAACATCTTTCGGAAAATAACGTGACATCTACAGCAATCAAAATACGTAAAAAAAATTCGTTTTTTTTGCCGAAAAATAATGGATATACTTTTAAAAAATTTATTAACATTTTGAATCCCAATATTAGGATTATATCCCAACAAATATCAGGATTTATTAAATATAATCAAAACACATATTCCTTTTTTTAAAAAAAAAATCAAAAGCTAAAATGCTTCTTATCTGACTAATTTAAAATATTTTCATCGCAATTTTTTTATTACACACATCCATAATTCCTTTCAACTTACAATTGAGTTAATTTAACCATTACACATTTCAGAGGTCACATTCTCAGAACCAAAAATGTATTATAAAACGGTTTCAAGTCATTAGTGGCACCTAGAAAGAAGACAAAGGTCCATTCTCAATGTCCTGTAAAAGTTACAAACATTGGGAAATATGCCAACTAGGCCGCATCACGGCCTTCTTACTTTTCCTTTTTTGTGTCTTCCGAGACAGTTCTCCACATTTTTAAAACTTTTCCTCGAGTTACATCATCAGTTATGAAACATTTAAATTCCCTTTTCTCTCTTTCGTCCATTTTCTTTTCCTTTTCTTCAATAGAAAATAGATTGTCGCAAATGTACCGCACATGTAGCCCCAGAATCGAAAAAAGTCCGAAGATATTGTAGCATTTGCCAGTATTAATATAACTGGAAGTTTGAAAAGAATTAATGGCAACTATTAAAAGACTATGTAATTTTAAAAGAAATGAATTGCAGCACTTTACAACAGCAGATTTATTCCAGACTATTATTGTCTGGGATAGACCAGAATTTCCTAATCATTGTTTACGTTCTAACAATAAGATAAAGAGTATCCAAGATATTTATTAAGTAAAAAAGGGAACGTTTTTTTATAACGATTGAGCGAAATGTTATTCATTCGACTATATATCATTAGCAAGTAAAGTAGTAATACGGAATTAGTTCAGATATATCGGTTTATCATAGTTTTATGTTGTAGAAATTTAACTATGCACTTGTATATATGGGTTTCATTAATGTTAATTATGAATAAAACAATTTATTGAACTGCAGAAAGATAACTAAAATACCATTTTTATTAAAATAAACCGAATTTTTGCATTGATAATGAATGCTAAGTGAATCAAGGGTGTACTTTTTGTTGAGATTTTTTTTTCTTAAAAATGATTTTTTAAACACAGATAGCATAGCTGCCTTTTTAAAGAAATATTTGTATGCTTAAAAATAAAGATTAAATCAATTTCAACTTTAATTGAAATGAGTTGATTCATTAAATCTCCAAGAAGACTCTACTCTAAGTTAAAGATTACAGAAGGCAATAAATTTAGCCATCAAGCGTCAAGCATATACAATATTATTAGCAATATGTTTCGTTCATATTTTGCGTGAATAATATTACGTAAAATTTATTTGCATCCGTTATTTATTAACTCTTAAGTTCTGAAACGAAACGTATTTGATTTCTGGCCATGTAAGTTTATGATTCATTGACAACAAAGGAAAGTCGGTCAAATTTATAAATATATAAAGTATTTTATATCGTATTCTAAGAAATTTCTAACATTCTGTGCGATATTTATTTAAGCCCCTTCAATTCCTGATTGACAAGAACGTGGACTTCTACACAGCACCCTAAGACTTGGTCTCAGCCACCATTGGTTCTTTTGGGACAAAGTACCGTCTGGCCCAAGACCATCTTGCTACCTTATGTCGAAGATGGGCCATAAATTGACATCTCACTCCGACGCATGGAATACATTTCTTGGCATTCCAATCCTCACATTAGCGGGTCATCCTGTCGACACACGTGTAGCAAGGTCACGTGTTAGATGGAACAAAAGAATAGACAGCAGTTGAAACAGGCGTGCTATATCTATAGTCCGCTTTGAAGGACAGGCCATACGGCTCGTCTCTTCACCAGGGTGCCGTGGAAGAAAAGAGGACTAGCAGATATCTGACCAAGAATCGAGAGTACATACACATACCATGTCTATTATTAGGTTGTGAGGCGGACGACAGACAGGTAAACAACTTATTGCAATCCAGGAGGTTTCTAGACATATCTTCGCTGGTTATCGGGGTTCAATTCAAAGTTGGATTGATCGCTAAAAATAATTTTATGCTATTCTGTAAGATTCTAAGTCGAATGGATGAGGCCTCATTGTAAACACACCTGGGAGTGTGCAACGGCGAGAGACCTATGTGATCCCAGCTCCTACTCAGTGAGTGGCCTATCATTGTAGTCACTGTCCTAGTTACATGTTGGATCGTTAATAAGAACGCATCAGGGGCTGGCAGTGCTTAATTAGACCATCACTCTATCGTCGCTTTCTGCTGTTAGTCTCGATCGACCACTACGAGTACCTTGATACTCTGTACAGACATGGCTTACCCTATCTTGCCAATATTAACGAATGGTAGCATAGCTTCCTACTCAAATGTTGAGCATTCCTGTATTCACTCTACTTCCTTTATCCTGCTCATATTATTCGTGAAACCGTGAGTGAGGCTTTCGAACAGTTCATATTGGTCAGCTTAATCCCATTCGCATGGAAGTTATGCTTTACCACATGATTTTTATTCACCATCCAGATAATCTGTTGTAGTATAGAGTTCGTCGATTATTGGCCGCCAAAAGTTACTCATTTGCATATTCTATGATAAGCTCAGACATGATTTTATTTCATTCCGATAACTTTTTGCTGCATCGCCTTTTGTGTTCCATAATGTACCTACATAAAAATCATGAAACTTGAAATCAAACCTGTAACAGGTTAGGATAGAATACCTATAAGCAAATTAAGTTCAATCTTCAGCAGATTGTAAAATTAAATTAAAATTCTGAAGCAATTTTATTTACTGTTCACACAGTCTTTTGCATTATATATTCGGAACACGTTATTTAAAATTTACAGGCTCAAAAACCTTTAGTTTCATCACTAAAATAGAATTTTCAATATTACGAAAAGCCAGTGACATAACGAAGAATTCTAGGGCTCCCCTGCAAAATCAGGTTTTGGGCCCCCAAGTCCAAAGACATTCCTTAAAAAAAAAAAAACTTTCTGGGAGCAACAAATTTCTAATACATTTTCAATGATTGTTTGGTTTCTGTGCGAAACCGTTTTAATTACACACAATCAATTTTATTGTGAAATAATTTTACAAAACTACACACAATCAATTTTATTGGGAAATAATTTTACAAAACTACACACAACCAATTTTATTGTGAAATAATTTTACAAAATTCAAAAAGCTACACAATCTCCTTTGTATATTTTAAAATTTATTGGATGTTTCACGTATTTTTCTGCTATTTATTTTCATTTCACATTAATGGGAAGAACTTAATTTCTAAGACACTTCCAGCAAAAGCCAAAAAAATTTTTTAACTGCCTGATTTCTTTCAGCAGCAGTCTTCCTTTTCCACAACAGGCATTTAACATATTCCAGAAACACAACCATCTTCATTTAGTTCAGCTAAACTACTGTTTAAAAATTCAAAGAATGTATCACTTTCAAAAAAACCGAAAAAGAACATTGTTCGGGAAGAATTACCCTTGAAATACAGAAACAGAAAGAGACAGAGGGAAAAAAGATACCTCCAAGGACAAAAGAAAATCTGTTAAGGATCACAGGACATTCCGAAAAAAGTTCTTCTCTGTAGAGGCACAGCGTGTGTACCGGAGCGTTGTGTTTGACCAACGATACGCTCGAAAGGTCTTACCCACCGATTTCCATTCAATTAAAAGTTCACTTTCTCGCTTTTTAGAGAATCACGTACGTAGAGAAAAGAGACGAAACGCGCATTTAGCTATATATATATTTGTATTGGAGAAAATGGACGCCCAATCACGTATTTAAGCTGAAGCTCGGTACACAAATCTTGAAGGAAAAAAATGGAACTTTTCTTTTCTTTTTCTTATTCAATTTCTTCGTTTTTGTTTAGAGAAGGGAATTAAAAAAATAATTGCATATTGTGCTTCTTGGGATTTTTGAGTGAATTTTTTTTAAACGAAAATAAAAAGAATCGCTTACGTATATTGTAAAAGAAAGTAGCTTCGAAATAATTATGCTGTTTGCGAAATACACTAAATTAAAGAAATAAATTTTAGATGTTTTAAGGAGCAGAATGGCCCACAAGTCATTTATCTTTTAAAAACAAGCAATTCTTCTATTTATAATTTTAGTTAAACAAAAACTTCATTTTAAAACAATACACACATTATATTATCTTAACCATCCTTCTATAACTACATAAAAGGTTGGATTTCACTATGAATCAATGTTTTAAATGAGTCGGCTGGGTGGCGTAGTTGGTTTGTCACTGGCCTTGTACACCTAAGGTTGCGGGTTCGACCCAGGCTCAAGTCGGTGGAATTTCATGATGCAGAAAATCAACAGTGACCCTGACGCACGATTATGAGGCATGTAAAAAATCCCTTGAGTGTCTGTTCGGCGTCATTGCTCTCGGAAAAATTGAAATCCTAAGTTCGGTTCTACATCGCCAGAGCACAGGTGCCTGCCTCCCTCTGGAAGGAAACTGGGCTTCAAAATTACAAGCAGCGATTGGTAATCGCCTACATGGTGCCGCACTAAAAAAGAGATACCAGCTCCAGGGGAATGTACTAGGTCTGCAATGGTAAAACACCTAGCCTCAGTCCCATTAGAAATATAAAAAAAAACATGTTTTAAGCATCGAAAATGACAATATAAAAATGATATCTCACTCCTTCAATTTCACTTAACACCATGAGAAAACTTCAGAGAGCTTTCACATGCAGAATTCCCAAATACGACAGTTAAGTGGGACGGGTTTAGAATTTCCGGTTTTCTTGAAAACAGGGTGCGAAATTATAGATCACAGACATAAAAAGATTCATAAGTCTGTAGCTTTTTTAACATGTATATAATGGTATTAGTATTGTGTTAAATGGAAGCATACATAAACCTAATATATTTTTCAAAACGAGAAAAGAGAAAATAATTTTATTTAAAATCTATTGACCTTGCAATAAATCCTAAATGTAAATTGATTTAAATAAATTTTTCAGTTTATTATTTTATAAAGAGAAAATAAATGTCGAAAAATCTCACATACATTATCGTTCGCAAGTACGTTGCTAATAAATCTTGGACTATGGATACTATGCTAGATTTTTACTTTTAATGTTTAATATTAATAATGCATGTAACACATATACTGTTAAATATAATGAATGGTCTAACAAGGGGAGGGCACGACTAAGGAATTTCATTTGGGATCGATACTTGGTGTAATAGTAGTGCTCCTTTAGGGTGTTCACCCATCAATGTAATTCCGCCGAATGGCCAGTCAATTCCAAGAAATCAGCCTTCAAAATTCATGCTTAGCTTTTATACAATTAAATTTTTATTTTCCGCAACGAATTCGTAGCCTGAGCGGTAAATCGTCTACTTACTTTGCACGAGGTCAAGGTTCGATTCCACGCTATCAACTTTTTTTCTTCAATTTATTTAATTATTTTTTAAAATTAAATAAATTTATTTATGGAAAGTTTATTAAATATTAAATGATATTTTATATAATTATTTTGTATTTTATAAAGCAAAAAAATTAAATAAATTTATAACTTAAATTATTTGAGTAAAATTATTTAAAATTATAACTAATGAAAATTTTTTAAAATTATTATTAATTTAAAAATTTAAAATTATTATTAATGAAAAATTTTAAAATAATTATTAATGAAAATTTTTAAAATAATTATTAATAATAAATTTATTAATAATTAAAATTAATATAATTTATTTATTTATTATTATTATTTATTTATTATTAAATTTATTTATTTATTTATTATTAAATTATTAATTTATTATTAAATTTATTTTTTTATTTATTATTAAATTATTATTAATGTATTATAAAAATTATTGTTTATTATTAAAATTATGATTTATTATTTAAATTATTATTGATTTATTATTGAAATTATTATTAATTTATTCTTAAAATTATTTAAATAAATTTATTACAATTATTTAAATATATTTATTAAAATTATTTAAATAAACTTTTTGAAATTAAATAAATTTACTTGAAAAGAACTTATTAAATATTTTATAAAATAATTAAATTAATAATATATATAAAAGACATATTTTTATTATATTAATTATAAAATAATTAATTTAATAACAATAATATATTTTATAAATTATTTTGTGTAATAGTTTATTTATAATATATTGTATTTAACATTATAAAACTATTTGTGACTAATTTTTATGTAAAAATATCATTTGATATTTATTTTATATATTTTATTATATAAATATTATTTATCAATATAAAATATATTTATAAAATTTAAAATAATTATTTATATAATTACAGTATTTTGTTTTACTTTATAAAATGTAAAATAATTACATAAAATATGATTTAATATTTAATAAACTTTCCATAAACAAATTTATTTATAATTTTAAAAAATAATTAAATGAATTGAAGAAAAAATGTTGGTCGCGTGGAATCGAACCCTGACCTCGCGCGTAGTAAAAAAGACGATTTACTGATTAGGCTACGAGCTTGTTGCGAGAAATTAAAATTTAATTGTATAAAAGCTAAGCATGAATTTCGAAGGCTTAATTTCTTCGAATCCACTGGCCATTCGGCGGAATTACATTGAGGGGTGAACACCCTAAAGGAGTAATACTATTACACCAAGTCTCGATCTTAAATGATTTTTCCTTAGTCGTGCCCTCTCCCTGTAAGAAAAACTTGATAAAAACGAAGTACCTACACTAAATGAACTACTTATAAGTTTTGAAACATAATAAAAGGAGTTTCTAGCAAAAAGTAAATGCAATTTGGGAGAATTTAAAAATTGTCTTTTTAATTTGTAACAAATTTCTAATAAATTTCCAACAAATTTCTAATAAATTTCCAACAAATTTCTAATAAACGCTTTCTAATAAATTATGTAAATCTGCATTTCACAAAGAAGAAAAATTCAATTACTAAAGAACAAATCTCTGATGCGCTTCAAAAAATACCTTAACTAATTCCGTAAATATTAATTATTTTAGTATACTTTCATATTCGGCGATTAAATTTTAAGATCAATCAGATTCTGTATTTCATGGGAAAAAAAGCAGTAACAGTACAGTATCCACATTTTAAATTTTAATCCACTCCCATTTTGTCTTTGAAATATTTACATTTGTGCATGTCTTCGTGGATATATTGAATTTTGTAGTTAAATTATACACACACACACAATTACACATTTTAATTAATAACCAAACATTTCTACGCAGTTAATTATTTACGGAAAGCAATTAATCTCTAAAATAGTTTTCAAAATATCTGAAGTGAAACATTATTTATGTTGAGGCTTTTAACATTTATTTATATAAATTAGATACAGGAAAACAAGACAAATTAATATTATTATAAATATATTTAAGAAACAAATATATATGGAGTCTGGTTTCATTCAATGTAAGATTTTAAGAATATGCTAAAACTGTTTTTGTTAATAATACCACCTGATCGGCAAAGGCCAGATCAAGGCCCACGAAATTCATCATTGCAAAGGGCTAAGTGACGCATGTCGTTAGCCGAAGCTTTGAGCACCATACAGGTGACAGGACGATTTTGCTCGGTTTCACCCCAATTTTGAGGGAGAACATTTTGGGGGTGGTCCAGGGCCTCCCACCTCTCTTCCCCTTCCACCAACCTCACGAGAGGACTTGCGGCTCGACGGCTATTTAAAGTACCCCCATGCCGCGAAGGCACTATACAATTACAAACATCCATGTCTTCTCCGGGATTCGAACCCAGTCCCAACGGCACAGCAGTCAGCTTCGCTAACCACACACATACCAGATGTTAAAACTAACCCAAAAATGAAAAAAAATCATTTGCAAAGAAATTTAAATTGATGATTTATTTGAATTTATGATTTCACCACATAATAATTTATCTCACACATTAAGTTTATCATATTTTTTATGCAAATTTAATTGATTTACATTCATCTGAGTAAAAACAAAAGTAAATCGAACTGAGCAAACGACTAAAAAAAAAAACTAACTCTTTAAAACAAACAATAACATAGTGCATGGCTCTAGAAAATTAAATATCATTTGAAAAGATTGCTAAAAATGTATTACGGATCTTTTTCAGATTCTATAAAGCTCATGCAGTAAATTGAAATTTCTTTATCTGAAATTAATTAAACTAAAGTTGAAAACTCAAATTAGTTCATATGTCTTGTAATTAGGGGTGATGAACTCGGAAAAAATGGATAATTGATGAACAACAGATTTGAAAACAATAATTTATTTCAAAACATAGATTTTCCTCGTATCCTAATTTCCCAATTTTCCACTAACAACGAAACAGTATTTCGGTTGAAGAAACACAACAGTTCATCTTTCTTACATCAAAACAGAACCGTCTTAGCATAAGAAAACAAGTAATTGAACCTCTAATGCACAAAAGATTCCAGTAACAAAAACCTTCCAAAATAGAAATTCCAAAGACTACAACTTCAACTTCCAATACGGCATGAAATTCCACTGCTTCCACATAGAACCTCATTTGATCTCTTTGAGGGAAAAAGAAAAAACCAACAACTTTGAACATTGTCATATGGAAAGGGGTGGGGGTAGGGTAGAGGAATATCGGAAACCGAATTCAAGGGATGGTCTCGAGTAAATCAGAACGAAGAGGAAAAAGTCAATCGTCTGAGCACCCATTTTCAGGTGGTACAGTGATCTTCGGCGAGTGCAGAGAACGTGATCTAAAACCTAGTTAGGGTCTTCTCTGAACTCTGAAGAGGGACGTCGAACCAAACTTTGTCTTCCGGAGTGTCAACACTCTGCTGCTAGTGCCTTCTCGAGCAGAATTCTCCCTCATCCACTCTTGGGGTGGTCTTCCTCTCTTATTCCACTCGTAAAGATGGGGGCTTCCTCCATATTGAAGAGGGGCTAAGGTGAAGGTTCAAGATGATGGGCGGGATCATGGGGTGGTCGATGTTTGATAAATTGATTAATCTGAGTCGCAGTAGCAGAGGGAAATAATGATGAGAACTATTAAAAATGTTCTGCATCGTAATAAAATTAAGAAAAGCAAGGTAAAGTAACAAAATACAGTCGAACCTCTATATAACGAACTTCTATATTGCGAATTTTTCTATATAGCGAACTTTTTTCCTGGAACGTTGAACATTTCATGATTTTCTTTATAAAATAACCTCTCTATAGCGAAGTGCATTTCCTACATAACGAACTTTTCCTTTTGTGATTCACTTTTTGTTCTTCCCTTTTTTTTAAAGTATTTCTAAAAAAAAATTTCAACTTATTCCCTCTTAATCACTTTTTATGCTGGTCATAAATCTTGAACTGGTTTTATTAGATTCTAACTCACCGAGAGCAATAGAGTTCTGGACGTTTCATCCACAAAAAGTGCAACTTTTAACCGCATTGCCCAGTTCACTACAAACATCTTTGATATCCTCTTTCACCCTCAGTGAAGTTGTCCCGTGTTCCCATGTTTTAATTATAAAATAATGTATGTTTAATGTGGTTTGTATGCTTCAAATTATAAAATGTCCTTAAAATTCCTTAATTTTAGTATAAAATTATTTTCTTAATATTGAAAATACAGTGAATTCTTCGACATTGTTTTTTCTTGTTTTCCTTGCAGCTTTTCATTCATTCTTTATTCTTTTTTGATGGTTAAGATGTATAAAATAAACATATATTAATTTTTTAAAAAAAGGTGAGAATAATTACTTTTTTTGAAAAATGGTGTTTATGAGTTTCAAATTTGTTTCATGTGGTTTATAAAGTATATTAAAAGATGAACCTCTATATAACGAATTTTCCATATAACGAACTTTTTTCCGGGATTTAGCGACTTCGTTACATAAAGGTCCAACTGCATATGAAAATATATATTTAGAGAAAAATAATAATTTAAACAACAATAATTGCTTCCACACTTTTATACTTGAATATTGTTTTTAACACTTTGTTAAAATTATGTCTTATAAATATATTAAGTTAGCACACAAATGGCTAAGCGAATTAAATCCGGCTCAGTATTCTTTCTTTCATTAAAAACTATTGAACAGCTAACGGATACTTTTGGAATAACACATGCATTTGAATATTATTGATGCAACTAGGATAAAATCATTAGACATTTAAAGCTGTCTTCGCCAAATGTGGAAGAACCAGAATTAAACACAAATCATATTTTTAGACAGAAAGATGACTCAATTTTCATGAAAATACAGAATGTTGTTCGCTTTTTATGAAAACGATTTTGTGATTCATTTCCTCGTATGAATTTTGAGATAAAACTTTGGCAAATTCAAAATAATCGGCTTCTAAGATTTTATTTTAATTGGAATGTAAAATAAAAGATTTATACTTTGAAAATAGCTCCTAAAAATTATATATGGCTCGAAGGTTACAAGGAAAAATATTCGCAGGAACAAATTAAAAGCGGTGTAAAAATATCCGTTGTTGCATTTCAGTCAAAGGTATTTATAATATATTTAATTTGAAACAGGAAAAGCATCTAGAAAAAAGTAAAAATGAAAACATGACCACAAAACTTCATCTTAAGACTGTTCAAACGTAAGCAACTATCAAGAAAGCGAAGTCTCTGATCCTTAAAGAAAATCCACCGACTCAAAGACTGATTGCATCGAAACTAGGAATGTCTTCCGGAAGTGTAAATAAAGTCTCTCTCTCATTCATAAGGATTTTCAGCTAAAACAGATGTTTAAACTTGAAGTTCATCTTCTTTTTTAAAACATGTTGCTGAAAGAAAAACGAATTGTAGAAAATTAGATGAAAAGCACAAAGCTGCTGAAAAATGGAAATTTTGTAGTAACACTCGATAACTCATGGGTATATTTAAGTGACTGCAGTAAAAGAAGGTCAATTTTCAATAGCTCAACTGATGGGAATGACTGTACGAAACGGCTTCGTTAGTGTTCTGTAAAGCTCCCAAAGGGCTTCATGATAGTTGCAGGATTTTGTAACAACGGCAAATTAAAAATCAAAAAGACTCAAGTAAAGACAAAATTAATTCACTCTACTATTATCAGAATATTTTAGAACCAATTCTTGAAGAAAATATTCCAATTGTATAAGGAAAGGACATTGATAAAGTTGAGCTTCATCACTGGCGTAGCTAGCTCTCAGGAGGCTCTGTATCAAAATTTCTTCGGGCCCTTTTTTAGATATGGGAGCCTTGTTAGTGAGACTATAATTACACAAGCTGGGGCCCCTATAGCTTGTGGGGCCTGCATCGTTGAGACGGCGATAGCTACGCCCCTGATCTTCATATGGACAAAGCGTCTAGTCGTACGTCTAGGTGAACTGTCGCTTATTTAGTAAAGAAAGGATCAGAAGCAGCAATAAAGTGTTTCCCATTTGATGAAATATGTGTAAAATCACCCTACGCTTCTGCAATGGATCTTTTTGCTTTCGGTTTATTAAAACATGCCTTAGGAAAACGGCATCCAAGAGCACTAAAAGGGACTTTGGCAAACGGTTCAAGAGGAATGGAGCAAAATTTGCATGAAAGTACTAAGAAAAAGTTTACTTTCATGAAAAATTCTAGCTAGATCTATTGCCAAGAGCCATGGCTATCAGATAGAAGCAAATTTACACAAGTAATATGGTAGTTATTGATAAAAATTAACAATCAAAATCGTTTCCATAAAGTGCGAACGACCTTCTGTAGCAACGTTACAATTCACGTTATATAAAACGTGAATACTGCGCTTTTAAAATTTGAATTAATTTCATAAATAAATAACTTTCCATAGTAGCATGTACAGGGAAAGCTCATTTCTAAATACTATATAGGAGGGAAAACAATGGATCAACTCACATAAAAATCGGCAGTATGTTAAAATATGCTGTTGCACGGTGTAGGATAACTAAGTCAGAATAAAATATTAATTTTGGAGCACTTTCCTACTGAAAGATATTCCGATTTTAAATTCTATTCCTTGAAAACACGCGAATTGAGCTTTAAATTTACTTGTCTCTTCGGTACTAGTAAAGAAAATACAAAGAAATTTTATCTTAAAAATATGTTTAATCATAGTTACGTTATTCGAAGATATTTTATACTGCCATCGTCTGATTTATGCTGTTGTAGCTACATGGAATTCATTCAGATGGAAAATATATAACATTTGATTCTTCAATGTTCTAAGCTGCTTCAATGAACTTATAAAAAGAAAATAAAACCTATTGATATTAATTTTCATACAAAATTTCGCTCAGTGATAAATAATAAAATATTCTGCCTGGCTTTCTGTCAGATTTCGTCTATTGTACTCTTCCAACAACTATAAGTTTTAGGATTTTCTTTGTATTTTAATCATTGTTTAATTTATATGAGTTTGCTGTTCCGTTTTATCTAATTTATTTTTTATATTTTCTTTTCCCATACAGGTTTTTCCCTTTATCCTTTTTTAGTTTAATTTTTGATCCCCCATCCCCACTTTTTGCAATTTTCTTTTACATATATAAATAATAATAACAATTCTTTTATAAACTTTTGTGGTACTCAAAAAGAAAGCGCATAAAATAGTTACGATTTCTTACACATAAAACTTCATGATTTATTAATTTTTTGTATCTAGGAAGACCATGGCATTTTATTTACTTGTTGGACTTTTAAATAGATTTATCCTAAGGTTAAAACAATAAAATACGATTAAAACCATGCTGATGACAACGAAAAGTTTATCCAACAATATTCCAAGGAAATATTGACTCATAAAGCAAAATTTTGTAATATTAAAGATTGTTCGTTGCTTTATAGTCATAGATTCCCCACACTTGAATGATATTCTTCCAATTCGGTAGCTCTCTCATTTTTACCCTTTGGTTTACTTTTATTTAATAAGCAAACCCCTTCATAAAGTGTTTATAGACTATAATATCATTCTAATAATTATAGGCATTCTATGTTTAACACAATTTTCTATGAATATTTTTTATGTTCGCACACACACATACGTCAAATATTATAACTTCAAAAAATTAATCGAAAGCCTAGAAAACCAACAGAGAGAAATTTAATTTTGGGCAAAACACAAACTTTCGTATAAATTCATAAAAATACTTTTTAAAAATTAGTTTAGAATTATAACGTCTGAAAAAAAGAAGAAAAAAGAACAAATGAGATGCAGCTTTGTTTATTTATTTTAACATGTTTGCACTCAATCACATAATTTTTAAAAAAATAACTTGTATTAAAGTTTATTAAAATAATAATAAAGATTTTTATCCCAAGAATGTTTAATTTCAAATTAGCTAACAATTTTTAACTAACTAATTAATTATAAACGAATAATATTTCATAGATAAGATCCTAGTGAAATTGTTATGTGCGTATTTAATATTTCTTTTCATTAATATGTTTAATAAATTCTTTGGTATTGTTAATTTCGTCACTAAGTAATTTCTACTTGTTTTTTATGCTTTGAATTAAGTAACATCAAGCTTCATTAAATAAGCAACAAGAGTTTTAAATCTTTTACGAATTTTAAAGGCAAATATGAGATAAACACACTAAATTAAACATTTGGAAAATTTTCAAATATGGAATTACGAATACATTAGCACAATTTAACATCCAGTTTACTAACAGAAAGAGTATTATGAATTATTGGATTGGGGAAGGAAATAAATTTGGAATCATTTGTACAACAAGGATTCAAAGTACTTTATAAATTATACAGGAATTACTCTTATATCTTTGATTTCTGGTATTAAGGTGGAAATGACGTTTACTTTATAAAGCGTACCTTTTGATACTAATAAGTATTTAACTATATTTAACCATTTTATTCACACTAACCAATTCTAATCACAGGTGTAATTTACAAAAAAAGTTCTCATAAACATTCTTATTTAACTCACCCTCAATATTTTTGCTAAAAACAGGTTTTATTAACCTAAAAATATTAATGGAAGATTATTTTCTTTAATTTAAATAAAATTTAACCGAAAAATTATTTTGTTTATTCAAGTTTATCACTGAAATATAATTTCCACAAAAAAATTCTCTTATCTCGTTTCTTTTTTAACAATATAGTCTTTAGCATTCTATCAAATATAGTATGTGAGAGATTGACACCTTGCTCTTGGGCACCTAGATATGTAGGAGGTAGGGAAGAAGCACTCGCCATGATCCAATTAATCTATTAATTTATCACACAATGAAAAGACACAAATTCAATTAATAATAGTAAGAGAATGTTTCGAACTACGAAAGTGGAACAACGACGGTAACACACGAAAAATTAGGAGACTATCAAACTTGATCATTACCGTATGAAGGATCTAATCTGTCATACAATTTAATCTAATATCAATTTAACCTCAGTGAACAATCGCCACTTTAAAGCTTCCTCCTAATAAGTTCTTAATCTCAATAACTCAAATATTATACCTTCAGTAGCAATCTCACCTGAATCGGGTTTATCTCCTCTCCTACTCTCTATTCTAACTAGAAAACATCGACAACATATATAGTAAGTTAATTTGAATATCACGATTTTCTTCTTCGGAAGGGTTAGTTGTGAATAACGCAAATTGATAGCCCAAAAATTTCCCATGAGGATTAGTTGAAGGATCGCGGATAGATCTGTCACAAGTATAAAAAGGTATACATAATCCTAGGATTCTTTCTTTACTTTGCATAAATATATATCTCTATCGGAAATCATTTCTCATATTGACCATATGAAAATTTTCAATGGTTAAAAATGAAAATTGAAAAATTTTAAGAGTGTCATCACTAAATGTTCGTAGCTGTTTAATTAAAATTATATAAAAACATTTTATTAAATCATTTAATTTTGTCAAAGTAACGGCTATTTTCAGTGTGGATAATCACAGGCTAAATATAAATCTCAAAACATTCTTGCGTTTAATTCACAAGATTTAAAATCACTTTTAATCTAAAAATCTCAAAACATTCTTGTGTTTAATTCACAAGATTTAAAAAATCACTTTTAATCTAACTAAATATAAAATTAAAATATGGTTAATTGTACAAGAACAACTCTATCGAGGTTAATTACACAAAAGACACAACAACACTTGAAAGATACAGATGCGTCGAATACAAAGACATAAAAAGAGATATTCAAGACATTGATACCCAATTTGCGCTGCATTCTAAAGGCTTCAAAGGACAATGTAACCTAGTGTAAAACTCACCACGTATGCAAATTACCAGCACTCTTAGGGTTTTAAAATCAAGATTACTGAAGTAGATACGTTCACAGGAAAAGCTTATTCAAAAACGTAAATCTCAATGGATGGGGAAAAGAATGCATAATGAAATGTTTTTCCCCTTTTCAAAACCAAAATTCAGGGAAAATATAGCAATTAAATGTATTTATTAAGCGTTCTATGTTTTGCTGAATATTTTATACTTCAGATCAGAGTATTTTCGATACATTAGAAAGAAAAAAATGCGAGAGAAAATGTGGAGATTATTATAAGGAAAAATTTTATTAATAAATCTCAGGAATTTAATGAAGCATAGGAAATAATAAAAGTGCTTCAGAACGCAAGAGAATAAGTTTAAGCAGGGCACACAACAAATATATTCTAAGTTTATTCCATTGACGCATTTTATTCTTATAAATACTCAAGTGATCAAGAGAATATCTAGATGAATAATAATATCGTGAAAAGATGCAAAAATTACTCACGGATTTTCAGCCAGCGTCGCGCGCGATTAAACACATTGCTATTCTATTCTCAGACTGAACAAAGACGTATTTGGAATAATTACAAACGATGCCAAATTAAATAACATTTTAACGACAAACGATTAGATAACAGTAAATAAGTTAAATCAGATAAATTAGAGTAACATGAATTATTGAATTAAAGCAGACGATAATAATATGGAAGAGAAATAGTCAATTAAAAATTAATTCAAAATAAAGGAAAGAAATTTGTATAAGTAGAACTAAATATTTTACAAAATGAAACACATTCTTTATAAGGAAAAAATGAACGTGAAAGATGTTTTGAGGCATAAACCCAACAAATAGACACAAAATAAAATACAAACTGCTTCCTTCACAGTATAGCTAACATATTCTTCTTTAAAATAATGTTTCAATAGCTAATAAAAATTTATCTAATAATAATAATATATAATTGGAAGTAACGACGAAGCAATAGGCGTACAAATTTAAAAATTGTATTTAATGCATATTCACAACGGCAACGAATGCCACGTGTGGAATCCTCAACATAATCAGCTGGGTTTCTTCCTTTGATAGAGTTCTGAGATACATATTTTATAAGGGGTAATCAAAAGCCATTCGTCAAAAGATTCTTCAAGAACGTATTTTTATACCCATGGAATTAATATTTTTTAATTACCTTTAATATTTTCCTTTTCACATGTTAGTGACAACGCGTCAAAATACTAATATAAAAATGTGTGTTAGTATATCTAATGTAAACATGTTTTTTTAAAGAAAAAAAATCCATATTTTCTTTTTGCACTCTCCTTTTCAATATATATAAAAACAATCATGTAGATTTTTATTTTTCATAAATGAAAATAATAAATTAAAGTGGCAGTTCTATATCTATCATCGAAAATATAATATCGCAGGTTTGTCCTCATCAAGATAAAAAAATAGCAATCTTCACATTGACATTTATATAATAAAAAAAAACATTATTTAAAATTTGGTAAGCGTTAAATATATGATTTATATAATGTTATTCAATTCAGAATATATATTGAAATTTATTAAATTTAATGTTCTATGAGGGAGCTTTAACAATACGAACAACTCTTAACAAAATGAACAAATATGTGTTGATCAAAATAACAAAAAAGGTCTTATTGCAGTTCAAAAATTTTAAGTACCTCCTAAGCCCTTGGCTTCCTATTCTTGTTCTACGTCACAGCTTCTCAAAAACTTGACATGCCCTTTTATATTAACGGTTGCTGCGCGTCTAGACATTTTTACAAAACTGCAACATTTCTAAGAAATGTAACAACGCAAGTAAATATGAGTCTGAAATAACATTAAATTTAACTCTCGTTTCACTTCTCACATATAAATTTAAAATTTTGATAGTATAATCAGCTACATATATCTTGAAAAAAATCTTAAAACACTGCATCTTAAAAATATTACCAGAATTTACTAAAAATACTTAATTATAATTAAAATTACTTATTTAATAAACAAACAATCAAAATTTATTCAACGAATATTAACAAAAATTTAATTAAAATAAATTATAAATGTTCACTAAGAGTACCAAGTGTAATACATTAAATGAAATAATAAAATATCATAAAAATCGTTTGCTTTTTCCATTCAATGGATTGACTCGCCGCAAAAGAAATAAAAATTAAATTACAGAAAATGAACTTCTCAATTCGACGTTATATTATTGATTTTGATATTTTTGGTTTACATTTTGCATACGCCATCACGGTTATTATAGAATCAAGTTTATTATGCATATAAAGAAAAACTAAATGAATACAAAATTAAATTCCAACCTAAATATGGAACATTACAGTTAACAATTCTTTTAGTTGTCAATTTTTAAAACTCTATTGCCCCATTCACAGTTCATAGAATTGTGATATAAAATCTCATAGAAAATTAAAACCAATTATAATACTTAATCATATGCGAATAAAATCGTGAAGAAAAATTAGTAAGAATTCGGGACAAGTAGAAATAGAAATTAAAAATAGTGCAATTGACTACAAAGCCTCAAAACACATTTCATTAAATTATGAAAGCTACATCTGAATAATTAATAAATTAAATTAGGTACCAAAATTTATGTGATAAAAAGTCATAATAAAAACATATATATACTCCAAAATATGTTCCGTGATTTTGAAAAAGTTAATAAATGAATAGTTTTTTTTATACTTATTATCACTTGAATTAGAATGTACACACACAACTGTTTTAAAAATATTATTAAAATAAAAAAATTATTTAAATGAAATTTTTGGTGTGTGTATAAAAAATGAAGAAAAACTGACAAACTTTTTTCTTTTGTGGAAAACACTTCAATAATAATAATTTTTGCCTAAGACTTCTATGAAGAACCTGAACTAGACTTTTTGAAATACATAATTTAGGAGTGAATGAATTCATATTTTAATATATCAGAGTAAGTAACAAAAACACGTCAATTCATAGAATTCTAAAAATAATTTGAATTTTTCAAAAGTCCTATTGCAGACTCTACACACAAGTCTTAGCTATACATAGGCAAGAAAAACACTCTAATTATAGAAGAATTTTCCATAAAAGGAAAATGTTTAGAAAATGTCATTTTTTCTTCTTGATTTGCCAAAAAATTGCATTTAAAAATCCTTATATTAAAAAAATATTAAAACAATTTTACATGCATATTATGATTCAAGTGACAATATCAAAAAATTATTTATTTATACGCTTTTTCAAAATCACGGTTCCGAACGTAGTCACATACCTTAATTTATCACCATTACCTTATATTATACCTTAAATGGTTGAAAATTAAGTATATTTAATTAGAATACTCAACAGAATGCTTTAATGTTCTAATTGTATGAATGTTCAATGATCACAATTACCTTACAAATAAGAAGGAAACTTGGATTAAATCTATAATTTTATAGAACCAGGAGAACATAAGAAGCCACACTTTTCTCACAGTGTAGAGAAAACTTCCTTGCTATTTGTTCTAAAATTCTAAAGTTGAACGATCTAATAAATAAGGCACGATGTAATTCTGACAACTAAAGAAAACGACAACTATTCCCATAAGTGCGCTACTATAATAGAAGTCTGCTACTTGCTGAGACACTTTGCTAACAAATGAAACTACTAGAAACAAGTCGTCTAATCTAAGAATTACTATTCATGCAACAATTTTGACTACCCTAAGAATAGCTTTTGTTGTCTGCACTTAAATTACACTCGATTTTATGAGTGACTCAGACGCTTGTATTCAAGGCAATTTTACGTTCTGAATAAATCTTGAATACCTAGCAAGCCTAAGGATAACCCATTCGGAAGTAATGTGTAGGAATGTTAATGTTGAATATTGCACATATTCTCAGAAAATTCCACAATAATAGAAACTGAAAGCTAGAGGATCACCAGCAGGTCTTGTATTTTAAGCCCTACTTTTTAACGTAATTTGTCTTTGACATGTTACTTATTCAACATATCATTTTGATATACAGTCAGTCGCCTACAGATAGTAATGTGACAATTTATTTCTCACTAAATCTTTTTACTTATATTTTCAACGTTTTTCAAGTGTTGAGTGTTAACGCCAGAAAAACGAGAAAAAATTGTTAAGTGCAATAAAATTGGTACAATAAAGGATTTTGAGTGATCAATATATTCAGTAATCCAAGTAACTTTTTTTTTCCAAATAAGCTTCACACAAAGATGTTTAAAAAGTTAACGATTTTAAGAGTCACTAGACTCCAAGAACCAATGTGTGATATTTTGTAAAGTAACCGAAAATATGACATGAAAAATTTTAATATTTGTATAAAAAAATCTTTTATTCTTGCGGATTTCGATTATGTAATACATTTAATTATAAATACCAAAATAAGTATTATAATTTTAAAATTGCATGAAGCACGTAAATGTTCACGTGGATTGCATCGACGGAATATTTCAAATTCCAGGGAATTTTATCGTTTCAATCAATATATATATAATATAATATCGACCAAATTTAATTAACCTGAATTACGCTTTATGTTCTTGAAAAGAAAGTATGAGCTGAGAAAATCTGTAAATTAGCAATGAGGCTGCTTGAAAGAAAAATAAAGAGCATAGAGCCGCAAAATTCTGAAAGCCTACAGCCGGAACATACTAATACCCAATAAATAATACTACATAGGGGATCTGATTTGAAAAATAGTGATAAAAATGATGGTCAATTCAAGCCTCCGGTATAGCCCCAACATAAAACATTGTGACAAATGAGAATCAGTCAAAAAATAAAGATTGGGAGACCGTGTAATGAAGTACGAGATGGAGTAACAGCTGCAAACGCGTCACATCTGCCATACAAGATTAGAGCGTAATCAATGGCTCACAAGGGGAGGGCACGACTAAGGAAATTTATTTGAGATCGAGACTTGTGGTGTAATAGTAATACTCCTTTAGGGTGTTCACCCCTTAATGTAATTCCGCCGAATGGCCAGTCAATTCGGAAAAATCAGCCTTCGAAATTCATGCTTAGCTTTTATACAATTAAATTTTAATTTCCCACAACTAGTTCGTAGCTTATTGATAAATCGTCTGCGTACAATGCGCGAGGTCAGGGTTCGATTCCACGCGATCAACTTTTTTTCTTTAATTCATTTTAATATTTTTAATTAAATAAATTTATTTATGAAACGTTTATTAAATATTAAATGATATTTTTTGCAATTACTTTATATTTTATAAAGTAAAAAAAAAGTAAAAATACATAACTTAAGTTATTTATTAGTAAAATTATTTAAAATAATTATTAATTAAAGATATTTAATATAATTATTAATTAAAAATATTTAAAATAATTATTAATGAAAAATATTTATTACAATTAGTAAATTAATTATTATTTATTAAAATTAACTAATTAATTACTCAGGCCGTGGGTAGCCTAGTGGTTAGAGCCTCGGACTCCAGACCGGAAGAACTGCGTTCGATGCCCGTGCCACAAACTACCCTCCGAGTACACACAATACGTGCTCGTGAAATCATTGGGTCCGAAAACCTTGTGGGCTGAATCACAAGTGCAAAGGATAGGAGAAAATTTCCTTCCCCTTCTGTTCAATGCCAAAATTTTGGAGGTGGAGATAGGTGGTGTCGCCATTTAACGTCCCTTCAGGGAATTTCGCCGACCTAATTCGTACTTTCACCTGTATGGTGCTCAAGGCCTAGGCAAATGACAGGCATACTTCTAGCCCCATGCCAAAAACGATGAATTTCGTGGGCCTCGTTCTGACTATGTCAGATAGGTGGCATTAGCCACAACACAATTTATTACTATTTAATATAATTACTCAATTAGTATTTATTATTAATTAATTACTATTTATTATAATTAAGTAATTAATATTTATTATAATTAATATTTATTATAATTAAGCAATTAATATTTATTATAATTAAGTAATTAATATTTATTGTAATTAATATTTATTATAATTAAGCAATTAATATTTATTATAATTAAGTAATTACTATTTATTATAATTAAGTAATTAATATTTATTATAATTAAGTAATTACTATTTATTGCAATTAATTAATATTTATTGTAATTAATTACTATTTATTATAATTAATTTTTATTGTAATTAAATACTATTTATTATACTTAATTACTACTTATTATACTTAATTACTACTTATTATAATTAATTACTACTTATTATAATTAATTAATTATTATTAAGCATTAGTATTAATAAGAAATATTATTAATTTGTTATTAAAATTATTATTAATTTATTATTACAATTATTATTAATTTATTATTACAATTATTATTAATTTATTATTACAATTATTATTAATTTATTATTAAAATTATTGTTTATTATTACAATTATTATTAATTTATTATTAAAATTATTGTTTATTATTAAAATTATGATTTATTATTGAAATTATTATTAATTTATTACAGAAATTATTTAAATAAATTTATTAAAATTATTTAAATATACTTTTTGAAATTAAATAAATTTATTTGAAAAGGACTTATAAAAAAATATAAAATAACAATACATAAAAAAGACATATTTTTATTGTATTAATTATAAAATAATTATTAATAATAATAATATATTTTATAAATTATTTTATATTACATATAGTATTTTATTTATAGTATATTGTATTTCACATTATAAAACTATTTGTAAATAATTTTTTTGCAAAATATCATTTAATATATTTATATAACATATTGTATTATAAATATTATTTACAAAATTTAATATGATTATTTATTAAATTACAGTAATTTTTTATTTTATAAAATACAATTTAATATTTATTTTATATATTTTATTATAAATATTATTTATCAATATAAAACATATTTATAAAATTTAAAATAATTATTTATATAATTACAGTATTTAGTTTTACTTTATAAAATGCAAAATATTTACAAAAAATATCATTTAATATTTAATAAACCTTTCATAAATAAATTTATTTAATTTTAAAAAATAATTAAATAAATTGAAGAAAAAAAGTTGGAATTTATTGCGTGGAATCGAACCCTCACCTCTCTCGCGAACCACCCTCACGATTTACCAATCAAGCTACAAACTCGTTGTGGAAAACTAAAATTTAATTGTATAAAAGCTAAGCATGAATTTCGAAGGTTGATTTCTCCGAATCGACTGGCCATTCGGCGAAATTACATTAAGGGGTGAACACCCTAAAGGAGTATTACTATTACATCAAGTCTCGATCCGAAATGAATTTTTTTATTTGTGCCCTCTCCTAGTCAGATTTCCAAAGCCTTCCCATCACACCCAAGTGACGGAGTGAGTGAATGTTATCATCGCAATATTACATCTTAGCCAGGGCTTTTGGCGACGGACCTCGTAGTTTTAAACCTTAGTCAAGTGATGAGGTCCACACCGGGCTTCTCCTAACTTCCACTCCTCACCAACGGAAAGATATTTCAGCTAGACATGTTTACCGTGCATCGGCTGCACGGAGAGTCTTTAGGGATACTGGCTCGAACTCATGACACGCCAGCCACAAGTCCGTTACCGTAACCATTCCAAGTGCCGGAACACTGCATCAGGTTTAAGGCACCATACGTGTATGGTGCTGAGGCAAGACACGGTAGCAACAGGCATTTACTTTTTATGAAGATCACAGTAGAATTTTCCCAAAGGTTTGATTTAAAAGTACATTATTTGAAAAAAAAATAGTGAATAACTTTATAAACTATGTGTATACAATAGGTTCTCCACATATGGTTTTAAAATATTCAAAATATAAAATATATATGCTCACTTATTATTAAGTTTTGCTTACTAAAAAGAGAAAAAATAAAAGTCGAATGAAGCGACGTATTACTACCAATTACATAAATAAAAAATATTTTTCGAGGCTTCTGCATGAGCATTAAAAGTATCGAGTTTAAGATTTTAACTTTTTTCTTTCCCCTTTATATTTCTAATTTTACATTCAGAACAGTAGCGTTATGACACTGAAAAATTGTACAAATATTAAAAAATAAATATAATAAAAAAAAGCAAAATTTCTCCTTTTCCCCCAAAATTTTAGGTTCAAAAAATGTTTTTATGTTATTTATTTATTTATTTACTTTATTTATTATTTTGTTTTTTAACTTAAAAAGAAAAAAAAACTAACTGTTCTAGGGTATGAAAGCTCCTATGACCTTTCCTCAAATAGTTTCCCTCCACATGATATTTTATGCATTGATGTGTGTATCTCATACATAATACCATAATGTGTAGGATAAAAATGTAAAAGAAACAAATTAATATTAAATTATTTATATTTATATTGCAGTAAGACAAGAGTTTATTCCAAAAACTTTCTCAGCAATATACAGACAAGTGTTGCAAACGAGTTTCAAATCAATTTACATCTATGGTAAGGATTGCATGCGATTCGAAATTGCTGTTGACCGACTGTGGTAAAGAGGACACCGGCCGACCCATTTGTCTTACGGTAACTGATCTCTCTCTCTAGTGAGAGCTCTCTATTAAGACTAATGTTAAAAAGAACTGAACTGACAATTCTCTTTTTTTTCAATTATAAACATTAATAACATTAAAAATGTTGAATCATATATAATTACAATACTTACTTCCTTTAGAATCTTTTCACTTTTCCGGGAATAAAATATTTCTCTATTTTGTCAAAAGTAATACTGAATAGAATTTCACAATAAAAGCTGAATATAAAATTTCTGTAAATGAAATGCTTCTAAATTTTAATAATACTATTTCATAAACAAATATGCTGTAACTGTAAGGTTTGTATATTTTATGATGTACCTCTAAAAAAAGAAGTTTCGGTTCGTTTCTGCGTCACAAAATTGTAGCCTTAAGCATATATCATTACCTCACATTTATTTTAATGTTATTCAATTTGAACAAAAAACACTCTGAATGGCAACCGATGAATAAAATAAATCTTCAGAAAATGAAATATTCAATTTGTTTCATATTACACGAGGCAATCTATTAAATTGCATAAATAAAAGCAATTTATAATGATGAAAAATTCCTTCAATCACTTTTTACATCTAATTATTTTTAACTGAATAAATCAGAAGATTTTCTAGTTATTAAAATTTAAAGCAAAGGCTTGTTAAGAATGCTCTAATATTTTTGAAATATAAAACGATAACAAAAAAAAATACTATATTTCATTATAATTTAATCATTTTATTTCAATAATCAACTTTTAAGTGAAATATTTAAGATAAGATTCTTTCTCGGAAGATTGAATGAACTATTTAGTACGAATTGTTTTTTATTGAAATAACCTTAAAATTCTCAATTAAATATTTTTATTGAAGAGAACAAACATCCTGTTTATCAGTATACCATAATGACTCAATAGAATTTAATAAAAAATAAGTCCTTGCTTAAAAAAGGAATCAATGCTTTGAGTCATCAGCTAAGATCTTTCGTAACCCTACAAATTAAATCGTTTGCAAAAGTCTTAAGATCTGTAATCAAATTTCAGTATTTTAACACATTTCATTATTTCCGAAGAATATTGCGTCATCTCGTGTGTTGATTACATCGAATCCATTCTCACTGCAATTGCTAAACATGCCCGTCTCGTTCATCATTCGTTATTTGATTTTGCTTCTGACAGTGAGCGCTGTTGTGTCATTATTGTAATGGATAGAAAAGTTTTCAACTACTGTTTCACAAAGGGCAGAAATAGTACAGTTCGATTCTACGAACATAAAATCAGTTTGAGGGCAAATGTGAACAAGAAAACTATTCATCAAGCTATCAGTAAAATTCAAATTTTGGGTAATTTATGGATTTTAAGAGAATTAGTCGAACATGAAAATGATCATGCAATAAGGTGGGTTGTCATACTACTCCAACTCCTACATCTTCAATTGCTTGACAGCCCTGGGTTTCTCCAGAAATTTTCTTCAGGTATCCCTACTTTTGCCAACTGTTTCCAGTTTTTGACATTTAAAATATTTATATCTTTTTCTCTTCAGTCAATCTATCTTAATGGGAGTCTGCCCCGAGGTCTATTCCCCATGGGCTTTTCCATGAAAGATTTTCTTGCAGCAACGATCTTCATTCCATCTAGCCGGATAACCAGCCCATTAAGTCTGTAGTTTGACAAATTTTACAATATCAGGTTGTTTATACATTTTGTAGAGTTCTAAATTAGATCTATTTCTCCATGATAAGTCAATGGCCAAGTCTTTGATGCATAGGTCAGGACAGATCTTATAAGACTTTTGTAATGAAGCAATTTAGTTCTTAATTTGTGAAAGCTGGATTTTTAATCACTTTTCATGGCATGAAAACATTTATTTGCAGCAATAATTCCTTTATAAAATTCCGGGGCCAGCTGACTTTTATTATTTATCTCAGTTCCCAAATAAGTAACACTGTTAACTTTTTCAAATTTATAATTGCTAATTCCTATACGACTAAGTTGTAAGTCAAACTTTATACATGGTAAATATTTAGTTTTGTTTATTCTCTTTTTAGCACTGTGTTCCAATGCCTATTTATGAGCTGGTGCTATAAGGGCAATAATGCCAATGTAATCAGCATAAGCCAGTATTTGAACTGACTTATCAAAAATATTTTCATCTCTAGTGGAAAAAGCTATGACAAATAAAATATATATAGATGATATAGCATACAAGGCCTACGTCTGTAACTGCTACTTTGTATTTCCTGCTACTTAAAACCACTACACTAGGAAGTCGATACCTTAAATTGTTACAGACGTTGAAGATTCTCATGGATGTTCAGTTTTCATGCATAAGGACAGCACAGAAAATCCATGTCTTAACTGGCCAGGTAACAACTAAGATTTCAATCACCTATAGAATCTATTGAGTATTATGAAGCATATGATCGCGGAAAAACAGCCACTCCCCGTACTGTGAAGCAATAAACGGCGTTTGGTGTACTTATAGATTTCTAAAGCTTACAGCAAGCTTCTTATTTACAACATGCCCAACAGTATTGAATCAATAATATAAAAAACAATTTTTTATATAAAATATTTTTATTGAAATTTTTATAACATATTGAAATTCAATTGTGCTTTCTCAATTTATTTATTTGTTTAATTTTAAGGAATTACAATAATTTAATTCATTTAGTAATAATTTCACCAGAAGCAAGAGCAAAATAATTCATAATGATAATATTTAAAACTGAAAACACAAATGTTACCTAAAGAAGTAATTGCTTTTTTGGTTTAATATAAATAAAAATCGTTCAAAAGTTACAGCAACAATAAATATCTTTCGTAATTAGATTGTTTTATATTTAACAGAATGTTCTCGTAATACGTGTCACGTTCTTAATTGTTTTGAATAGCACGTGCTGTTATAACTAATAGAACATTTCGAATGTGATATTTATTCTCATTCTTTACATATTAATAACATCTCACAGATCCAGTACAATAACGAGTACTAAAAACTGCTAATTCAGCAAAATGAAAGAAACAATTTTAATGTTTACGGTGAAAAAATTTCGTAAATATTAAAATTTTAGAAAAATTTCAGTTACGTGAAAAAACGCGAATAATGGAATAAAAATATTTTAAATGGTTGCAAAAATTAAGGCTAATAAAAAAATACATATCCAAATTTAAAATACTTATTCAACGTTTTACAAACACAAACAAAGAAAACAATTAAGAACATTATTTCAACAATATCTATTTTATCTATTCCAACAATATCTATTTCAATATCAGATAAAAATATTTCTCAATAAGAACATGGAAACGGAATTGTAAAAATAGCTTAAAATATCACATTAAATTGAAATAAATAATATAACATTAAAATATACACGAGACAAAAATCAAAACAAAATGAAGGGGATAAGAGAACGATTTTAATAAAAAGTTTGATTTCAACCAATATTTTTGTTACCAAAAATGATAATGCAGCATACAACAAAAAGTGAACAAATAAACATCATTTCTTACTTATTAATAATTTAGTCACAGAACCGAAGTTAAGTTAATATATATGTACTTCTATATTTAATAAGTTTATGATATCAATTTTTTTATGGTTTTCCTCTACAGTCATCGATCTACTTTCCCTATCTCTGTGGACGATAAAATTTTATCAAACAACATTTACAAAACACAATTATCATAGAACTGATTTCATACAGTAACAATATCACTTTATATCAGAAAATCCCGTGATTAACCATTACGTATATAAAAAAATAATTACAATAAATTATGTTGTTGTTACTAATGCCACCTATCTGACAATGTCAGATCGAGGCCCACGAAATTCCTCGCGGCAAAGGGCTAGATGCACGCCTGTCGTTAGGCATACCTTTGAGCACCATACAGGTGGCAGTTGACTCATTCCCACGCTAATTTTGAGGAAGAACACTTTGAAGATGGTCAGGGGCCTCCCACCTCTCTTCCCTTTCCATCAACCTCACGAGAAAACTTGCGGCTCGACGGCTATTTAGAGCACTCCCATGCCACGAAGGCACTATACATTTACAAACATACATGCCTTCTCCGGGATTCGAACCCAGACCCTGCGGCACAGCAGTCAGAGTTACTAATCACTATACCGAATGGGCGACACTTATAATAAATTTTTCTTAGAAACAACGGTCAGATTTATCAAAGAAAAATTACTTAGAAGTATCCATTGTTGTTGTTTATATTTTAGAGGTTACGTGGCCGCTTCGCAAACCCAAAGTTGCGGGTTCGATCCCGGCTGGAGTCAATAGATTTTCTAAATGCAAAAACTGTAGGCACATGCCGCCGCTAGATGGTGCCACTATGAAATGGCTCTAATATTTGGGAACTTGTCGTGTTTGCATAGGCTTGCCGCGTTTTGCATTTATACTTTAATATTGTTACATATACTTTTTAATTATAAAAAATTAATATAAAAATAGTACCGTAAAATTCGATGTATAACGAACACTTTTAACACCAAAAATAAGATCGAAATTTAAATTTAGGGGTACGCGTTATACGACAAGTATAAAATTGATTGCTTCAAAAATTAACTAAGAGATGAATATAAAAGAACTGTTTATTTAAAAAAAAATGACATACCTAAATAAACTTTAAAGGTGTGACGAATCTGTACGGAACCTTTCCACTAATATTCTTAGGCGTCTTTCTGGGGATTATAAATTCGCGTATATTTCCAATCAACTCCAAAAAGATGAACGGGATATGCAAAGTAGATAGGGTATTTAAGTCGAGTGTTGAAAGCTAGCAAGTATGAAGGCTATTGAGCCAGCAACAGTAACATCAAATTTAGAGGATTCTAGGAGATTACGTTAGTGAAGACTCATTGCTGCTATTCTACGGAAGAACTAGAAAGCTGATATACCAGCGGTAAATATACATAATTTATGTATGCTTAAAATAAGCGTTAGTTTAGTAAAATTAGTTAAAGTTAATGAAAGCTAATAATTCGAGTACGTGTATTTCTCGGACCTCCTATTTCGGTAGACCTTATTTGATCTTGAGCATAATTATTAATTAATTTCAGAATTCGTAATTTAATTTAATATAAAAGGTAAATCCCTTTTATTTGACGTAACATAGAAATACTATATGTTATTAGAGTTTTTTTTAGACTTGATATAATAAATACAAGTTATTATTATACAAAATGGCTCTTAGTGATTCTTTACCTCAAATTAATCTTGGTGTCCAGGGTGAGACCCAGGTCTTCACAAGGGTTGAAGTTCTAGAAATATTCTATATTCTCAAAAGCCTTGGATAATACCTCGAATAATTGACTTCAAAATAATGAGCAATACACAAGTGCACAGTTCAGATTTCTTCGTTAATAAAGGGATTCGTGTTATACGGCGAATATACCTCAAAATTTAAAAATGTAGCTTGAAAGTACAGGTGCGCGTTATTTGCCGGATATTTTACTGTACTTACCTAAACCCATTTAGAACTGGCAATGCGAAAACGCAACATTAAATTCTAAATTTTTTTTATGTATTTTTTTTGTTTATTTTTCAGTTTAACTAAGATATTAATTTTATTTTTCATACTTTAATTGTTGATTATAAATTTATTTTAATTTCAGTTAGCAAGATTTTCAAATCTAGGTCAAAGGATTTTATTTTCAAGTTTTAAAGAAAAGATTCGGTACCTTGTAATCTTACCTTGTCAAAGTATATTATGTAGTATTATATCCTACTTATTTTCTTAAGATATTGATGATTATCTCATATTATCTTCATTATGCTTTATGCAGATATGAAATTTCATTTATGATTTTTTAAGTATTTTCCCTTATGTTACATTCATTACGTATATATTTATCACCTGGTCACAATCATATATCCAATTTTTATTCTTGAACGACTAGCAACTTTAAAATTTTTGATTTCGCAAAAAGTTATAACAACAAATAGTTAAGCATTTTTAGCACTTTACTTAACTTTACTTTTAGCACTTTACTTTTACTTTTTTTACTTTTAGCACTTTACTTTAACACGCGAAGATTTAACAATTAGTAATCTATATTAATAAAGATTAAGCGGGTGTGTTTCATCTCTACAGCCCAAACTAAGCAACCCAGAAGTATGAAACTTGGCACACAATTATTCTAGGTCCTGATGATGTGCACAACGAAGAGTTTTTTTCGAAATTTGCTTTAGAATTTTTTTAAACTAAATTTTTAAACGATTTTTCCATTTTTTTTTCAACAACTGGATTTTAAGTTCCTTCGTTTGGCAACACAGTGTATTTCTTTAGAATTCTTTGCGCTCGAAAATTTCGATTACCTGCTTTTAGATATAACATTTTTTCCAGCATTATAATAGGCTATATTTTCTTTTTGAGTTAAATTTTTTTTTCGATTTATGTATTTTAAGGATTTATAATAGTTTATTTTAAAGTAGTATTATATATACAATTGGAAGATGCATCGCTCTTCAAGCTAAGCCTACTTTTTATTTTTTCAATTACTAAATCAAATTAGTTTGATATACATTTTTGTTTCGCGCATTATCTAATTTTTTCATTTCTTTTTCAGTTTAAAAATTTCTTATTTATTTTTTGTGTAGTCACAATGGTATTCGTATTGTAATTTCTATTTTGGTTTAAGGCATAACGTTTATTCTTTGTTCATGTTCGCCTATAAATGTTTACAGTTGATTTTTGTGTATTGTTTCTGGTTTTAGATTTAATTAGCTCTTCAATTTTAAATTAAAGAATGTGAATTTTTTGAAAGCAACATTAAAGTTATCAGAAGTTCTTAACCTGGAAAAGAAATGAGACAATTTTAAATCTAAAACTCTAATCAAATGTATACATATAAAGGTTCAAAATGAAAAAAAATAATAATAAACGTGACCCAAGCCTTAAACCTAAGTTAGAAATTTTTAAACTGAAAAGGGAACCACAGAATTGAATTTAAACCAAGAAATGATTTGTGTGGAATAATCAAATAAAATATAAGCAAAACAGAAATGTATATTAAACTAATTTAATTCAGTTATTGAAAAAATATAAAATACGCTTAGGTTGAGGACCAGTGCCTCTTCCTACCAGAAAAATATATAAATCAAAAAACTTATAACGAAAAAAAATGTTATTGCGGATATTGCTGAAATAAAATTGCTTTTTACAAGAATTCATTACAGTAAAAAAGTAAGAAATTTTCACTTAAAAATTAAAACTTGAATGCAAACATAAGTTTATTCTAAGTGAAGGGCTTGGCGTCAAAAACAGATTTTCGAGTAATGGGCTTATAGAAAACAAACATTTCCTTAATATTTGTGAAAAATTTAATTGCTCTTATTCCATTAGCATTATTTTATATAAGTAAGCTTATAATATAAATCATTTGCAATACATTTAAATAGCTGCATTTTTTAATGTTTGTTATGCTCGCCGTATAATGCACACCCTCTTTTTTACGAAGAAACCTGGAATGTACATATGCAATGCTCTCAAAAAAAATAGTGTACTTCTATACAGAATTTTACAACCCTTTAAGTTCATAAAGAGTGTCATTTCCTATAGCAGAAACATATTACTGCTATTACTTTTCTGTTATAATTTTTATTTATATTTTCATTCTTTCATTTCTATTTACCTTTTTAGCATGTTAATTTTCTCTTACATTCAAATATATATTTTTATGAAAGAATTTTCTGTGAAGCGAAGTTTCAATGTGAACACTCATTAAAAAATTATTTTTAAATTTTGGGTACACTGTTCGGCAAAGGCTCTACCCTCTTTAAATTATATTATGCTTGCAAAAAAAACTGAATTTTATTTATTTTAATATTTAAACCTTGATACCAAAACCACAAAAATTCTTAACATATTATGTGTAAAAAACAAATCAGTCAGATTTTGGTGCAAAATGGCTTCAATTTGGCTGCGGTGACGCTAATACGCAAGTACTGATAATAATTACTTATTCTTCAACGCAAATATCAGTGGATTTTTTAGACAATCTTCACTTCTTACCCGCTTTTAGTCTTATGTTCAAAAATAATAATAATTTGTTACACAAAGTTCCTTTCTATTAGAAAAAACATTATTGCTTTTCTTTGTTCAACGACAAGTTCTAAATCCCGCTTATTGTAACAATAAAGTAGAAAATCCTAGCTAGCAGTATAACAAGTAGAAAATAGTACTAAATTAAACTAATTGCTGTTAACGGATTGACAATATTTGTAAACTACCTTCCATTTATGTCAACAATTGTTATTAACCAGATTTCTACATGTTGCTTTTCGGTATTATTGCTTTTCGGTATATTGTATTTATTCATGTTTAAATTTTTTATATTTAAGAATTTCCGTGAGTGTTTGTTTGTTCAGCACTGGTTGTGGTAATTTCATCAAACTTACGGCTTAATTTTTCTGTTTTAGATAACCTTTTAGTTAAAATTAATGCTGTTATTTCTATTTTAGTATCGCACGTTTTTATGTATGTTTATTTTCTGAACTGTAATTTTCTTGCTTATTGTACTTTCAATTATGTGATACTGTGACTCAAAAGTTAGTTTTTAAGCCAAAAAATGATTTAAGCTTTTTGTAAACAGAAGCTAAATTAAGCTAATTGCTATAAATGGTTTGGCAATATTTGAAAAAAAACTACCTTCAATTTATGTCAACAATTATTATTAACCAAATTTTAGCATTGTTGCTTTTTTTTTGACCTCATAGTTTTTAAGCCAATAAGTACTCATCAACAAGATCTTCACAGAAACTATGAATGGTATTAAATGCTCAGCAAAATAATTTTCTTTTGCATTTTAAAATTCAGAAAAAATGCAATTTTTGTCGTGCTGCATCATGGTTTAACTTTCCTTCTTACAATCTGTTCTTCATATAGATTTTTAAAGATTTTACATACATGCATTTCTATGACATTTTCTTTGGTTGGAAAAAAAAAGATTATTGCTTTTCTTCCTTCATCAGCAAATATATTTCAATTATCACTATAATTATGATTGTATTTCCTCATTTGTTTGTTCTTTTTGCAACAGAATAACAAATATTTTTTAACTAAAATTTTGCAGAAAAGTATTGTTTAAAAAATTAATGTTTTATCAACAGGGTTTATTATTTCTTCATTATGGTTTTATTTCAACATAGGTCTGTTTTATATAGTTCATTTTAGAGTTCTTACTAATTTAATTTTTTCCATATGGTATTACATTTGAATTTTATATTAAATGTAATATAGATGTTAGATAGTACTACTTCCATTACTCATGTGATATTAATTTAATGCTACAGAAAATTTAATTTGATGCTTTATTACAATGTAGGCTTATTTTATCTATTTTTTACAATTTTTGTTTGTACTAATTTTATTTTTTTCCAGTTGAAGGCTTCCTAATGTATGTTATTTATGTTAATATTTTAGGGAATAGTTTGTGACATAATTTTTTCTGTTATTTATATTTTCATCCTTTCATTTCTATTTCGCTTTTTAGCAAGTTAATTTTCTCTTACATTCAAATATGCGCTTTTATGAAATCATTCTTATCTGTGAAGCGAAATTGCAATGAGAACACTCATTAAAAAAATTATTTTTTACATTTGGTCACACTGCTCTGCAATGGCCATTTCTTTAGTTTAATAAATGAATTTACATTTGAAAAAACTATTTATTACCCACTGTCATCCACTACAAGTTAAAAAAATTAATAAAAGCAATGACCACATATATTATGGTTCATTATTAATTGCCATCCTTATTTTCTATGCCTTTTATGATGCTTCAAGCATTCTCTAAAGTTACAAAAGTAATTTTAATTTCAAAATATTTTTTCATTGTTTTACTGAACATAATATAATTTTGTAATATTTTTTTTTCATTTACATACCACTTATAAAAATATTTCTTGAATATGAAATTCATTTTACACACATATAAAAATAATGAGCAAAACATAATTAGCCATATATTTATTTTGAAAAATATAACAAAACTGATAATTTTTAATTTTTTTAAAAAGAAATGCTAGTTTAAAATGTGAAACAATATACACATAACAATAAACAAATAAAATAAAATATACACTTTTATCAATGTCATGTTTTATCTTAATTTTATCGATGCACATTATATATTTTATAGCATATTTTTGTTAGCATATTTTAATTCTGAAAAATATATACTATTTCTTAAAACTGCAATAGCCTATGCAACACAAAGAAATTTCGAAAAAGTATATTTTACTGAAACTTTTGCTTATATAAGTATCGAAAGTCCGTGCAACGCCGAGACATACAGCTAGTAATAACTAATTAAAACTAAATTTAAACTAAAGAGAATATCTAAATTTCAGTAAAAAATCACTACATTTTAAATATAACACTTACTAAAACCCACGTGAAAATCTAAAATTGCCTTCAAAGGTTTTAACAAATCTAACAATTAAACTTGCAGTTGTTATACAGTTATCTCAAGTTAATTGGGTATGAATAAATAAATTAAGTCGAGGCTTTGCAACTTTCCCCCAAGTTTAAAAGGACAATGTTTACATTTCTATCTGTCAAAATGGGTGTGGTAAATCAGCTGATTTTTTTTAAAAAATCATTTTGAAATACTTCTAATTCATATAATGGGTTGTATGTTATATCATTGGAAAGGTCCTGATTTGGATATTTTAGAAACATAAAAAACTCAAGATCGATTTCCCAAAGGTTTTTACCCTACCCTTAAGCAGTTTTTAACCGGGTTTTGTAAAATTTGCTCTCACACAGAAAAGGTATATATCGTAAGCGAAGATTGGAAAACAAATATTTTTATAAGAAAAACTTTAGTTCATTTAATTATAGCATTACATCTAGTATGAAAAATAATTGTGGTTTAGTACCGTTTTCTATCCAGACTTGATGATTCATTTCAGAAAGTTACAATATTTTTTTTAAAAATACACAGGAGAAAAATGTCTATATTAATCGGGACTATTTGTTCTTATAAAAAGTTTTTAATCGAAAAGTTCTTGGGAACTGAAAGTTTTTAATCGAAAAGTTCTTGGGAACTGACAGCAGAGATTTCTAAAAATTTACTTTTTTAAAGTAACAAATTTATTCATAAATTATTCTGAGGGATCATTGAAATAGGATAATTTGTGTAATCACTGTTTAAAAACCGATATAATAGTAGTATATAAATAATGCACTTAAATAATCTCGAAAACCTTTCTTCGAATACATAAGAAAAGTTATTTTCCTGCCTGACCGTATGTGCTAAACAGATTGTGAATAACTACAATAGTATAAAGATAGGTTAAAAAAATTTATAAGATGTATCCACACGATCAGTGACTTTGTCTACTGTTTTATCGTAGAACACAAACAACCAAAAATTTATTAATTATAATCGTTTCCGACGTTATGAGTCTCGGAAGTCGTCATAAAAAAGCTGTCAAAAGATGCGTGGCGAGGTGAAGATATTGTATTTGGTATGTTTCCTTCTTTTACAGTACCTAGTGGTTATATAACTGTTCCTAGTTACTTAGATCAGGGGCGGCTCTAGGGCCGGACAAACCGGACCCCTGCCCGGGACGGCAAATTTTAAGGGCGGCATTTGGATCGAATTTAAAAAATATTTGTTGTTGTGTTGTTACAGAAAATTTGATATATTTTTCTGAAACATTATTGGGTGTGAATTTGGTATTTTATTTAATTTATTTTATTTCCTTATTTTGTACTTTGTATGTTTAATGTCAGTTTTCTTTTAGGTTGAAACTTGAAGGTTTCGAGGCAGGAATATAAAATAATGAAAATTTATATTCTTACTAGAGTATCTTTCGCTAGTACCTTTCTCCCCATCCTGCAGTGGGGTCATAAAGGGCATTCCTTTCACCCATACAATGTTTGGTGTCAGCTATTCAAAAGGGGACAGGGGTAATAAGTTTTTGTTGGAGAGCCACGAAAGATGTTTTGTTTTAGTTTTGGGTGTAGTTTCTATAAGTTAAAATAAACGCTCGTGTTTCTCACCAATAGTTAACTCTTTTTCGAAGAAGTTTAACTGCTGGAAAGGGCAATTAATTCCTTCTCTTACATTTTACTCGTTTGAAATAATAACAAATAATTATGCCGTTAATTTAGAATTATTTTGCATTTTTTAAGACGTAGAATTATATATATATGTGTATATATAATTATACTTCCTCCTTATTGTTCGATATTCAAGTTTTATAGGTGTGTCTCTATGTGAAAAAAATTTTCTTTTTAAATTATAATTTTTTGCTTTGGAAAGAGGGACCTCATTTTCCATTTTTGTCCGGGGCGGCAAAATTGCTAGAGCCAGCCCTGCTTAGATAAATACTACAGTTTATGAGTTTTCAACAGTCATTATGAAGACTGTATAATTTGAAGACCAAAATCAGGTGATTAATATTAGTTGAGTCAAATAAAGTAACCAATTGGAAATTATTTACCTTTCTTTAAATTCAATATCCAAAAATGCTAATAAAATACTATTTTGGTATAATTGTGAGTGGCTAACTAAATTGATTTAACAAAATAAATCTCATTCGTCTTTTTCCATAATCCTGGTACATTTATTATTTTAAGCTGAATAAATTTGCATATAAAATTACTTAGGAATATTTTTTATGAAGAAATTAGTTTAATGGTTTAGCTGAATTCTTTGATTTGTTTATTTTTTATTAAAGTAGGATAAAAATATATTAGTTCTTTAAAAAGTTTTTCATAGGGTCAGAAAATCAGGTAACTCTAACATGTTTATTTAAACAAATCCTTACTAATATTATAAACGCGGAAGTATGTATGTATGAGTGTTTGTTATTCTTTCACGCAAAAACAACTGGATGGATTTTAATGAAACTTACAATAATATAGCTTATACATCAGAAAAATACATGGGCTATAATTTATAAAAATATTGCGTGAAGTGTCCAAAATATAACGATAATTGTCAAGTAAGTAAGAAAAAATTCTGCCATCTGCTAAAAAGCCCGCGACAGCAAGTATCTATCTTTTATGTGTGAAACAAATCTTTCCCTTTTTGTTATGTCTACTCCATGTATCAGTGCGCCCCGCTTTTAATTTATTCCTTTGATCAGTGTAATCAATATTTTTTTTTATTTCAGAATAAAACTATATTTCTAAGGGAGAGGTGGTGGCAAGATTTTAACAAGAAATAAATACAACAGAAAGCAATACTAACGTATTACACTTTCAGATATAATTATTTACACTATTTTAAGCGTTCATTACACAAAATGTGTAAAAATGTGTTACTTTCGCTGAACAGAGATCAGCTTAGGAAGGTGTTTTCAAAAATCGACCAACAAGAGAGTTACGGGGTGTTATAAATAAATAAAAATCGCTTTTATCAACAATTAGATCTACAGACTTACAGATTTAACAAATATGTTTTTTTTTTGTTGTTGTTCAGCTGAGATATGCTAAAAGTTTTTTGAAGTTTAACAATAGAACGTATAACAGAATAATTGGTGATAATTTTGATTTTTTTTATTTTTACATCACTTTAATGCAAGAAAAATTAAGTATTATTTTTTTATTTTCTATGTGTGTTATTCAGAAAAGTTATCATCATGAAAAACCCAAAAAACTTTCGTATTATTTTTAGCTTTATTATATATCTTTATATTTATCTTACTATTTTTAATTTCATGTTACCTTATTATTTTTTCGTTTCACGTTTCCGTCGTACAATTTGTTTAAATTCAATGTCATTCATTTAAATTTTGTAACTCCGAAACATTAAATTGTATAACTACCAATTTTGTTTTGGTACGAACTTCTTTTACACGATTTGATTCAACATAAGTAAGGAAAAAATATCGATTCCAGTTTTACAGGATTTATTTTGATTTAACAGAATGCAAAGTATGTTTATTGTAAGAAAGTCTTTTAACACATAAACAATTTGAACATAAAATATTTTTATGTATAACTCAAATTACTTCCCAAAGTCTACGTTCATTAATTAGTTACATGTTTCTCCCTTTTTCAAATGATAATTTACTTTGTATAATAAAAGTAGAATTTTTATGAAATAATTTTTAAGTTCTTAACACAAAAATTTACTGCTTATTATATTATTTCTGTTGATTTTCTTAAGACAGGAATCAAATTTCTATTTTTCCATAAATACAGTATATTTTTGCATGCATTTTTTGGGACAATATCTACAACGTAAAAACAAATTTAGGTGTGTATAATTTCCTTTTCATGTACAAGAGCAATTAAAAACAATTATTAATTTAAAGAAAGTCTTGAAAAAAACTTAATCTAGTACGATGCAATTTTATATAACTTTCTTGAATTTTATTTATTTTTCACACCATCATTATTTTATTTCCATAAAGGAGAAAAAAATTAATTAAAAATACAAGAGAAAAGAAAAAAAAGTTAAAAAACATTCATTATCTTCAAGGACATTTAGTTAATTTTTTAAGATATTTTAACTAGGCACAATGTTCTTTAGTAATATTTTCCAATAATGGCCGGATCAGAAAAGAAATTTTAATGATCGTAATTGCAATTCAAAAAATTCCTCAAAATAAAATATTTTTCTAAAGAACTGTGATAAATAAACTTTTCAATTGAACCGAGATGTAAAGTTAAAATGAAGTAATAATCAAAAAATTAATTAAAAGTAAAATGAACTAACAATAAAAGCAATTCTATGGAATTTTTCAAAACTATTTTATCCAATCAATTTAGGAAAAAAGAAAAAATTGTTGACTACCAATATATTTAGTTTAACCATACTTGAGCCAAATTAATGCCTTATTTATTTTCAACCTTTAATGATATTGAAATACTAAACTCTTTTAAAAACTGCCACTTTTATAAAAACGGCACTTCCAAAAATCACGTAAACATCCAACATCGATTTTATCGAACTTAAATTAAATATATGATTTATCGTTTAAAATACCACTTATTTCTTTGAACATCTTTTTTTTTAAAAAGTTCAAAGCAATTATTTATCTCTCTCTGAGTCAATAATGAAAAATTTTTCCTACTCAATAAGCAAATTAAAAACACACATAGGAGTAGTGAGTTGATTTTTAAAACTCTCATTAACATCCACTCCTATTTCTTTTTAAGTCCTCCAGAGTTTCTGTTTAATTTAAACCCTGATAACACCAAGCAAATCCTTTTGATTGCATCTACACTGCCTTACTTTACTCTACAGAATTTGTAGTTGAGCCCTTAAGTCAACACCCCTTCGTCCAGCGAGCTAGAAATTATGTTAACTGTGACACAGCACGATCCCGACCATGAGTATTTGGAAACTTTTCAAGTACTCTATACTCAGTCCATCTTGAAGCTTCTAATGATGACAGTGTTACCCCCATATATGAACGTACATTATCCAGAAGGAGGATATAGATATATAGAGAAATAGATACATACAGAGAGCGGTGGATTGAACACACATAGACGCTACATAACATATAGTATAGCGCTTCTGGGAACCCCCTAAGGGGGTAGTGCGACGATTTTGAAATTTTCGTTCGTTAACGAAGGGGGAAAGAGAGAGAAATAAGTTCTCGATTGTTTTGCAGCCGAGGAAAAGGGGTTTTTGAAGGGCCTCCGCGGGAGTGTATGAATTGGATAACGAGTTTTCAATTGCAGGGGCTGAGCAGGCACATCTCTTTTAATGAGACATCTCACTGGTTGAACGGTAATTGGTTAATCTTTATTGAAAAGGAGAGACAAGACTGTGCATCAGGGAAGTCGACCATCAAACCAACCTTTTTTTCTTTCCCCTTTTATTATTTTATCTCTGTACTATTTAAAATTTTTGAATAGGTCTTCTCTTCGAAGACAAAGTGAATTCCCCAGGCATTCCCCGTATTTTGATGAGTTTTGCAACCCCCGTTTTGAAATTATTCCCTCACGACGTTATGACTCCTTTTGTCGCTTTTGTTGTCAAGTACGTACCTCGTCAATGATTTGGAATGCTATTGGTTGTTTGAATCTACCAACCGATATCAATTGCGAGTGAAGGGGAGTTTGTAGGCTTTCTTTTCAAAAGGTTCGAAGTTTGCTTTTTGAAATGTTGTGTATGATAGCAGCATTAAGTAGAAGATCAAATGAAAGAGGTTAGCTAATTTTGATACGATTTTGTGAAGTAACTTTGACCTAAAAGCGAATGAAAGATATGCAGACTTTTTAGGAATGCTCTGGAGTTTCCAAGAGATCATTCAATTAAAAATTTGTTTAAGTTCTTGAAGTTATATTATCAATCAAAGAAAACATTGAAATGCAATTTAAGCTACCCATGTGAATATATAAAAGCATAAATTCACTGAAAGAATTAATAATATATAAAAAAGGTATTGTTGTATTTTACGGATACACTAAAGAATGGTATTCTAATTAAGAAGTGAAATGATTCAAAATAATGTACTTATATAATTGAGATCAGTACACAAAAAATAAAATAATTTTAAACTGAGACGTAGTTTATTGCATAGAAAAGAGCTTGCATTTTGAAAGAAAACTACGCACAAAAAATATATCTCTTATGAATAATATAAGTCATAAGCATTCAATAGGCTGAATTCATATGATGTCAAAGTCATATAGCTGCAATCACGTGTCTTCTAGACAATCAGTTCATAAATTCATGCGATGTCACAGTCATATGGTAAATGCAATAACATGTTTCTATCCAATGAGCTCATTCATTTGCTTTTCGCAAAAACTTTCTTTTAAAATGTATAATATTTGTCATTACGCATAGGTAAACCAAGTGTAGTTCACATAAAATTCCACGCATAATATAAGAATTTGTTGTCGTTGAAAAACCTTAATACATGAACAGTTTTACCCAATTACTAAATTTGTAATTTTATCTAAACTTTTCAAAGAGCAACAAGTACTAGAATAATATCAGTTTTGAAATCAATGGTGAACATATGGCTACATTTATCATGTAATTGTTATGAATTTAGACCGTTGAAACTTTATTTAAATTAAGATAAATAAAAAATTAAAAATATTTTGAGATTTAACTAAAGTTAACTATAAACTAATTAAAAAATAAAGAATTTTCAAACGAATTCACGATTTATTCTCTAGTAATAGAGACAACACATAAAAACAAACTTATTAAAGTAACTCATAATTTAATAATAACCCATAATTTAAACTTCAAAGAGAAAAATTGACCTACATAAAAGGGCATACATCATAGTTTAGAAAAAAAGCGTGTGTTAAAAACTCAATTCTTTAACCATATGTTATTAGATAAGTAGTATTTCTACCTCTCTCGATAATTTTGTGTGTACAATAATAACTTTACGCAGAAGAAGCTGGACAAAGGTAATTCTTCATGCTCCGGAAGTAATAAAAAATCCCATCAAAAAAATTTTGAATGGAGTTTAATTTTATTAATATAAGGAATTCTGGAACAATTATTAAAAACTATAGAATAACAGCAACTGTCATAAGAAACAAAAACAAAAAAATAGCAAGTTTTTATTTTATATACGAAATACTTTTAATATTTCATTTTAAAAAACAACCGTTTCATTTATCCAATGATCCAAACAATTAAAGTAAAAGAATATACTATGTATAAGAAAATCTTAGCATGTCGCTTGATATTTAAACACTTTTAACATTTAAAAACATTCATTAAGTGATAATATAAAAATCTGCTTGAAATAACTCTTATGTTCAAATTATTTTCATGAAAAATTTGAAACCAAATGATAACAGAGATGAAAAATTATGGTATGTTTTCTTTTTAAAGGGATGAAATTAAAAGAGAAAAATGTTTTTAGGATTTTCGCAACATATGACTAATTATTTATTTTGATCAAATACTAAAATAATTAATTTGCAGATACCTGACTTGGAATTTTTCTTACATAAAGAGTTTTAATATTGTTGACTCACTTGCATATTGCATATTTTGTATTTAGTCGTTTCTCCCTCGCAACCTGATTTTCTCTCACACTTCCGTATTTGATGCGAGACACCTCCGTTGCAGCTTCTGGAGCATGAGCTCCATGCGCTCCATTCTGACCAGCCTTGGTCTTTAGAATTGAATGGGAGTTCATTGCTTTCCTCTGAGCCAACCTGCGATGAAAAGAAAAACAAGTAATATAAAAAAGATGTTCAAGCCAATTCTTACTTAGATCAACAAAGAAAATTTTTATTTTAGCTTTTTTTTTATTAAACAGTTACAATTGATATAAATAAGTAGATACATATGACAGAATCACAACATTTAGTGGTAATTAATTTGTGGTAAATTATCATTAAAGTATCGTATTGTCATCCAAAACAATCGTGTATACAAAATTTCAGTTCAACTGGGCGTTTTAAAACGTGAGAAAAATACCTTTTCAAGTTTTGACACAAGTCGCCAAAAGGGTCGCAATGCCGCTAAAAATGATGCCAACGTGGCTGTATCTGTAATTCTCTTAATAATTTGTTTCAGTCAATTAATTTTAATTAATTAAATTATCGTGTTGTCATCCAAAACAATAATGTATAGAAAATTGCAGCTCAAACGAGCTTTTTAAAACGTGAGAAAAAAAACCTTTTCAAGTTTTGACACAAGTCGCCAAAAAGGATGCCAACGTGGCTGTATTTGTAATTCTTTCAATAATTAGTTTTAATCAATTAACTTTTATTAATTATAATTAAATGATTGTATTGTCATCCAAAATATAAAAATAAGATATAAAAATTCAGCTCAATGGAGCGCTTTAAAATGTATTTTATTAACGATTGAAAATTCCACCAAGATAAATAAATATATAGAGAGTGTGAGCTAATAGTAGGAATTGAATAACCTCTTCATAAAGTAACCATAGTTTGAGAATAAATGAGACAAAGTAATATAATTAGGATTATTATTTCTATTTTATAAGACATTTTAATGTTGAATGCAAACCTCTCTTTGGAATTGGATATAAGGGATGAAGACTTGGGGGAAATTCATAAGGAAATATTGTCAGATGATGGTAAAACCAATTCAACAATTAAATGATAAATGATTGATTGCTGTTTTTTTTATGGATGAGGGTTATCAGTGAGAACCACGATCAAGCGACGAGGATGATACAGCTCCTCTCCAAATTTCAAACAATGCCACCGTGAGGAGTGGACGCGGTCACGAACCCATGACCGGCTTAATCGAATCACGTGTTCGAGTCTTGATTCTATTGAAAATTATTAGTGTAGAGGGGCTAATGCATGTTAAATCTGTCGGGGCTCAAGTCCTCCGGAGTGGTAGTTAGGAGAGTGCGGTGCCACCTGTTCAAAACTACGAGGTCCATCACCACTAGCCATCACGTTTGTTCAATGTGTGACGTTCATAAGCATTCACTCACTAACACCACCAGAAGGGTATTAAACGTGTATCAGCCTTTAGCGGTACTATGACTGGAACCCGTGGCTTTGCTAAAATAACGTTGGCAATGAGAGATAATCTGTCGCGGGGAACGCGATCTAACCAACCTGAATAATTAAGTAACATACGGAAGGGAAAAAATTCCAAAAATCGTCCTCAAAGGAGGATTTTCAATAAATAACCTTAATACTCGTAATTGGTCTTTTGCAGAAAATTAAAGAAATACGTATTTTTTTTTCAACAAACAATTCCTTAACATGGTTCTTAATCATGCGTATAGTTATTTATTAAGAAATATCATGAATTTAAGACATCAGTGTCGTTACAAAATTTACACGTTATCAAACAATATTTGGGAGGGGGGAGCAGAAAAAGAATACATCAAAATACTTCCACTTTTGTCTCTGTCTAATCTGACTCGAAAGGCCCTGTAGTGAACTTTATTCCGACACCAGTTGATGACGTCAGAGATCAAGAGCGAATAGTGTTAATGCCTGAGTTAGTAGGGGAGAAGGGTTTCCTGGAATCCATTCCCCCTGCGTTCAGAGATAGATTGCGCCAGTGGATATGTGCGAGGACCGTTTCAGGGTCCCGGCTGGAAGGAGAGAGCAGAAACGTGCTCTGAGTGTAAGATGGAGGTTTTAGTATGTTCCTGTAAATAAAATTGTATATAATTACATCTCTAGTCTGACTGTGTATTTTCGCATCCAATACGCCACAGCCCAGTGGCCGAGTGGTAGCGTTTCCCGCTTCCACACCACAGGTCCGGGGTTTTATTCTCGGGCTGGGCAAGGTTAACTCAGCCTTTCATCCCTTCAGTGGCTCTAAAAATGAGTACCAAGCTTGCTTTGGGGCATTACACTGGGAATTTCGCTTCAGAATGAACACTTGATCAGGATTTGCACCTCAGCACCCGACGAACACGTATACTGAGATGGGCACAGTAGGCCTTGGCACTCATGGGCTGTTGCCCCACTGAGTTTGTAGTTTTCGTTTAGTCTGACTCAAAGTAACTATACTTTCCTCTTTAATCTTTTATGTACTCCGAATGTTTAATTTTTAAGTTCCGTTTAAAAATGAAATAAATTTGGTGTCGAATAACTAGATATTTTACTTAACGGCTAAAAAGAAATTAAATAATGTTATGAAAACTAAGTAATACAGTAGTTGTAAGCAATAAGTCAGTCACTGTAGTTTTAATTCAGAAATTATAAATAGATTTTTACCTAAGATTGCCAGGAAATCGTCAGTACTTCCCGTTGTCATAGAATATCAACAGTGTTTTTATAATGTTGGAATGCGTTACTAATTTAAAAAAATAAAATTATAAATAACTATCGCACGTAATTTAGGGATCGCAAGGATATTATTAGAAAGCGAGTCTTCCCAACAATACTTGTTTCTGATAAAAATGAAACTGAAATTGCTGCTTTTAAAAACGCTAAAATATTCATTACACATCTTTTTATTTCCTACGTTATTGACGGCTGGGTGGAGTAGTTAGTTTGACACTAACCCTGTATGCCTAAGGTTGCGGATTTAACCCCAACCTAAGTCGCATATCGTATGATCATGCGGCATGTAAAAAATCCCTTGAGGGCCTGTTTGGCTTAAGTGCACTCCGCAAAAAATGAGTATTAGAAGTTCTGATTTTGTGAAAGAAATGGAAAATTTATAAAAATAGAGATAGCCCATGCAACGCCGGGCCATGCAGCTAGTGTTCCAAGTCTGCTGTGGTAAAAATGCCAATGCGCAGATCCATTGGAAAAAAAATATTATAGACTTTCTGACGGTCTCTCAATTTTCTGCTACTATTTTCATAAGCACTTTTGCAGCATTTCTCATCATAAAAACGTATTCTATGTTCACATATACCAGGTTATGTGAACCGAACCGTTATGGATCAACGGGCCATTTTTTTCCAAAGAAATGTCTAATGACGTATAGACGTGCCTTTAAATAATTTTGACTAGTGATTATTGGGAAAATAATAAAACTAAATACGAATTAAATACAAAACTATATTTAATACGAAAAAATACTTTGTGTGTGTGTGTGTGCGCTGTATAGTTATAAATGTTTTAATTCGTGTAATTCAAATTAAAGTAACATTAGTGTGACTTCTGTTGTTACAGATTGGATATCAAATAACTTATATTACATTTGTAAGATGTTACTTTTTGTAGAATACATGCTGAATTGGAGTCTTCTGCCAAACGATTTCTTAGCAATTAATTATTTTTGCTGTTTGTCACTTTTTTTTACAAGAGAGTTTGTGATATGTTTCAAAATACCGTTTTAAAGATGATGTTCTGCATACCACTAATCCAGAACATAAAACACATACCGCTTTGTCGCCTTTACTAATGCCATGTTTCTCGGTCCAACAAATTTGAAATTCTCTGTTACACTTAATAACTTGCACTTTCTTTTCTTTTGCTGAACTAGCCATGTTAAACAACAGTTACAAATCATAAATATAACACACGTAAACTTTAAAAACACAGTGGTGTCAATGAAATTGACTGTGTTATGCGTAGACAAACTTTACATCATAAACAATTGTAGTCTGCAACGTAACTAAGGCAAGACGAGTGTGCTTCCCGATCACTCGCGTTTGTTCGTAATACTTTATAGTGAACTTTGAAATTTTGAAAAATAAAATGCAAACCATCTTGATCACTGACGTGCCAAAAATATTGTGCCGCGTTCCATCAATGGCACGCCTAGTACTGGTTCATCATCACTAATATATACAATAACATGTATGTAACAAATTTATATTACAAAGTAAACAAAACTGGCGATGTAACAGGTACTTTAAATAACTATTTTGTGAATTATCTACTTTAACAGACAAGCCAATACCGACTCTCAAAAAGAGCAATCTCAATCAATGCCACCGCGTAAAGAACTAATTTAAAATAAATAGTCGGTGAAGCCTGACGCCGTGGCTTCAAAACCATCCCACCTTTTGATGGGAGCCATTAAAGCGATAAAACACAATCAGCTGCTGCTGACACCCACTAAACAGGGTTAAACAAATGATCCCTTTAATATTAAAGGATATCATGCGACTGGAATTATCGATTTGTCTTGATCGTATTCTGACCTGGAAAAACAGGGGGGGGCTTAAATAAACAAAAGATGCCTCAGTATGCAGGGGTAATTGAACGTCCAAAACAGACGCTTTGCTTTTAAATGATGTTCAATGAACTGTCTGAAGGGATTTCAAACTGTTAATTTAGTTTCGTGCGGTTAGGCAACTAACGAGAAGGATTTAGTTGCGAAGCTTGTGCGAACCACAGATGGATGTGTGCTGCAGTGTAAAGGCAATCTGTGGTTTCAAAGAGAATACGACTAAGTATTGATGGTATATTTCAATTGAGACAAAAGCTGATTTAGATGAAAATGTCGGAATCGATTGAGACATGGCGTAGTATATAGCAGAGATATAGGTTATCAGTTTTTTTTAAAAATGTCTAAAATTTTTGAAAATAAAATATGAGCTGTTCAATCGATTTATTCTTCAAAACTTGAATTCAACTTTCTCATGATATTTCACAAAATAAAAGCTTTTGTAACATAAGTCCTCCCATGTTAAAAAACGTCCGCAGAACTAGGGGAAAAGTAAGATATTTTTTGAACAAAAAATTAACTATCCAAGTTAATTTAATTATATAAATAATGGACTCAGAATATTGCAATGAACAGAATTGTACAGTATGGGTATTCCGATATATCCAGGTATCAATTCAAATAATTCCTGCAAATGCAACTTCTGGAGACCGTTCAAAAACCACTGAACATGAAAAAAAAAATAACAATATAATAATGCTTTAAGGTAAAAAACAACAATTAGACACTTCCTTTCAGTAACTTTTAAAATTACTGAAAATGATCTGAACTACTTACAATAATTTTAATCAACTATTTTAACTGTTAGCAGTTCTCATATTTCTGGAAAAGCTGAATAAAGTTTGCATATGAGACGTTTTTATTAAATACAAGCAGTTACCACACACACACAACTAGCTTCTCTGGGTATTTCATGCAAATGTGTAACTACTTTTTTGAAGTTATTGATGTCAAAGCCTTAAATATCAAATGACAACACGACAAAAAATAAGTATTAAAATCATGTTTCAAATGTAGTCGGTTACCTTAATGAATTAAATAATTGACAACAATTGTTATGGACAGCAAGTGTTGTACCATTTTGCTATCTTAAATAAATGCAGGCACGTCTTCAGGCATGTGGTAGCTGGGCCCAGGCCAAGGACCTCGGCTACAATGGGAGGTCTCGCCTCGTTTTCGACTTAGCCTTAATAAGATCATAATTCGATAAATTCCAACAGTCAAATGTTATTTCCGGTTGTATTCTCTGAGAAAAACTGGGAAATTTGGACGATATGTCAACTGGCTACATGCGACGACCTTCGCCTAGGCCTACCACCATACACCATCATTACTCATTCAGTCAAAAGGCGGAAGTCAGTCGAGCCGGTTTGTGCAATTGTAAGTCAATCACGTTTATTTGTTTCGGGTTACTGTTTGTACGAGTATTTGACAATGTATGCTGTATACTGTCTATTTTTAAGGGTCGTAAGTGGAGCCTACATTTTTGTGGGGGGGTCAGGACCTACTTTTAGGTAGGGGCCCAGGGCCTCAAGAAGTCTTAAGACGTCCCTGAGTAAATGGGTCTTTTAAAATAACTCGCCTAGGGTAGAATGTAATGCTTTTCTTTTCATGGAGAGTCAAGCTACGTAACATCATTTTCTCAAACTTCAACTTAAGTAAGTTTTATCTAAATCAGCAAAGTTCTTTGTTTGACTTGTAACTCCGATTAATAGTAAAGACATGTAAGATAACCTTAATGAAAAAAAATTACAGTAAGATTGTGAAATTTGAGCTCACAGTATAGCTAACGATGTGATGGAGAGTGTCAATCTTCCATATTTTCAAAAATAGTGCTAGTCATCCTTTAACCAATTGAGATGGAATTTTTTTTTATTTTCCTCAGAACTGACATGACCCACCCCTTTTTACCCCGTCTCTGCTTCACGTTGAGTTTCGAGACACCTTATAGATTTCGATCCAATGAAATCATAAGCTAGATTTTAAAGTATAAGATTAAAGCTGTAGAATAGAGTTTGACTACTTATTTTTGCTTCAAATCTTTATATCACAAATATTTTTTCCCGTTATATAGTTTTAATTTCCATAAATTATATAGAAATATTGAATTGTCTGAGAATTTTTTTTCTGAAAAGGAAAATAAAATTTTAAAAAAGGTATCCTCTTTTTATTTTATTAAAAAATAATTAAAATATGATGAGTCTCAAACTCTCTGTCTCTTCCATCTTCATTAAAAACGACAGCAGAGCCACCGTTTGAAAAGAACTAAGTTAATATCAAGAGTTAAAATGGATGCGTAGGTAAAGGTACAGAAACTACGCAAAAGTATTTAAAAATTGATAATAATTATTGAATTATAGATATGTTATTTGTGTTTAGTTTGCTTTGTGCCGTAATAATTGTGTAACGTACGTTGCAGTATTATTATGTGTGCCGTAGTAATTAAAATCTATAGAAGTTCACAAATGCTTTTATTGATGGACTTTAGTACGATCAAGGCGTGGCACAGTGGGCAATTTTCTCAATCTGGCGCACGGAAACCTCTAAAATGAAATTGCACGAAATAGAACAGCAACCCACAATTTTTGATCCTCATAGGTTCCCTAGCCGTGTGGTAAACTGTTTTTGTCAGTACGCGAATGGAACTCGTCAACAACCATCGGGTTTGTTCTTGCTAAAAGAAACACTTGCGAGTCTCATTTTACAGTCGCCAGTTATATCGTTTCGTCTGAAAAAGGTTTTGAAAATTTTAGTGGGTTTTTTTTAAAAAAAATAGATGCCATGGATAAGTAATTTCTTGATTTTACTTTCAAATCAGGTTCAAGTGTGATTAAAAAATGTAAAAACATAACATTTAGCATAGCATGTAACTCCTACTAACGTATGTCAGTTTTTTGTGTTTAATGGACTAGAACTTTTGGTATTGACAGGGACTGATCACAGTAACACTTAGGTCACATACAGTAGATATAGACCTTTAATTTAATACCAAATTTATCTGCTACTACTTGCTACTCCCTAAGTTATGATTTTTTTTCAGTATTGGCCGATGGTATTACTCGGCGTGCCTTATTCAATGTGTGGAAGGAAGAGCAAGATCCCAAGCGCAAAATTGATGTTGTTTTGTGTTTAGTTAGGACTACAACGGACTTTGATAAATATGAAGACCAGCAGCAACTAAAATTTAGAAAAATTGTTAAAATTTTCTGCCCGTTTGTAGGGGAAAAATGGATGAGGTGCCATAGAAATGAAAAGTTCTCCAAGTCGAATGATGCGTGGTTGTCAGGGGGGGAGTAAGATTCATATTAGATTTTATTACTTTTTAAGAAAAATATATAGCTATTTATGTTTATTTAAGCTTATAATATTTATTTTTTAAGAATTATAAACTTTAAAAGGGTTTTTCTCATTTTCTGTTTTTTCGCATTCAAAATACTACTTCTTCCACAATTATTTACCAATCACTTCCATTTTTGTCCCTGCTATATATAATGCATGTAACAAAATTAGGGATCCATTTTGATGTAAATTGAATGCTTCTTTTTTTAAAAAAATTTAAATGTAGGAAATATTAGGCCTTCGGTTGAACACTTTAGCATATATATATCAACATTTTATTATTTTTTTTCTCCAAAACTAATAAAGGTATTGTAAAATCGATCCCTTAAAATGTTTAAAACATCCTCAGAAATATTACAAAAATTTCATGTCAAAAAATTAATTAACACAAAAAGAATAAAATTTTTTAAGTTTCCAAATTTAAAAAAAAAAAAATGTAAAATTGTGTGAATAATATGTACACATTTTATCTCGAATCATTTTCTTAAATAGAAACATTATATAAAATGCTAAAATATAATTTTTAAATACATAAATAAAAAAAATGCTCCAAGGGTGTCAAACACTAGGATCCTTTTAAACACTATCTATTATCCTTTATTGTATATGCACAATGTTATGTTTGATTGTATTTGTTTAATCTTGCCTCACTATTTCTTGTATATATTCTCCCAAGTGTAAATTACTGCTTCTGTTAATATCCTTAGATCCTTGTTCAAAAACTAATTCCAATTAGCAATCATTTATTCTTGATTAAATTCAAACTAGACATAAATTAGTTAAGACCCTATTAACCATATTTTCTTACTAAGCACTGAAAAGAATATCCTGTTTACATTAATTAGCATGATTTTTGATCATTATGTATAATTATGAAGACTTTAAAGCCATAAAATGATTTCCGTGCGCCAGATCGGGAAAACTGCCCACTGTGCGTGGCAGCCCTGCATTGACAAGTAAGCCATTTTACCTTCAGTATTTTGTTTTCATTTTAAACAACAAAAAATAAAAAAAAATGTATTACGGGGACAGTGGACTTTCAAAAACTTTTTTTTAATTATTAAGTAAGAGTAATGAAAATTTATGAGCATATACACTGGAATACAACTAGATCAAATATATCTTTAAAAAAAATTTTCAATTAAAATTATTTTTTTTAATTTAAAAAAATTAATAATTTTTAAATTTTTTTAAAACATCAATTTTTTATTTTTTGACTTCGTCTAACATTATTAATGTTTATTAGTACACGTTACACATAAGTGGGTATTATTTAGCAATTTCATGCACCGGTTAATTTTTTAGAAAGGTTTTTGTTCATTTGTACTTAATTTTCTGTAAAGTAACAGATTTTGTACACTAAAAATGAAATTTAACTATCTAAATGAAGTCAAAATTTTAAATGGATACCCAGATTAATTTATGTACTTATCAGTATTCTTCACGAGAAATTTCAAGCAATTTGCTCAAAAATTGAGACGCATGGAACATTTTAAAAGCACGTAAATCTGAAAAAACAAAGCTTTGAGAAAAAGTCATTTTAAAAATGTTTTTCCACTGACCTTTCATAATTGTTGTTCTGATACTATTAAGCATCCATTTTATTTAATAATAGACATATTTATACTAGATTATTTATGTACAAGCATAATTTGAAGAGAGAAAAAAAAATTTAGAATAGAATGCATTGTTTTCACATGGTACAGTTTTTCGGTAAAATGTTTTCAATGTTAATGCAAATAAATATTAATTTACTGTGAAAACATTTAAAATTTACCAGCACCATATGTTTCTCCTTCTTTTTTAATGTTCTTTGTAATTTTGGATGATTTGGCCAATTTATTGCTTATTCTTTTCTTTCTCCAATCACTAGAATTCTTTTTTTTTTCACTCTGCGCTAAACGTCGTTTATCACGTTTATGCGAAATGTCCACAGATACAGAACTTAACTCATTGTGCTCAATAGCTAAACTATTGAAGCAGCCAAAATTATATCCACCTATGGCAGATATAACACCCATTTCAAGTCGCTTTTCAGAAACAAAAGTTTCTTTGGGCAGTTTTTCCAAATGACACTATGGATGCTTTCGTTGGCATTCTGAGTTTTTCCCGCACTGCATCTTTCTAAAAAGCTCATCGTTTACAAGCCGTTGATATACTGGAAGTATTTTTTCCAGAACTTGTTCCGACAGCTTAAGTTTTCATCAGTGAATGGGACATAGGGTTCTCATTTTTAGCCAATGCCCTCTGGTAAAAGCACCATGATGTCGAACCAGTGGGGCATTTACTAGGTTTTGGAGTTTTATCTGTTAATGAAACAATGAAGCTAAAATTGCGCCTTTCATTTTTCTTACATCTGGCGCATTGTCTTTTATAGCTTTTCTATAAAAGTTAGTCAGTTTCACAATGGTGTTTTCTTTAAGGTTGCACTCTTTCCGCCCACCAATAGTGATACCTTTATTCCGCCACTCTAAAATTTTATTACGGAGTCCTGTGCCAAGCCTTTTTGCCACATGGTTAATGCATTCTTCTTTCGCAATTTTTATGCAGTTGCCATACACATTTAATGATGATAAATGTTGATAGGTCTTGGCATCACCATCTGACAAGATGCTCACATATCGCATACGACAATTTTTGATGGATCTTTTCCATAGAATTTCTGCAGCTTTAACCTCCATGGCATTAGAAGATCCTACATAATTTTCGCTGCATTCTTCTTGGTGGGATTTGTACCATATGGAGTGTACTCAGCACTATTTTCTCCAAGATCCCTTTTTGCGGTAGTGCATTCTGGGCAATATTTGGAAAGGATTTCATAATCAATAATGAGCCCAGTCAAAATGTCGATAACGATTCCTATCCCGTACAGTGACGAATATCCCCGTTTCTGCCATGTTCCATCATATGAAACGGTGATGTCTATAACACCATTAGCAGTGCCGAGCAAATCTTCATGGTGTTTTCGGACTACTTTTCGGGAAATTTCAAGAATGTCTTCTTTGAAACTACACTTTTCTTCATACAATTTGTGTAAACATTTTGAGAAAGTTTTCTTATCCATTGCATGAATACCAATATCCATAGAGAAAAATTCTAATGCTGCATGGCCTTTCCCAATCTTAAGAAAAGCTTCAACGAGCTTTTTATTTGCATCGAAACATTTGCTATCATCATCTCGAGGGCTAGAGAATACAGAATTAAATATTTTTTTGCAGCTTTTACATTTTAGCTCTATTTTTGTAGGAAAACCATAAGCACTATTACATTCGACATCCAATGAGCACATATCACACTCATCATATTTTGTGTTAGACAAAAGAGAAGACCACATATCATTATTCATCAAAACATATGTACTTTTCTCACTAGTAGAAAAAGTTGATGTTGATGTTGAAGGAAACATCTGAAGTTTGCTAACACTTGCATTCAAATATTGTTCCTTTTCACCAGCATGTGAACCTTCATCACTAATAGAGATTTCAGTATCCATAATAAGTGAATTTTCAGCAAGCAAAATATCAAAGTTTTTAGCACACATAGTAGAATCAGAATCACTTTGCATGTGATTTTTTCTCCATCTCTTTTGTACTTTGGATGCACACAAACTCCTTCTTTTTGATGGCTTATCTTTAGGTTTTCGAAAGCGCTGACTAATAGCATCCATTGTAAACAAATACAGAATAATTGTGGATGTTTTTTTGTGGCTTTTAGATATAAAAAATTTGATTCCGTAAAGATAAATATTACTAAGAAACAGAGACATCAATAAAGCAGTTAAAGGTTGCATTTAAAATGTACAGTTCTTAAAACACAAAAATATTAATTCTAATATTTAAAAAAAAACACTCAAAAAATTATGACAACCTAAGCACATGCTTTTGTTTACATTTTTATGTCCATTTAAATTTTTTAAATGCTTATAACTTTTTAATAAAATTACTTAGACACATGCGGTTTCTTGCATATGGTTCAGTGAACTCACGAAGATCATAATTCCCCAAAAAATTTTTTTCCATATTTTGGACGATTTTCGCCAATTTCAAAGTCCACCATCCCCTTAAGTTGCATATTTCTTTTATTTTCTCAGAACTACAATCAGAATAATCTTAAAGTGTAAGTAATTCATAAGAGTAAATAGCTCATTTTTTTGTTACGAAGTCCTACAAATCTAAGAATCAATTTCTTAAAATTATTAACTAAGAATTACTTTCCCCCTCCCAAACTGTTCACCAAAAAGCCACCAAAGATTAAAAAATCATTAAATATTAAGACGAGTTTTGGAAATTTTATATCTCCGGAACTCTTAAACGAGTTAATCGCTTTATTTAAAAATTCATGAAACTTAACATCTTAAAATTCATTCGTCTTTCTTACTTCATCTGTCCTTGAAACGAACACTTCTTTCTTCTTACTAGCATTTCACAACACTTCATCCTTCACACAATCTCTCCTTCACCCAATCTCCTTCTTAGACATTCCATTCTGAACATTAATATATCCAGAGGAAGGAAGATTACGGGCAACTCTTTATTGAAGAGAGGCATCTTTCTTCGTCCAATTTACGGACCGATTTTTACGGCAGGTTAACCCCCTCCCCTTAAAGAAGGGGAAGATTTTACAACCACCTTCATGTCCTCTCATATAATACATTCCATCTATCCAACACCAAAGGGGTGTTTATGATGTCGGATCTCGATCTTAATGCCGGAGACTTCTGATAGCGTATGAGGTAATGTGTTTTCTCTGTAAGTGCTCCAAGCTGAGCAGTGAAGTGAACTGTAGAGGTGAGTTCTCCTGGAAGTACACCTTTACTTCTTATAAGACCACCGATTATGGGCGGATGTCTAGACGATCTGTGGTAACAAGAGTTGTTCAAATGTCGGATGACATTTAGTGAGTGTTTGGGTGACATAAGTTCTAGTTTTTTTTATAGGTTTAGTTTTGAATCATCTGGTGTTAGGAAGGAAGTGATGTCGTAATCTGGAGCTTAACCAAAGACGTTTCAAAGGAATTATGATTTTTTTAGGTTTGTGGAAGATATTGAGCTATAACTTTTGATTTTTTTAAAGCTTGAAGTTTGTTGAATGTTCTATTTGGATAAATAAAGAACGCTTTACAGAATGTTTAAGACCTAAAACACGTATCAGTTTTTTAGTGCATTGTTTAATTTTGTATCATACAAAAAACAACGTGCTGCGATTTGCTCTTGATTTTAATTTACGTAGCATTCTAAAGCAACCGAAGGACTATCAGAGGCGTACTTCGAAATCTTGAAACCAATCAAGTGATGAAGACGACAAATGAGCTGGCATTCCCTCACCTTGCTTTCACAACACACCAACGGAAGAACTTTGAGACTCAACAGATTTAACATGCATCAACTCCTCCACACGACAAGTCTTCAGGAGCACTAGGTCTTGACAACACGGACAACGACTCGACAACGTTGATCACAGATTCACGATCATGACCACTCG